>WEIV01025289.1:8068-36039 GCA_013390005.1 Calyptomena viridis | reverse complement strand
CCCAAAGGATGGAATCCCTCCTGTGAGGAAAGGATGAAAGAGTTGGGATTGCTCAGCCTTGGAGAAGGCTCTGGGAGACCTTATTGTGACCTTTCAATAATTCAAGGAGGCTTATAAGTGAGATGGGAACAGGCTTTTTAGTAGGGCCTACTGTTATAGGACAAGGGGGAGTGGTTTTAAACTAAAGGATGGTAGATCTAGACTAGTTTCAAGAATACATTTTTTATGATGATGGTAGTGAAACACCAAAGCAGGCTGTCCAGAGAGGTGGTAGATGTCTCATCTCTGAAAACATTAAATCAATGTCCGATGGGATGGATTTCTGAGCTACTTGACCTAAATGAAGACGTTGCTGCTTATTGCATACTATTTCTTACTACATGACCTTTAAAGGTTCTGTCCAACCTGAAATATTCTATGGTTCTAGGGTTCTACGACTCTATGCATCTGTTACTCCATTGCATGTAATTTTTTCCATTTGCTATCTCTCTTTCCTCTGTTATAACATTCATTTATGTATGTCACATTATGATAAAACAGAATAACATGATAACAAAAGTTGGTCTTCCATTACTGGAAAATTTAATTTCTTTTCCTACAGCATTTCCACAGTTGCTGTGTCTCTGATAAGACTCAGATGATTGCATGAATTTTGTGAGTTTCCTACAGAAGTGGTAGATGTCCCATTCATGGTTAGATTGGATGGGATTCTGAGAAGCTTGATCTAGTTGAAGATGTTCCTGCTTGTTGCAGGGAGGGTACAACTGTGACCAACCTAAACTGTTCTATGATTTCATGATTCTAAATTCTTAAATTAACTCTCTACCCTGAGTACAGAGAACGAGTCAGATAGAGAGATTATGCAAAGAAGACAATTTTTAGCTGACAAATATACTTACAGATCTGGATTTTTTCTTGACCTTGTCTCAATCTTAGTGCCAAAACAATTCTGGCCCAGCAAAACTCTACAGGCATTAAACTAAAATAAGGCTATGATTAGTCAGCTGCTTTTTCAGCCTTTGTGCCAATGAAACGTGAGTGTTCAGCAACTGACAAATTTCAGGCTTTAGTGTTTTTAAAGCAATTTAGAAGAAAGTGCTGAGTCATTTTATTAACATGCTCTGAGGAACATTCTGCAAGTTTATTGGTCACCATCAATTGTTTAATATGAGATGGGAAACTAGTGAAGGGAAAATATTTGGTGGTCTTGCAAAAACCAAAAGTAAAACTCCAAAGTATTGTCTCAAGCATGTTAAGTAGAGCACATTGTCAATATATAAGGATACAAAACTTAAGTTCAGTAGTTTCTAATGTTTTTTTTAAGTAAAATGAGCAGAACTATATGAGAAAGGATTTTATTTGGTTTCACAAGCATTGACAGCATAGTCAGCATTAAGAGCTAATGCAAATTTTCAGATTTTTTGTTTAATGGGTTTATGTAAATTAATGCTTAATGCAAATGTTAGAGAGTCATATACAGAGTCTGGGCTTTTGGCAGTAGAAGCATATATTCATACTTTTATTTCTGACAAATTACTTATGTTGAATAAGTTTTAATTGTCACTTTTAATCCTATAAACTCTCCTCTACTGCATATTTAAGACATAAAAGATTTGAAAGGTGTTTAATATGTAAAAAGGGTAAAAAGTGATGGTGCAGCCCCTGATAACAGCATCCCATAAAAAAAAAGACTTTAAAATACCCCTTTGTAAGGAAAGTCTAACTCAGAAAAAACCTCAAGAACTGATTAAAGGTCATCCAAGAGAAGAACACAGGACTGAACAATTTGTCATTGACTGCCTTTTCTGTATAGCCTAAGCTTCTAAAAAGGCAATTAGAAAGTGCAGTGTAAAAGAAATTGTGCCTTTGTATTGTTAAGGGGAAAGGGACATAAAGATCATGCTTAGAAGGACCTTTTATTCAGAGACTGACTGCAACCAATGCACGAATAGTCATCAAATTGACATTACTGTGACTGGTGATCCAGCTGAGGATTTTGATCCACTTATATATCTTTCCCAAATCCCAAGACTTTTATCTTAGGTGATGTCCTATGGTTAAAGAACAAATTATTGATGTATTACAGACTACATTTTTCTTGGACTTCAACTACAGGGAGAATCTTATCAGACAGTATTGCATATGAACCTATTTCATGAGTTATATTTCTTTGGATGGAGGATTATGGGAAAACACTGTTTTTCAAGTCAAATTCTTTTTGTGAAGGAAGACTATCCAACATTTAGGACTTTTTCTGAATGTGTGTCAGCATTGCTGAGTGCATGCTGAATCAGCAAAAAATCGAAGTAATTTTTTTTTTTTATGCAGAACCAAACTTGTAGGAGTTAGAATACAAAAAAAGCATGATATCCTGCTCTCAACACTTTCTAAGTTGTTATAACTAGTTTTTCTAAAGTGTGCTTTGCAATACTTTTCAACCTGTCCTCCTCAAAAAATGTGTCAAAGAAAAATAACAGTTCCACAGACATAGTCTACAGTAACACCCAATACACAATCCACAATTTTGTATTTTAAACATACAGCATGTTATGAACCATACAAAAATGTCTCAGAATCCTGGAAATTCAGATCTTAACAGACTTATTTACTAAGTATGGGCACCAATATTAAACAAGTTACTATCTATCAGTGAAGTGCTCAATCCATTTGTCAACTCTAAGGGTTAGAAAGTGAATGGGAATAATGTGATGAAAATCTATTTGAAGATGGATCTTTTAATTACTTTTGATTTTTG
Source organism: Calyptomena viridis (assembly GCA_013390005.1). NCBI lineage: Eukaryota > Metazoa > Chordata > Aves > Passeriformes > Eurylaimidae > Calyptomena > Calyptomena viridis. Next base: position 33,284 of record WEIV01025289.1, on the reverse strand, counting down.
TATGTAACAACACAAACATCAGTATCTTCTTATACTGGATTAAATGCCAGTATTTAAGTCATGTATGGTTTCACAGTTATTTTATCTATTGCTATTAATTGAATTACATTGGTTGTAGAGTGTTATAAGCAAAGACTAGGTTGCATTGTACATTCACATAGGCTATACAGAGATAAAAATAGAGTCAAGTAGAAAGGGTGAGCAGTACATGGGGGCAGATACATTGAAAACAAACAAATACAGACACACAGACACACAAACAAACCTCAAAACCAAATACCCAACAAAAAAACTCAAAATACAAAACTACTTGAATATCTTTTGTGTATATTACTGTGTCTTCACACAACTGTGTCACACTTCCTAAATTATAAAAGTATTTTATTACCACATAGTTCAAAATGTTACTAAACTACCTGTCCTGGTTTGGAACAAATATATTCAGAAGGATGAANGATGTCCCAACAAGTCCAGGAGAGAAGAAGAAGAAATCAAAAGTCCAGGAAAATGCAGTAGTCCAAGTCTCTTCCTTTCGAAGAAAACACTCCCTGGAAAACTAGAAGTCCAATGTCTTCTTCCCCCCTTTCAGCCCAGGCCGCCGAAAACAAACCAAAACCAAAACTGCACAGCAGCTGAGCAAAACTGACTTTGAAACAGTAGAATTGTTTTGAAAAGATTTCTCTAGCTAGTTTTTTTTCTCTCCACTCTTGGGGCTCAGTTTTAAAAGCATAAGAGTCTTTTTTTTTTTTCTGGCATAGGGAAGACAAATATGGGATATAAAGTCACCCCAAGACACTACCATTTATAATACGTAGGTTGTTACTGAAGAAACTGAGACAATCCTGATGAAGAAAAGTTGCTTAAATGCAAATACAAGATGCTAGTAAGTTTCACTTCCAAGTTTGATGGCTGGATAGTACTAGATGGCTGGATAGATCTAGAAAAATCAATCAAAAATATTACAATATGTTTTACATATTAATATTGTTTGTTTCTATGTGTTTCAGCCAAAAACAGGTTTCTGTGTGTTTTGGTGTCCTGGTTACAGCCAAGAACAGGGTTAATCTTTTGCAGTAGCTGTGAGGGGCAGAGTCTGGAGCCATGTGAGCATGTCTAGGTGGTAATTCAATAACACTTCACATCACTACTGTGGAGCAGCACTAAGGAATTCTCACTTCCAAGAAGAAAGGATGTGGTTTTGTGTGGAACAAAAGTGTGGGCACAGAGGGTCTGTCCCCCATTCTATTAATTGTTTCAGAGCTGTGCCACATGTTCAGGTTAGTGAGCATTTTCCATGTAAAACACTCTAGTTTTGCACACTGTTATTAGCATTGTTGCTGCTACTGATCGTTTTCTTATCTCATTGTTTCCAGTAAATTTGTTCTTATTTCAGCCTGTAATCTGTGCCTTTTGTCTTTCTCAGTGGAGGGAGTGGGGAAGGAGAGCAGGAGTGCCATTCCTAGACCACAATAGCCTTTAACTTTCACCCAACATGAGGCATAATGGGTTGAGATAACAACAACAAATCTTCCAAGACCATGTTCTAAAAAAATTGATGTAAGCATTTGTGTATTATGCACAGAGCTACAGGTTATAATGTTGCTTGTCTGTTCATATGGGTGTGATACCTAACCCTATATATATGCTCCCATATATGATCCTCATGATGATATTTTGCAGAGTAGGAAGTGGGATCAGGACTGCTTTGTTGAAGTACTCTGTGCTACCAGTTTATAACATGATAATATCAAAGGCAATGAGGGTCATTTGGGGGATGTATTTAGTGTTGCTCTCTTGCCCTGGCCTTGGGTACTGCCTGTGGGAATTCATTAATAATCATACCCAGTCTGTGGGGGAAACAGAGAAAGACAATTTTTCCCAGCCTTTCCCCCACTTCTCTTCCTTCAGCTACAACAACTTTTGAGACTTTTGAATTTCCCTTGAATGTTAAGGAAAGCATTTCCTTGTTGCTAGGTTTGTCAGGTCTCTTCAGTATGCCCACACCACATTTAAAGTTATGAAAGAGATTTCTAGGAAGGTCATGGAGAGATTTGCCATGAGGGTGGTTAGTCACTAGTGGCATGGAATGTGGGAGAAAATGGGCCAGCTATGGGGAAAATTCTCTGCTCCAATGGTTTGAAGGTTTACCCCTGAATATCTACAGGACCCTGTTAAAGTGACAGTATTTACATGGAGAATTCTGTGGCAACTCCAGAGGGAAAGAACTTACTGCAGCATGGTCGGTCCTGGCTACTATTTATCAGACACTGCTCATTACAAAACAACATTCTCAGAGGAAAGAGGAAGAAAACAGACCAACAGGCCCCGTGGCCACTCAACTGCAGCTGAACAAGAGGAACAACCCATGTCAGCAGCAGTCACACCTATACAGAAGAAGAAATCCAAGATAAAGTCAGTTTGCATTGCAAGGGATGAAGAGGAAGCAGGGCTCTCAGAGAAGGATGAAGGGGCAGAGCCAGAGATAATCACAATTAAAGTAATGGCACTCTCACTCTGTTCCCCCTAGTCCTTCCAATGAGAGAGAAAAAAGGCAGAGATTATGGGCTGATAAGAACAATTTACTAGAAACATCAGAAGAGATTAGATAAGAAAATTATAAGTAATAGAAACAATATGAATAACTGTGCTGGAGTTCCAGGACAACACACGCAGATCAATGTGATCAAAGTGCTGACAGTTTATTAGAATACATGCACTACTTTTATGTTGCTCTGTGAAACAAGTTAGCAGTGTTAGAAAAGCAGTCATTGGAGCAAAGTTATCTTGCCTCTTCTCTATTGGCTATGAGCACAGCATTTTCTTTCAGGGTTTTCCAGCAGGATTTTCTCCCAGCAGATCTTCACCAGGTCACGTCCAGGCAGCAGCCACTCATGTCTTTTGTCACGCTGCAGCCACTCACATTCCAGCTGCAGCGTTTTCCCTCTGCAATCTTCCCTTAGCTTGCATCCGCAGCATTCTTTCTCTGCTGTAGCCATTCTCAGACCAATCATCATAGTCCATATAACGCCAAGATCTCTAGATTGCCCACCTGCTCATTCTGTATCAAATGGCTCCCAACAAATAACAGTATACAAAACCAGGATGGTTTCCATATAAAATGCCCACTGAACTGAACTGATGTGGCACAACCCCATGACAATGAACAAAAAATGGGGGACTGTTGTGGTTTTAAGTAGCCAGAGTTTTTTATTAGCCGGGGGGGCTATGAGAGAGGCTTCTTTAAGAAGCTGCTGGAGAATTTTTAGCTCTNTCTATCAAACTTCTCACTCTTAAACTCTCAAGCTCTGATTCTAGTAGTAGTAGTAAATACTTAATATTTAGTAGTAGTTAATACTTAATATTCCAAGTTAGAGCCTGTTTTGCTTGTCAAACAGTTAATAAACAGTTGCTTGTAATCCTTATCACAAAAGTCGAAGTTTTTTTTCCCTCTCTGAGAAATTTTAGATGTGTGTGCGGGCTCTCGGCATTTAGCCAGAGTCAAACCATAACAGGGACAGATCCTCTGCACCCCATTTTAGTTCCACCCAAAGCCAAGTCTTTCTTCTTGTAAGTGAGGATCTCTTACTTCCAGCCCTTGGCAGGGACATGAGGCAGCATAGAATAAAAACCTATACATTTCCACATGGCTCTAGGCTCCACCCCCTCACAGGTACTGTGAAAAATTAACCTTGTCTTTGGCCAAAACCAGGACATAAGAAAATGTCAAAGAGATAAAAATGACTAATGTAGAAGAGATTGACAAAGGTAGAGTCAGCAAATAATTTAAACTATATTCCTGAGCGTGGACAGTTAGAACGACCAGGAAGAAGAAAAGAGGAAACAATGCCAATGAAAAACTAGCTAGACTGATGTTCTTAGCTTCATAAAAAATAAAATATTAGCTATTGATACAAAACCAGCATGACTGTGTAAAGTCATGTTCTTGGGAAAATACCTGGAGAGTTTCTCTGCTGGAGAAACTAGAGATTAAAACTTGCCACTTTTTCAATAAGACTGAGTAGTCAAAGAATAATCATATAAAAGACAGAAAAAACTCTCTTGAAAATATTTAGGAGCTAGTGTTGACATAGGAGACCTGAACTTCTCTTATAAATCAGAATTTTCCTTTCTACTCATTTCAGTTTGCTGCAAAATATATAGATTTGCTGCTTGAATAACAAAATTCAAACAGAAACTTAACATTCCTAAGATTCCTATGCACTTACTAACATTGCAAAGTTAATGTGCTTGTAGTCTAAACTCAGTTTCCTGTTACAGGAACATTTAACACTGATTGCAATTCTAAAAGATGGAAAGTACACTGCTGAAAGATGCTTTCAGGTATTTTATTCCTAAATAGTAATGCCAAAATGAAACAGAACAAAAAGAGCCATGACTGAGAAAAACATTTCCAATGTGGGACCAACTACGAAAAGCCCTCTAACCCACATGATCCAATCACACTGAGAATTTAAGTTGTCCAACCTGAAAAAGATAAATCTCCAGGGAGACATTGTAGTGAACTTTCAATGTATAAAAAGGACATACAAAATAGAGAAAGACTTTACTAGGGCATGTGATAACAGGACAAGGAGCATGGTTTTAAACTGAAAATGGGTTGTTTTAAATTGGATATGACAAAAACATTTTTTACAATAACAGTGGTTAAGCACTGGAAGAGGTTTTACTGAGAAGCTGTGATGCCCCAACACTGGAAAAGCTGAAGGTTAGGTTCAATGAGGCTTTGAACAACTTGCTCTAGTGAACGTTGACTCTGCCCATGGGAGTGGGCTAGGAACTAGGTGATGTTTAAGGTCCCTTCCAACTCAAACCATTTGGAGATGCTATGATTTAGTTTTGGAAGCAAATGCAGTCATTCTGTCATCCTATTAAGTTGTGTCTCTGGATATCTACCAAAACTCCTCTTCTCATTAACTCATACACAAAACTATTGATTTTTGATATGAACCTAAAGGTTATTCTATTCCCTAGAAGTGTGAAATCAGAGAGAACAGGAATGAAAGGAAGTGTGGAGAATGGGAAAGAAACACAAGTCTTTTAACTGCATACTGACATGTCTATGAAAGAAAATACTGAAATTTCACAAACTTAAACAATTGTTGGAGTTCAGAATTAAATAAAACAAGTAGAAGTTAGGTAGATAGTGAAAACTTAGAGCCCTGAACTTCCTGAATTATAACTAAACTTGAATCTCTATTTCATGCTATTTAATTTCTATGTCATACTTGGACACCGAACACATAAAAGTTGTTTTTAAAGTACATTTTTGAATCACTGTGTTTTGATATGGAAAAATATCTTACTTAAGGTTTTAATGAGCCATTGCAACTATTATTTTACTAAATTATTTTAATAATGTTTAATTTTTAATTATGTTAATTTAGGACATTTGGATTGCTTGTTGGTCAAAATACAACTAGAAAACCAAAGATGACGACTATTACCCTTTGCATTATATTTCACCATCTTTAAGAAGTAGCTTCCACAAAAAAAAACCACTTCTTATCTAGGTTGCCATTATTTAGAGCAGTAATTTCCAATCATCTGAGAACAAAATAGTGCCCCATTCTTCAAGACCGTCATATACCTTTATTCTTCTTCTTTTTTTTTTTTTTTTTTTTTTTTTTTAAGTGTTTCTATGGTTTTTATTTTACAGTTCTATAAACAGCTATGGACCACTATACTGTGCCCACAACTTCAATACTACTACTCAGAAGAATAATACCACTTACAGAACTTAAAAAAATTTTTGAACACTTTTTATTCTGTTTTCAGAGAGGAGAAGTTTTCTTTCTACAAAGCAGACAATCTACTGCAATAGAAAGTGATCTAGTACTCTTTGCAATCTCTCTTTTAATCAATAAGGTAGCAGTGTAGAATAAGGTAGCAGTGTAGAATATGCACAGCACAGTCACTATCTTCAGCAGACATGCAAGACCACACAGAAAAACAAACACCCTCATCATTTGACTTCAACAATAACAACATAATAATACTACTCTACCGTGTATCCAACTTCCTATTGAAGCTCAAATGACTTCTGTTACTGTGAGATACTTTTGCTAAAATTTAACTTCTACATGCAGCACAGCAGGTTTATTTTCAGCTCAGAACCTCCCCAGTAATCCCCTGCTATCCCCAAAAAAGAACAAACCACCACCCTCCCCCCCAAAAAATAACCTGCAGTACCTTGTTCTAATTAGAAGAGAGAAAGTGCTTTGAAGAGATAGGTAGGGCAATAGCCTTCAGCATACCTACATGGTGTGATTCTTGGGGTGTCCTGTGCAGGGACAGGAATGGGGCTCAATGGTCCTAATGGGTCCCTTCCAATTTAGCATATTCTATGATTCTACCTCTTCAAAAGCATACTTTCTCTCAAAAGCTGTCTTCAGAAATGTTGTGTAAAAGCCTTCAGGTATAAAATGAACTGTTACTCCCATCTGCAACAGAGGAATAAACTGTCCTTCTTTCCTCTCTATCTCTCAGACCCTTCTAGCTCTTCTTCCTTTCTGAAGAAATATGCTATGATACTCATAGCTACAAATCAACCATGAAAACAGTTCATAGAATCTAGACAGTACAAAACAATGCAACACACCTCCACAGGTTACATTGCCATTTCTACTATAGGACAAACTCCTTTAGTATTGTTACACTAACCTTTTGGTATTAACTGTAGTCTTGTTTGAAGATACATTTTGAAAATATTTAAACTATAATTCATCTCTCTCAGTCTGGATATTAATTAGTATTGTATCCCAGCTTTCACAAAAGAGGAATGTCTCTTTGGAGTAACTTGAGATGCAAAGCGATCACCTTAATGCATGAACCAAGATTAATGAAAGCCCAAGGGGCCTGGCACTCACCAAAAGCACTCAACAGAACCTAAATTTAGACTATCTTTCTCTGATTTACTGTTTTGGGGGTTACAGTCTGACAGACCTGAAATGCTAAGAGGTTGAAACATTCCTACAAGCACCAGATGTTGACACCATCAGCAGAGCAGAAGGCAGCAGTGCAGAACAGCTCCAAGAGAATACTGCTGCCTTTTTGAGGGGTCTACAGCCTCACCGGGACTACAGAGACAGTAGAATAATCCTCATGGTTGCTTGGAGTGCTGCTGCAGAGACATACAGAGCTTTTAGGAAAGACAGGCTGGGTAGGCATGGAAGGAGGGCATGGACTAGACAGACATCGAAGGTCTTTAACCTTGAATTTTTATTATGTCATTCTTCACTCTGAACTACTTATAATTCTTTTGGTTTCTAATAATCTGGTTTAAATTCTATAGTAAGTGAATGTTTTAAATAGGTATTAACAGAGAAAGAATGGGAATGCTTGGATGTGGAAGCATGAAGGATGGATGAAGGAATCTAAGAGCATGTGCCAAATGAAACTGGCTCAGCAGGTCATGCAGACCATTTAAGATCTGCAAGTAGTTTCTAAAGTTGTGAGGGTTTTGATATTAGGAATAAAAAGTACAGCCTAAAACAAGAAGCAAGCTATACCCAGACTAAAACATAGATAGGACAGACTAAAACTAGAATCCATTAAGAAATCAAGGGACAAAAGACTAGAATCTGTAACATAGCCAGGCAGAAGGTGAAAGACATCAAGTCAATAAAAATAAAGGAAACCGTATTAAAATAAAAAACATTTACATTCTCTAAGACCCCAGGCTCTGAGCTACAAGCTCATTGAAAGGGTTTTACTTTACAAATATAGAGGACTCCACATATTTGCCCACCAATTTTTTTAAAAGGTCCTTCAGTTCTTTTAATATCTTAAGAGACAGTGCAAAAGAGAAGATACTGCACACATTTCTCAGGAGGTCAAAGATAACGTGCTTTTATTTGCAAACTTTAGAAAATAAGGGAACTTTGCAAAAGTTTAAAGGGCAACATTGAATGAAAAAAAAGCATTCCACAAACCATTGACTTAGTACATGCTAACCCATACAACTTATCAAAATCCAATCCATCAGGCTTTAAATGACCCAAAATATTAAGAAAGGAGATAAGAGAAGAAGAAGTGAAGAAAGAGAAAGAAAAAGAGAGAATTATAACTACCACCCAGACTCCTGGGCAAGAGCAGCTTCCATGTGTCTGGAAGGCAGGGTCCAAACAACATGGAGAGCACATGTTGCTGTTTTTATGTGTTTAGCCCCACTTTGTGGCCACACATCCCTCTGGTGTGCCAGCCAATCTGAGTCTGGGTCAGGACTCCAGGGACTGTGGCATGGGGGAGTGCACCCAGACTGCTTTAGACTGACAGCTGCTATGGGGTCACCCATGGAGGAACGAGGGTATGGCTCAGAGCATCACCTCACCTTCATCAAATTCAACCTGTTTCTTCCCTCCACACATACATTTCAGCAGGTCCAAGCCAAAAATTAATATAATAATCCAGTGTCTCACACATCCTTGTGGCAAAAAAAAAAGGGTTAAAATTCAGTGCAGAGTTTTTCCATGCACAACTGCATAGAATTTGTCATTGATTCTCTGGCAGAGTATATGCATGAAAGTGCATGTAGGGCATCAATAGTTGCTAAACAATATTTAACACAGGAGAAGTCAAATTGCTTTGGAATGACAGTATCTTGGGGGATTAGCACTCTAGCTGGTCTTAAGGGGAATGATGACACAGGCAAAACAAAAATATAAGGATTAGTGTCTATGATAATAGAGAAGGAGAACTGAATGTGTGGGTAAGTAATAACTGAGAACATTATGGGGAACCATAAACAGAATGTGACCTGCAACTCACAGTCTGGTCTTAGAAGACTCCAGTGTTTTATAGTACTTCCAGAAGCAAAAGTTCTGTACAGACATTTATATGCCTGAAAGCCTGAAAATAGTCAAGTCTAATTTTTGGTTAGGATTTAGAACAACTTGTCAAAACATGAGTTTAAATTGTTAATTTTTTTGAATCTTTTTCATATAGGAATATTTTCAGTGTTTTCCTAAGGGTGGCCAGATTATGAACCAAACTCAACAGATGAAGTCTCTCAAATCTTTTGCACCTAGTTCTAATCTGGTTTAGCATGAATTTTGTAACTTATTCAGAGTTTACAAAACATTATTCAGTAATGAATACAATCTAATTGAGACATTTTAAGATTAAGGTTCTCTACCAGTTTATAATACTGAAAACCTATACAGCAAATGTCTCTACACAACTAAATTTTTCTTTTTACTCCTTGATTCAATAAACTAGCAATATTGCAGTTGTGCTAGAATTGTGTAACTAGAAACACAATAGTAATACAGCACCTGTATACTGTGCAACATGGGTATCTGAAAACAAACAGTAACATAAGGTTTGGATGCACAAAAAAGACTATAAGAAAAAAAAGAATATGAAAAGTTTCATGAGAGGAGACCATTTAAAGTGTCATAATTAACACATCTGATAATAAAGAACTAAAGGGAGAATGAACTGTTATGGTTTCCTTTTTTCCACTACCTTTCTAACACATTTGGTTAAATATTAATATTTATTATATAGTTTTCTTCAAAGCTGCTTTTTCCATTCATTCATTCATTCATTCATTCATTCATTCATTCATTCATTCACAAACTTCATTTTCAGTGATGACCATTATCTTTACTACTAGTTTTAGCTTCTTCAGGTTTTTTCTGTTTTAATTGAAATATTTTTACATCATTTTTACACAATGCAGTAATACTACTAACATAATGCACTTGTATAACAACACAGCAAAAAATATGAGTTTCCTTCACAACTGAAGTGAATTTTAACATTATCTTCACAATATTCTAGGTGTTGTACACTTAGAGATTAGGGCATATTTTACAACCAAGAGTGGGAAAACTAACACCCAGTAGGAATGAGTTTTTCTTGTTCTGTTTTGAATATGTTTAGGACACAACATTGCTTATTATCTGCAACATTTTTCCTTGATGTTTACACCAGCAAACCTTGTGACTTTTCAATGTTCCGAAACTACCACAAGTGACTTGATCAAATATTGTGCTACTGATGCCTAAAATCAGAGGGGGAGACAAAAAACTGCAAAAACAAATTAATAAAGGTGAAAAGAAGAACAGTACTTTAATGGGAGTTTCCAGGGTCCGGGAACAAAAACAAGAGAGAACAAGAACTCCAGATCACACGATCCCCTTACATCTATAAGCTTTGAATGCCTACCTCCCTCAAGTTACCCAACCACAGTTCTTCTTGAACTGACGTTCTCAAGATGTCAAACAAGAGACCTTCTACTTCCCTAAAGCCACCCTCAGGCCCCCCTTTCAGAGCTTCTCTAGCAGCTCTGGGCCTCAATGTTTTGTCTTGCCACCCCCATTCTCTACAGAAAGAATGCAAACATTGCTAGGAAAGGCCTAGTAAAAACTTCTCTAAGTGAGCCTACACAGGCAAGCTAGAATTCTAGAAATATGATGAAAAACCCCGAGGCATCACTACTTTCTAAAAGATTTGCAGGAAATGAGGTTTTAAAAATGTTATTATTTCTCTTGGGTTTATAACATTTTTTATACATTTTAATAGGCATTCAACTGAGATACTCTAGGAGAAAATAATTTATAATAGTAATGTCTACAATAGTTTTTAGGTCCAGTATCAAAATTCAAATGAGAACAATCAAAAATACATTGCATAGGTAACAGCATGGTATTTTTTCTACAAGTACTAGAAAATTGTTATTATGAAGCATGGATAGTATACAGACACTTTCTTTAATAATGAAAAATGAAATGAAGCTTGTGAATTATTCATGAAGCTCAATTTGATGGGATTAAGTTTTCTTACCATCAAGCTCTTGCGCTAATTTTATTCTGAGTGGGCATGGGTTTTTTACTAAGTTTATAATTCCACTATGAGAAAATGTGGATTATAACATACTCTTAAACATGTAAGATCTATAGATTTAGAAAAACATGACTTATGCTGCAAAGAAACTGAAGCAACCTCATAGATTAATTCTTCTTTCATTGAAAAGGATGTACAGTTTCACAGGAAAAAAGCTGAGGAAAAGTAAAAAAACCTTAGAGTTTGATTCTTGAGGGAGCTGAGGAGAAATCAGACAAAATTCACTCTGGTTTTAAGTCACATATAATGTAAAGAGGAAGAGATTGAAATTAATTTGGATTCCAGCCAGACTGACTGGCACAAAATATTTGATGCAATTTAAAATAATTTTCAAACAGAAATATCTTAATGAAAGGCAGCTTTAAGAGTGTTTTCCAGAAAAATGTGCTTAAAATTGATTTGATTTTAAATAATTCCAGTTCTAAGTTTTAATAGTAAATAAGGAGAATATTTTTATCAGTGGATGTTAGGCAATACTGGACAAAATATTTTTAGTCACTAGAGTTTTGCTGAAATTCTTAGAGCTGCATAACTTGCAGATGTATAATTTACAAGGCACAGTAGTCAGGAAAAGTAAAATAGATAAATAAAAAGATCTGAAAATGGAACTCCTCTTCCAGAAGTTTTTCAGAAAATAGGCACTACTTACAAAAGTGGACAAAGAAGTCAAAATAAAACAGGTGGTAGGAGGAATCTAAGACACGACACATTAAATCTATTCACTCTGGCAAAGCTTTCAATTTGAGGGTGAATCCTGTAAGCATAAAATGCATTTTAAAATATATTTCACAAAAAAACACCCTCTTTTTAAGATACCATTTTTACACAAGTAGCAAGAGAAAACAGAATCCCAGAATCCGCTTAGTTGGAAGGAATCGCAAGGATCATTAAGTCCAACACTTAGCCCTGCACAGACCCACCTCTGAGATCCACCAATGTTTCCCAAAAGATTTCTTTTAATTTAATGAGAAAATAAACAAAAGCTTCACAGGGATAACATACAACAAAAGCAGAAGCATTCTACAGAAGTACTCAGCACAATACATCTTAGTAAAATGCAATCCATTGGTTTTAAGTTACTCAAATGGGATTAAGAGTAAATAAAATAATAAAGAAAGGAGATTAGGAGAAGAAACAGGAGTAAAGAAAGAAAGAAAGAAAGAAGAAGAGAAAATGAAGAGATTAGAATAAGAGAAAAATAATTACCACAAGTGTACCTTACATGGTGAAAACCAAAGGGAAAATAGAGAATGGAGTCACTTGCTACTGTACTTATGCGGTCTGGTTGGCACAGTCATGCCCTCCATACAGGATCTCTGGTTCACTGAACACTGTGTAGCCCCACAAAGTGCTAGGTAGTGTAAGCAGTCAGGGGCTGTGTCAGAGGTCCCAGGGGGCATGGTGCGGCCTACCAGGTGGGCCTCTTGACTGGCAGCTCTGCCATGTTCTTTCCGTGGCTGCAGGCATGACCATGTGGACCCTGATCTGGCCCCTACCCCACACATCGACCTAGTAATAAAACAATAGTTTTATTGATCCTGTGTCTCACAAGGCTTTTAAAATATATTTAATAATTAATAGCATTGACAATGTATTTTCATCTTTTTTATTATATAACTTTGCAAACATGGGGAAGAAGAACTCTAATCATTGGTGCATTTATTAGTCTTTTTTCAAAATCAAAGACTTAGGTTTACAAATTATAAAATTCCTTGAGGCACTCTCTTTTTCCCTTCTCTTTGATCCTCTCCATCTCCCATCCCTTCAAGTAATGAAGAGCACATTAATGTTTGTACATTGTCCAATCAAATTTTCCAAAGATTTAACACCTTAATGATGAACGCAGTCAATAATTTTGGAAACAGAATAAATTAACAGAAAACATGAAATGCACTCACACTTTACGTCTTCACTGTGTTCACTTGCAGCACAGAACTTAAAAAGCTAAACCAAAAGTGAGAATTATTTTAGTTAAGAAAAGATTTATGGTTTTAAATTAATGAAAAATGGTTATTGGTAAAAGAAAGAAGAGTGAGACATTCTACCTCTTTATTGGTCATACTTTAGCATTTCTTTTATTCGCTTGCTTCAATAGCTCCTTCCAAGATAGAAGCCTCTGTAGCACACACTTTACACAGCAATATCAGTTCTGTATCAAATGATTATAAAATTTTGTAAAGCTCCATTGACTCCTACAGAATCTGCCATGGTGGACACATCTGCCTAGTCAGAACACATTAAACTAGCTTTGCTAAATCAAAAGTGTCCATGACTTTAGAAAGGACAACTTGCAGTATAGTCCACCTGATTCATCTGGCAACTGAATGAAAATTAGAGAAGCTGCTTATCAAACTGGTTTTTATTGCCAGTAGAAAAATTTCTAGGTATATCAATTACACTTGATAGATCCATTGATCTTGCTAAATTAATGATACTAACATAATGACTAAATTTATTGCAGAACATTGGTACAAAGCAGCTTTAAAATATGTTCAAAATCTGTTAACTGTTAAGAGGTGACTCTGATAACTTTGTATTGCTGCTCCCTAGGGCAATAATTTAGCATATTTAATTATGTATTTTTTTAAAGTGTATTTAGTCCTTAATAGAGTCTTCACACACTTTATAGACAAACCTAAGAAATAGTGGAAGGGAATTGCTCCTATTTTTACATGCAGATTAAAAAAAGAGACTTAAAGATATTAATTCATTTATTTCCACAATATGTTGGTGTGCCTATCCCAAGGCCTGACAATCACAATGAGGTGGAGGACATATCCATCTATATCTTTATATTAATACGTAAATCGAGCAATTACATTTTTATAGACAGCTAACAATCATGAAAATGGAAAAGAACTTCATTTACTTGGTTTCATATTCCAGTACAGAATATTTTCTGATTATTCAAATTGCAAATGAACTGTTCAGCTTATGCAGATTATTTAGACTGGGCAATCATGTACATAGAAATAAACTGATAAATGTATATACTTAATCCTTCCATACAGAGAGGAAGTAAGGGAAACTCAGGCATGTTTTTGTTGTTTCTCCTTGGCAGCAGCTGAAATATAATAGACTTACAAAAGACATAAATAAAATAAAGTAAATTAATTTCTAGACAGTCTAAATAACTTCAAAACCTGGTCTCCAATGAAAAATAAAAAGAAGTGACCTGGGAGCCTTTGATAGTGTTCATAAGAATACTTCTAAGTCTGCTGACTGGCCTGATGACAGAATCTGCCTCCAGGCAGACACTTCAGGTACTTCCCATCACATTAATGACCATCTCCCTATTGTACCTAATTAAGGTAACTTTTAAGATCTTCTGTTTATTATGGAGCCATTTAGCAGCTTAATTAGTTTAACAGCTTTCACATTGCTTTTTGGAACTTGATTACTTTCAGCTACCACTAAATATGCAAACAGGGCAAAAAATTTCAGACAGCTATTTCTACTACCAGTAGAAGATGACTAATATCTATTAGACATGTGTCATTCTAAGATGATCAACTTAAATTGATAAGCCTTAACCAAGTGTGAGCACATAAAACCTAAAAAATTTTAGAAATTTAAAAAACATTATCTTCCATGATAACAAAAACTAAACTGTCAGAATTGTTGATGAATCAGCAAAACAAAAAACAAACAGCAGACAATATTTGGATTAGATTACCAGAAGAGCATCTTTCTTAATAGTTCAAAACACTTATTTCATCAAAAACTGCTTTTCAAATCAAAGCTAACAAAAAAATCCCAGAGATATATATATCCTCCATCACCAAATTTAGCAGGTGCACCATCATTATTTGTACAAATCAAGGAGTTTCTGATAAATTGTTCTTCTTAATTATTATTATGAACAGATTCTTACAACTAGAATATCATAAAAAAACCCCCAAAATTTTACAATACTTAATGAAATATTAGCAACAACTTTATTGCTTCTGCTTTGGATCAATTTTGCCTGTTTTGTATATGAGATTGACAGTGCATATCATAGAAAGTGCCCTTATTAAAGGTCTTAGTATTGAACTATATAATATTTTAATTCCTAAAGACTCATAGCTCAGATCAGAAAATAAAAAAGTGCCTTTATTATAGGCTTCAATATTGAAGTATTTAATATCTTAATTTCTAAGGCAATTGTACTTTCCTTAAAGAATAAAGTAAATCTAGAAAATCATGTATTTATATTTCTGTTTAAAACATTTCTTCTTATGTCCCCTCATGTGACAACACTCCAAAGAGAAAGGCACAGATGGCAGAATCATGAGGGACAGTGTTCAACAACTGTATTACCTCCTCAGAAGAATGCAAAATATGTTGAGCCAAGAAGAACACCAAAAGAACCCTGGTATCTTCAACTACTCTAAGAAAATAGAAGAAAAACCAAGGAAATATAAAATTATTTATTCTCTCTATATATTAAATTCCCATTTATGTCCAGTAAGGAGGTGCAAGATTTGTATTGGCTCAGGCTTTATTAGAGTTCACAGATAGGAGGTAGATGTGTAACTGAAACATAGTCAAACTCCAAAGAAAAACATTTAAATTAACTTCTTCACATTTGGATTATATGGAACAGATCTCATCCCAGTTTTAGAGCTGACCTTAGAAGAGAGGTGCATATGCTAAGTCCTTTTGAAAAATCTGGCAACAGTTTTCTTGCCATGGATCACAGAGAGATTCATAGCCTACCCTTTAGCCTTCAGTCTGTCTGACAATCTAGTAGAGAGTAAATATGAGCATTATTTTAAAGTCAAAGAGTACTTTGTACCTGTGCAATTATACTACTTTCTAATTAGGTATACATAATGCCTTCTAGTTCTTCTGTAATTTACTTTGTCTTTAGATGAAAAATATATTTACTTTGGTGAAGTGGAATTATTTTCTTAGACCTACTTCTCCCTCTCCATTTTTGTGTCCTTTTCAACAGCTACAGGTGTATTTCATATTACCAGCTGTCTTGCTTGTCTCTCTGTGTTAGTACAGTGTTACTTGATTATGTATTTCTTTGAGAGAGACAGAAGACTGATATTCAGACATACAGAATTTTTATTTTAGATTAAAACTTCCTGGATTAATTCAGTCATTAAGCAATAATTTATATGGTGTTCTAAAGTATGTATTAAATTAAGGTAGAGAGAAAGTACAAAAATATGAGAGAAAACAGAGAAATATTTAATAGTCAAGTCAAAATGCCAGTGGTGGAATTGGGTCTTGCAAAGAGGAGAAAGCCTGTCTCATCCACTTATAAACTTCTTCAAGTATGCTGACTTTTTTTTTTTAAATAACAATCACTGTATCTGTTGTATCGGCAACTGATTAAAACAACACAAATACATAAGCCCTAAGTTATGATTGATTACAGGCATATTTGTCATGGTGTGTCAGACATGGAATGTATGTTAGACCCATCTAGATCAAAAAAATAAAATACAACTCTTATTTCATGAAGTAAATACTACAATTCTACCCCAGAATCTCCAGTGGCATTATTTGTTTTGCTATCTCTTGGAATGAGGGAAAATTGCTGTGTGGTTCTGACTCTCATTCAGCTGTGAGATACAGAATATTTGATGTTACCTGGGAGGTTATCATGACACTGATTATATTTTTGATATTTTGATGTTTCTAGAACGCATGGCTTAGAACATATAATGCCCATCACTAATGTGTAATCAAGATGTACATCCCCTTCCCCACAAGGCTGTTGCCAGAAGCAGCAGCTGGATGAGACTTTATATAACATATTTTCCAAAGAAAAAAGGTAATCTGGCCTTTCCAGTTTTTAAGAATCTTATTAAAAATCATTAGGAACTCTTAGTCAACCATATGTGAACAAGAAATTTTAGTATCTGTCCAAAATCAAGGCAATCTGAAGTAAATCGCCAGAGATGATGGCTGTAAACAGCAGTCACTACTACAGCTACATAATGGACAGGGAAAGAGGCCTTATTAGCAGATTTAGTGAATAACTATACAGTCATATTCTGTTGAAAAATGCTTTTAATGCTGTAATTCCCTAACTCTAGGCAGACTTCCACTCACTTAGAACAGTGTCAAACATGGTCAAATTGCAAGGTCCGTAAATGAAACAGAATTGATGTTTCCTCTAACTTATCCTTGCACAACAAGGATACTTATGGTGCAATTTTCTTTGGAAGAAGGTGTCCTCAGCCACTAACACTTCAACAGGGAGTTGCTGATTCTTTTCCCACCATCCACCAGCCCCCTCCATTCCTACTAGATATTTGTTAGAGTCTTCTCAGATTTGTAGGTTAGGCTTCTTTTCTCTTTTAAGAGATTGCTCTGCCATATCACACGGAAGCTGGAATTGCTATTCAATCTGCTATTATACATATTTCCCCAGTGGATATATTTTATTGGCATTTCCTGTTCTTCCACCAGGTACTGATAAAATATCATTTTAAGTAGGCTAAATGAAAAAAAAGGAAACCTCATGGTAAAATCCTTTTTACAAAATGTCATGGNAGGGTTTGCAGCAGTCTTGCAGTTGCTGCCACTCCCTGCACCCGCTGCTGCTCACCCCCTCAGCCCAGCAGGAGCCCCGCAGCTCCCACAGCACCCTGTGGCTCTCGAAGCCACCCACGCCCTGCAACAACCCCTGCGCTTCCCTCCCCCCACCACTGCAGGGCAGGCTGTGGCTCCCCGCGCCTTTCTGTGGCCCAGTGCTGACAGCAAAGTGCGCGCACACGAACTTGCATTTGGCAGCCTGCACTGCGTTCGCCTCAGCCTCTGTGGGGGTTGGGGCCAGCCAGAGCTGCCTGGCTGTGCCAAGCTGGGCATCTATTCCTACATCCCCATGGTGGCCCCCCTGTGCCCTGAAACAGCTTTGCAGCTCCTCATGGGGGCGTTCCGCAATGGCCCCATGCCCGCCACCCATGCCCTGCCGTGGCTCTGCAGCGCCACAGGAGTCCCCATGAGCCACTGCTGCCATGGCACACTGCTGCTGCCAGGATGTGGGTTTCCGGCCTGCCTACCTTTTCCCCTTCCCCAGTCTTTGCCGATCCCGGCTCTGGTCCGGTGGCAGGGGGGATGCAGTGGGGACTGCCAGTCCTCGTGGCCCCAGCCATGCCCTGGGATGGCTCAGGGGTAGTGCATGGTGGACTGAAGGGGATGGCTGCCATGTTGGCCAATGCACATGGCATGAAGACAATAAACTCTTCCCAATGAACAAACCCCAGAAGTGGCAGGAACTGTGGTGATCCAATGGAAGAGAAGACCACACCTCCCCAGGGCAGGGAGAAGGAACTAGATGAGACATTTGCACATGCACAATACACTAAGAACCCTGGGGCTGGACAAACAGTATAAACTTGCCGCCCTCCCAGCCTTGTGGTTCTTTTTGGATCACATTGGGCCAGGAGGGGGATGTGTCACCCCTGACTTCACCGTCACCATCTTGATGGGACCACGTGGAGTTGAGACCAGGACCCTGTGCTGCCGTGCTTCTCTCCACTGCCACCTTTCCTGACAGGATCTTGAGATCATTCCGACCACTGGCAATGCAGCTTCTAGCCATTGGCTTGACCTCTCCTCCAGTACTCGTTTCTGGTTGGCCAGAGAACTGCCCTACCTTCTTTCCTCACCCTTGGCCCCTACCTGTTTTTCCCCTCCCCCTTTCTGCAGCACTCCTCCAGACTTCCCCCGGGCTCCCCCTTTGGTTCCCCGTGGATCTCTCTGTGCCTAACCCCAATTTTACCCCTGGGGCCCATTCACCTCGGAGTCTCCTGCCCGTCTTCCTGAGGACCCCTCCCACACCTCCAAGGCTTCCCCTTCCTCAAAAAACTCTCTTCTTGGCTCCCCTTTCCCTGGGATTGCAACATAGAGGACCTCCTAAAATCTCCCCCCAGTTTCCCCATAAACTCCATCTGCCTCAACCCCCTTTTTTAACCCCCCACAGTTTTCTCTTTCCTCTCCAGCACCCTCTATGGCCACCAGGAGTCATTGAAATCTCAAACTACCCCTGCACCCCTCTCCACTCTACCAAGAGCCTGATATTCACTCATCGAGAAGGATTGTTCTTTTGTTTCCTGGCTGTTTTGTTGTTGTTATGCATCATTAATATTCAATTCAATTTACTGTTTATATGTGCATGAATAAGGTTGCTTAAATACATAATATATGTATATTTACTTTTTGTTTCAATAAAAGTTTTGTATCTTTATACTCAATCAGGTCTCATAGCTTCTATATTAAACTACTTCCTGTCCCCTAAACGTTGATACAAAACAAAAAGGAAGGCATTTCTTGCTTATATTTGAAAGTACAATATACCCTCTTTTACAAATATAAGCAGCTGAATCTTGGAAACTGTTGCATTTTATTAGAAGTTATTTTAGTCATTTATCCTTTTGAAATACAGTCAGTTGGAATTCCTGTTTATTTGTTCCACTTGCCCCTGTAAACTACTGAAAACACTGCAAATTGATATAACATGAACAAATATTGGTATTTATAAGTGCTGTAAGAGAAAACACAGGCACTAACTAGGCAAATGTAACTTCCATATTCATAGTTTATATTGCCGTCCTTTGAGAAATAAAAATTATTTGAATGCGCTTCCCACTTCAGAAGGCATGTGTCAATGAATGTTAACATTGTCATACATGCCACTATGCCTTGTTTTGTTGAAAATGACCTCAGATGTTAATTATAGCAAACTATTTTAATCAATATTTGGTGTTTTCTATCTCAAGCTTAGTATCAGTTTGACAAAATAACAGTGAAGGAAAAATACTACTGTCTTATTTATTGGGACTATAGTGAATTGAGAAGGGGAAACAAACAGTCAGATTCGGAACTAATCACATATTTAAAAAAACCCTTCTGTGTTTCATACACATTTCAGATATTTCAGTGTTCTTATCTCTACACATTTTTGGCAAGAACCCTGACTCTCACCTTGTTGAATTCAAATCAGCACCAGAATAGCAATGCTTGCATGGAACTTGGATAGTTACTTAGCTTTCCTATAGTTTAGCCACACATCTAGAGCAAATGTATATGATGCATTTCTTAAGCTCATGTTAGATGGGAACATGGTGTGGTACAGCTCTATTGGGCTAGGCACAATGTCAGCAACCATTGTTAGGCTTTTGCAAGCATATTAAGCCCCTGTCAGTGCAAACTGAAGATCTGCTACAGTTAACTGTTGTTCCAACTTGTTATATAAAGGAAACCAATATTTCATAGCCTACAAATCATATTCTTTCCATTTAATAAAGATGTATATAAGAGTATGAATGGGGGAAGTGATGCATTATCAGATTTTCAGATGCTTTTTTTATTTATAGAAGGCCTGGGGCTTCCTTTCATAGAAGGAAGGCTAATCTAAATGGATTTTGGAGTAAAGCACTGTGGGTTTAATTGAGATTTTTAGAAATGGTGAAAAAAAATAGTAATAACATCTACCTAACATTTTATTTGTGTGCTTGGCTGATGAGACAGCTTTGCCACTAAGGTAGTTTTCTTATGCTATCCATTATCTGCTTAAAAATTAGATTAAGATTGCTAATTTACTTAATTACAACACCTGTTTTAAATATTTATTGAACTTTCCATTCCTTTTCCATTATCTAACACCATTAATAAGTACACCTCATATTAGGCTTTGAGGATTTTTTAAAATGAGAATTATTTTTAATTTCTGATAAGTTAGTAATATCATCAGTGAAATTCAATGTTTACAAATATTTATTGTCAGTATGCATGCTAGGATGGGTTGAGAAATAAATAAATAAAAGGAAAACTGAAAGACACTTGTGACACAGAAAAAAATTATCTCTAGTTTTGATTTCACATTTCAAAAAACATTTAAAAGCTTTGACGTCTTACATGTATTATGACTATTTGCTGAAACCTTGTTTTCACAAACATATAATATCAAATTTATTCATCATAGTTTTTTTTAAAAATACTCCTGCAATGATGTTTTACCCTCTCTATAATTGCAAGAAAGTTATAAGCACAGTCTTAAAATAGATTTAATACAAGACATTTCTAAATAAAGAGAGAGTTTTTAAGGTCATTGGTAAATAAAATAAATATTATCTTTATCCCAGAATACTGCCATAAAGCATTAAATCTGGCTCAGATACAAATTTCTGCTACTGCAGCATGAATGAATCTCTAAAGTAATATGCTAATTTTAACTGTGGAATATATGATATAATTCTGAGGTTATTTGCACAGTGACCTAATTATTTTTTTCCCAATAAGATACAGAAGTATAATTACCCTATAAAACAAGTAATTTTTTTTTCTTTCCTCTACAGTGATAACTTCTCAACTGTATCCTCTTTATTTTTGCATTTTTACACTTTTCTAGCTCACTTGTAGGAAGAGAAATATCAGCTTGGTGCAGCCATTCATGCAGAAGAGCTCCTGTGTGTATGTTAGGGTGCTGACTGCAGCAAAAGTGATTAGGCGCAGGGGACTCCTGCTCCATGTAGACTATCTCCTGTGCTAGAACCTCATTTCAAGCACTCAGTGTCATCCAACTAATCTCTTGTTTGCTTCATCTAATTTTTTTCCTGTTGTCTCAATATGTATTAAATTGCCAGCTTTCTGTCTGCTATTATGTAAGTAATAACATTCAGGATTATAGTCTCATTTTACTGTTAAATTCTCAAAATTATTTCAATAAACTAAAGGTTACTGAATTATTTTGGAAGCAATTTACATTGCCGTATAATTCTGTAGCTGGTCTGCTGCATAAATTAGAAGTTATGCTTTCTAATGTAAGATTAAGTCTAGTTTAAGTCTAGTGTATTCTGCAATATAAGGAGTCTTGATATTACTTGGTTAATCTCATGAGCAGAACATATTTTACTCTCTACCTAGCAGTGTGTGTAGAATTTTGGTGAACTAGCAAGTTGGAAGTTAGTTTCTGTTAATCTTCCACAAATCTGGTCTCCAGGTGGATGTGGATACTTTCTAAATCTTCACTGTTATCCAGAAAATAATTTGTATACAAGCATGTCTCTCATTCTCATTTCCTTTGCTAGAATGAGATACAAGTATCCTGTGGAAGACTTCACTTCTATTTAAAGACTCTTCACTTCTATTAAAGACAAAAGGAGGTGAAAAGGAAGTTTTCAGGCTATATTGTTCAGTGTCCTCTGTGAAGGACTGACTACTGAGTCATAAGTCAAAACTGAACATCAGAATAGTCAGGCCACAGTTTCCAGAGAAATAGTCCTCATGATTTGCCCAGTTGTCCTATCAAACAGAAGAAATAGTTAAAACATTAGTTATCAGTCTTACTAGTAGTACAAAAAGTTAAACAAACACCTTTTAGTTTCAAAGCACACTGTGATAATGTGAGACAACTAATCAGTTATTATTAGTATTTTGTTATTGGGTCAGAGCCAACTTGTGAGTGTGGAGGGAAGAGGCCAGGCCTGCAAACTCATGAAAACCACATCGCAGGGCACATGGAGTGCATACGGCAGGCTGTCAGTCAAAAGGCTGACCTTTTGACTGACACAGAGTTCACCCACATCACACTCTCTGGAACATCTGACACAGCCTCTGATTTTCTATACTGTGTCTCACTCTACCCAGGGCTAGAGAGTGGTCAGCGAACCAGAGATCCCACCTCAGGGGTGGATCACATAAATCCAGGCCAGATCACATAAATATAGGAACAAGTGGCTCCATTTTCTCTCTTCTCTAGCCATCACCATGTGAAGGACTCTGGTGGTAACTATTTTTCTCTTATTCTAATCTCTTTCTTTACTCCTGTTTCTTCTCTTAATCTCTTTTCTTTCCTTACTCTTTCTTAATTTCTTCTGAGTAATTTAAAACCAATGGCTTTTATTTTACTAAGCTGGGATGAGCTGGTGTGTGCCGGGTACTTGATGGAATGTTTCTTCCTTGTTTATATGTTATCCTAGTGAAACTTTTGCCAAAATATTTATTTTCTCACTAAATTAAAAGAAATCTCTTGGGAAACATAAATAGTGCTCTTTCTTTATTTGATCTTAAGGTATTAAAGAACTAAAAGGCTTTTCAGAAGTTTGTCGAGAAAACTTTAAAGCCCTAAATATAATTTTAAAAGTAGTACTCCCAGTCAAGCACGTGGCTTTGAGACTGGGGTCTTACAGGTAATTACTAGGTTTACGGAACTCATTAACCAATAGAATAAACATATCTGAGACATCTACTTAAATACTTCACAGTGAGTTATCTTTTAGTATATGGAAGAAAAAAAAAAAAAGGCAGGCAGCGGCTAAGAAACTAGAGGAATGAGAACACGGAAACAGACTGGGTTAGAATTATTACAATGATGGAAAAAAGTGGATGATAACCACTTCCTGGGATGTGGGAATAACAGAAATACTTTGCAAAGCTCCAAAGCATTAAAAGAGAATGCATTATTCCTCAGTGTACATTTTTCCCAATGTGATACAAGCTAGCTAGTTCTGCCAATGACAGTCAGTAATCTTAGAGGTGCAGTAACTTATCCGCTCCCAGGAAAAGGGTAATCAACGTGAAAATACACTTGTTGTGAGAACAATTAACTTTCTAATGGTCTCTGGTCTCCTTATTCTAAGTCCCAGTTTCCAAACACAGACCCAGCTAACCTAAGATTCTACATCTGCCCCTTGCTCAAGCACTCTAGCCTATTCCCATTTTCTTCCTCAGGGCCCTTAGAGTTGCCTCTGCACATCCCAGTGGAGCTGTACACATTCTGATTCTCCTGAGTATGGAAACCAGCTAGGAAACAGTCTCTTTTCTCCAGTTTATTGCTACTTTGCCACTTTTGTATTTCAGGTCAGTGTTTTATTCCCTGTGCATTCAAGGCTTTCCCTCACATTTCTAACACCCCAAAGGAGAATAAACTATTTAGTTTCCAGAGATGAAAGACCCTCTGTTCTATCTTCATTAGGAGCATGGAAGCTTATGTCTGTGATAGAATTATCCTTCTGTTGTAGATCAAATACACTTAACAAAAAATAGCAATATGGGGAATTCAAAACCTAAATTCTAAGAGGATCTTATTTAATGCCTATAAACTTACATGTTTCTGAGGCACATAATTTAGCCAAGCAAGGTACGTTTTCACAAGGACTTGAAGAAGAAAGGACATACGCTCCTCACAAAAATTTATTTCTTTCTGCCTAGACTATGGAAAGACTAGCATTCAGCAAAACATGAAGAACAGTTTAATGTTTTTAATCACACAATACCAATGTATTTTCTTAGCCTTGCTTTTGTTTTCTCTGGACTGAAATTTCAACAAAACATACAATAGAGAAAACATAAAGAATTTCTCTTTAATAAATAATTGCAACAATCTGCAATTAAGCAATAAGCAATAAGCAATGTCATCAGACTCCCCTGTTGAACAAACTATGAATGGATAAAATTTTATTTTACAAAGACTTCTAACTCCATTGACTCACAGGAGATTTGAACTGGAATACTCAAAGGCATTTATTCATGAAAATTTTTTAACCTCATCTTCTATTTTGCAATGCTGCTTAATATTAAAATATTCTGAGACAATCTTTAACTATGAAATAAAAAAGACATTATAAATTCAGACAAGACTTAATGCTATTTTTAACTTCACTATCAAATAATCTAGTTTTTTAATCCTTAGAATTTAATCCCCCTTTAAATTATTTAATTACCCCATGACCAGTTCTATAGTGTATTTGAAAACTTCTAAACATAAGTACATTTACCAGAGCAAACTTTCTCTACAGAAAAAATGTTTCCTACATGTCATTCTGTCAGAGTGAGTATAGACTGTTAAGCTAAAAACTCAAATACTGAAAAACCTCATTCGAATCAGGCCTTTATCTGAAAGAAAAAAATCGTTTGTACTTTCTCTAAGTTGAACTTTGTGCTGAGCTTTGCTTAGCTTCACAATCTGTTCCTGACAAATTATCTACTCTTTATTGATCACATAGGACTGAAGAAGTCAGAGGTGAACCCTTCCTGGGTTGCTTGTTTGTTTTTGTTACTTCGAGCTTTTTTTTCTCATCATTAAATGTTGGCAATACAGCTTAACAAGCTGCTTGTTTCTGACAGAACTGCACAGATATTTCTTGGATTGCAACTGTGTAGTCTCGGTCCCCAGATTCAAACACAGCTGCCTTGAATACTCATTTCTCACAACACATTCCACAGATGTGGCGGGTATGCTGAAAAGGAAAGAAAGTACTGTGGTACCACAGTAAGTATTTGTAGACTGCAAGTCTTCACTATTGCCTGTAATTGTTGGAGTCCAGGATGAGGATTCTACACCTCAGATTGCCCTGGAGGGTCTGGGACCCTTACATAGACCCCAGGAGGACACAGTTTT
>WEIV01025288.1:40966-121976 GCA_013390005.1 Calyptomena viridis | reverse complement strand
TAAGAGTTATTATAATTTTCTGAAGATAAAATTACGTAAGTTTCATTGTGATTAAAATTTTCCTTATGTCTGGAATTGCAAAGCAAAATGTTAAGTGAGAAAACATGGGGAATTTCTTGATAATGGAAAGAAGCTAAATACATTACATATTTAGTAAATTTGGACATACAGCTAAAGAAATCAGAATCTGGTTCTGGAATAAGAGAAGAAGACTGATAGAAATTAAAAAGGGAAGGAATGTATTGAGAAACCAGAGTCATCTCTGCCTGATAGGACATTTCATTGGATGTTTAGGAGATACGACCTACAGAACAAAACCTACANATCCTTGACCTACAGAACAAAACCTACAGAACAAAACCTACAGAATCCAATCCCACAGCGAAACACTCCTCTGAAATACAGCACCTTGGAGAGTTCTGAGACATGCTGACTCCATAGGCTCATCATCGACGATTTCATAATTATCGTGAGTAGCTAATCATGTTTCAGAAAAATAAATAATACCCTAGAATCAAGAAATGTGAAAGTTAGGGTTTATTGATAGTTCATAGAAAACTTTTTATTTTCCTCTTCATATATCTATCCAAGACACAAGCTCACAGTGGATTTGCTGTACTGCTGCTATGGTTTTGAAATGGAATAACACAATTGGCTCAAAATCAGAAAAACTGAGTTCTCATTAACTTGCATCAAACATAGAAACTAATGATTTGTTGCTTATTACTGCTTAAAATTTTGAACTGAATTATGAGAGGTCCGTATTTATATTAGAAGTTGTTTTTACACTGCTGTAGTTCAAGGATAAGATTTTGAAAATAAGTCCTTCTTGGAATAATTACTCTGTCGTTGAAATCAGTATTAAATTTTCCACGGTTTAAGTAGAAAGGAAACTATATTAGTAATAAATGAGTATTTGATAATAATATGTCAGTCGATTGGCTCTCAGTTTGTACAAATTTGTGTCAGAGGAGAAAGAGACACTGTACTTATCTTTGATCACTTCTAGAAAAAAAGAATATTGTGTCAAGAGGATATAGTCAACATTCTTTGAAATTAATGTGGATTTTAACTGAATAAAGACTAGGAGTGTGGACCTTAAAGCAGAAGAGATAGCAATTTAAGGTTGAGGATTAAAAAACAGATAGGAAAAATATGAGAGTTTTCTAACTTCTATATAATCCTTCATTCTACATTATATTCTTTACATTCTCACTAGTACTCCAGATGTCACTATGATCTGTAATGAAACCGTACCTTACAATCTATTTTTGACTCTTCTATTTTTCCCTTTTTTTTTCCGTTTAATATACTTTGAGACATGCACTAAAGGACACTTTTCAACATCCTTTACTTGAGTCCATGGAATTCTAACTATGTATTGAATCACTAAAAAGGCTTTAAACTCTGGAACTGAAAAAAGATCTTAACCTACTGGTGTAAGTACCTTCATTTTGCAGACACTTCATTATACTTACCTTTCCTTTCTTGTCCTGTCCTTTTGATGACCTGATAAGAAGCTGTTCCTACTCCATCAGAAAACATTTCCATAACCTCTTTGAGCTAGGAAGCTTATTAGAATGTCCAGTTTTCATTTATTCATATGCATATTCATATGTTGCATGTACTAGCTTTTGTTCCAAA
Source organism: Calyptomena viridis (assembly GCA_013390005.1). NCBI lineage: Eukaryota > Metazoa > Chordata > Aves > Passeriformes > Eurylaimidae > Calyptomena > Calyptomena viridis. The sequence continues at coordinate 120,332 of WEIV01025288.1, read as the reverse complement.
CTTCTCTACCTCTTAAGTTGGTTTCTTCTTTTGTTTTTTTTGGTTAGTCTAATCCTTTATTAATTAAGAAATTACAAATGTTACTCATATGTCCTGGCTTTTGTTTTTGTAGGTTGAAGAAACAATGAGAACATTTAATTCCCTGCTTTAAATTACAGTTTTCATCCCCTTTATCACTCAAGTAATCCCTTCTTTTGTATTCTGTTATTCCATCCATTTGTTTTCTTCAATATGAATTGAAAAGTATGTGTGCTGTTTCTAATATCTTTTCAGTAGTATGTATGCTTCCTTTTTGTTAGAAGTCTCTGTCACTTCTTCCCAACTGCCTTTTTTAAGACTTGTGTTATCATGGGAATACATAGTCCTCTATTGATCAACTACTACAACTAATTAGTTTTTCAATCAATTGCTCCCAACAAGAAAGAAAATTCTGTATGTAACTTTTTTCTATGTGTTACTGATTTTCAGTTTGTATATTTCAGTCGAGTTATAGAATAATATCATATATTATTTGGATTGGAAGGGACCTTAAAGACATCTAGTTCGAATCCCCCTGGCAGGACACCTTCCTCTAGACCAAGTTACTCAAAGTCCTGTTCAACCTGACCTTAAACACTGCCAGAGATGGAGCATCTACAGCTCCTCTGGGCAGCCTGTTCCAGTGCCTCACCGACCACTGAGTAAAGAATTTCCTCCTAATATCTAATCTAAACCTTCCGCCCTTCAATTTAAAACCTTTCCCCCTTTTCCTATTGCTACATGTCCCTGTAAAAAGTCCCTCTCCAGCTCTCTTGTAGGTTTCATTTAGGTACTGGAAGGCTGTTATAAGGTCTCCCTCGAACTTTCTGTTCTACAGGTTGAACAATCCCAGCTCTCTCAGCCTGTCTTCATAGGACAATGTAAGTTGCTGCTCAGTAGAATTCTTAGTATTTTTTTTAATAGCATTGAACAAAATATATTACCAGTCCAATGATGCTGTATTAATATATACGTCTAATTAAGTGTAATGAATTCGAGACCCTCATACATGTAAATACATGCAGTTCCTTATGGTATGTGTGTTTAGCAGTGCATAAACCGCTTGGTGCCAATCTCAATCAATGACTGAAGTGCATATATTCATAATAATTTACTATAACTTTGACTTCAGGGTTTGTTCAGGATTTTCTGCATTTGATTTTCAGTTCTGCAATGTATTTATTGAGGTTGTGTAGTGCAAGGCAAAATTTTTATGGTAATAGCCCGTAAAAGTACAAATTTGTGTAGCTGAAAAAATTATCATTTATCTGCTGATCAGAATTTTGGTTTAGCCAGACCCATTAATTCTTGAATTTCTTGGAAATATACTCCAAGAACTTTATAATTTTAGCATTCTTACTTAATATTTAATATTGCACAGTGAATGGTTTGATAGAACATATGTTTTCTTTTTTCACTACCTTTTTAGTCTCTGTTCCAGCTTGGCCTTCACTTCTAACATATTCTCTGTCCTCCACTATAACCCAGTGAGGCATAATAAACCTAAATTCTTAGAACTTTCTAGGGCGAATATTATCATCAAGATATTGTTATACATACTCCTTATAGCTGGGGGCCTTCATTCCAATTCTCACTCCACTCAAGAGATCTCATTTGGATCTAATTTTGACTTAGGTTGCCAATACTTTTAGAAAAGCCCAATGAGTATATTTGTAATGAAAGCACACACTGTGCTGGGTGGGAAATGACATAATGCAAACAAATGTGTTGTCTTCAAAACAGCTGTAATATCTGCAAATCTATGTCAAAGTCACTGTGTTTTAGATTTTCTTGCTGTTGATGTTAAGGGAGTATTATTTTCTGAATCTTAGTGAGTATAATAAATGCTGCCAGAAAAGCTTTAAACAAATGATTTTCATTACAAAAGTTTGAATGACAAGTAAGTAAATGTAGCGAATAATAATAACGCAAAAAAGATTGTGGTCTCTGGTAGTCAAAATATTTATTTCTAAATATTTCTATTTTCCTTTCATTGAAGGAAAATTATTTTCCCTATATTTTGAAATTCAAAAAAGGCATAAATCCTATATGAACTATATAAATCTGTAAGCAGGGTAAAATATATCCTCTTCTCTTGTATACATTGCTGTACTTAGAATTATCATACCATGGAATAATTTGGGTTATGAGGGAGTTCAGGAGGTCTCCAGTCCAATCTCCTGCCCAAAACAAGGCTAACTCTGGGTTCCTCACCACTTGGTCTAGCCGGGACTTAAAACCCACCAAAGACAGAGATGACACAGCCTCTCAGGGCAACCTGCTCTGCTGCCTCATTATCCTTATGTGGAAACCGATTCTTCTTATACTTAGCCTGAACCTCTCCTACACCCGTTATATTTCATCGTTCTATGCACCACTGTGCCAAAACCATCTCAGTCTCCTTGATGACTTCTTGTAGGTGCTGTGAGTCTGTTTTGTGCATTGGAAGCTATGCCTTCTCCAGCCTAACCCAGCCCTGCTCTGCTAGTACCTCCCCATGGGGCATGTTTTCCAGCCCTCACCACCTTGAGGGCCCTCCACTGAGCTTCCTACCATTTACATATGTCTTTTCTGTGCTGGGGGCCAAAACTTGATGCAGTATCAAAATACAGTCTGACAAATACCATGTAAAAGGTTGACAACCCTGTCATTCAATCTATGGAATGTGCCCCTGTTCATAATCCAGGAGCTGTTCACCACTTTTGCTGTTAGGGCACACCATTGTGGTCATGTTTGGCTCACTGCCCATTACCTTCCTCTGGACCAGGTTGCTAAAAGCCCCATCCAACCTGGTCTTGAACACTTCCAGAGATGGGGCAACTTATTGAAGGGAATATTGCATAAATTTGGTCTCCAGATTTCAAATGACTAATGGCATTTTTAATTCACAGTGATTAGCAAAGAGATGTAAACACATGGTAAATGTTCTGGCACTGACAAAACAAGAGGCAGTAAGCTCAAGCTGAAGTACAGAAATTTCCATTTCTTTACTCCAGACCAGTCACCCTTACACTCACATACCTGCCATTTGCTGAGAACTATATATGATAAGATGAGCCTGGGGTCTAGATTAGATCAGGAAGACAAAAATTAGAATAGAATAGAATAGAATAGAATAGAATAGAATAGAACAGAACAGAACAGAACAGAATAGAACAGAACAGAACAGAATAGAATAGATATTTCAGTTGAAAGACACTTGCAGTGATCACCTAGTCCAACTGCCTGACAAGTTTAGGGCTGACCAAGATAGAACCTGCTATTAAGGACACTGTCCAAATGCCTCTTAAACATTGACAGGCTCAGAGCATTGACCACCTCTCTAGGAAGTTCCAGTGTCTGATTGCCTTCTTGATAAAGAAGTGCTTCCTGATGTCCAGTCTAGACCTTCTCTGAAGAAACTTTGAACCATCCCCACACATTTTGCCACTGTATTCCAAGGAGAGGAGATCAACACCTTCCTGTCCACTTCTCCTACCCAGGAAGCTGTCATCCCTCAGTCTCCTCTCCAAATTAAATAAGGCCAAAGTCCTCAGTTGCTTCTCTCAGGATGTCTTCCAGACTTGTCACCAGCTTTGTTGCCCTCCTCAGGAAGCATTCGAAGACCCTCACATTGTTGTTAAATTGTGGAGCCCAGAACTGCACACAGCACTCTGGGTAAATACACACCAACACTGAATACAGCAGGATAATCACCTGTTTTGAGGTGTTTATACTGCGTTATACTATGTTTATACTGTGTTTGATGCAGGATGTGATTCACCCATTTGGCTGCCTGGGCACCCTGCTGACTCCTACAGAGTCTGCTGCTGACCAGGATCCCAGATCCCTTTCTGCAGCGCTGCTCTCCAGCCACTCTCCTCCCAGTTTATAGTTGTGCCCAGAATTAGTCTCTCTTACGTGCACAATCTGGTATTTTGACTTGTTAAATTTCATCCCATTAGTCATTACCCAATGCTTCAATATATCTAGATTCCTCTGCAAGGTCTCTCATACCTCGAGAGAGTCAACAGCATCTCCCAGTTTGATATCACCAACAAACTTGTGCATTCAACTGCTGCATCCAGATTGATGATAAATATATTGACAGAGCTGACCCTAGAATTGAACCCTGAGGAACACTGTTGGGGACTTGTCACCAGCCAGATGTAGTCCCATTCACTATATCACTTTAAGCCTTGTGCTTCAGCCAGTTCATCACCTGGCACACTGTGAACCTGCTCATCCCACAGTTGGACAACTTGTCCAGAAGGATACTGTGAGAGACAGTATCAAAAGCCTTACCAAATTCTGATATACTACATCTACTTCCTTCCTTTCATCCAGTAGGTGGGTAAATTTATCATAGAAGGATATTAAATTAGCTAATCAAGACTTTCCCTTTGGAACCCATGTTGACTCCACCTGACGATTGCAGTGTTCTTTAAATACCATTTGATAGTATTCCATATAGTCTTCTCCATAATTTTTCCAGGAACTATTAGACTAGCATGCCCATAGCTCCCTGGATCTTCCCTCACACCATTTTTGTAGATTGGAATAATGTTGGTTATTGGATACTTCTTACATTCAGTACAGTGGCTCACCACTGGTGAATAATTGTTCCACCTCAGACCTTTGCCTCTCCTTACATGGTGTCGGACATTCAATTAAGGATGTCCCCCACAATACTCTGCATACTGCTGAGGTTTTTATAGCCAGCTGTTGACATAAGCTGTCAATCAGATCAGTCCACAACACTGTCATAGACCTTTTCAGCAGTTTCAGGAACTGTTTTCCTGTTAGCTCCTGATCAGAGATCTGTTTCAAGATTCACTCATTCTCAGTTCTTGTTTTTGTTGTTCTTTTCACCATGACTCATCACAGTTGGATCAAACTGACAGATGCGATAAATTAAAAACAAAAGTAACAATCATGCAGTGTATTTGTATCAAATATGCAGAAGAAAAACATATTACCATGGTTCTTCACGAAGAAATATGAACGCATTAGGAAAAATATGAGAAAATCATTAGTTTCCTTTGACTCAGAAGTAGCCTTTTTTCTTCAGTAGACAAGTCTTTTATCTAAATGGATCTTGTATCCATCTGGATGAATTAATCTATCTACACTTGTACCTATTCGGATATATTACAAAGTCTAGCTTTTCTTACCTACTTCATAAAAGATTGTAACATATTTGATCACCATAGTCTTATTAAGAAATAAGTTTGATAACAGATAACTCTAATCATATCCTCAATATAGGGAATGAATTCCATCTGTAGAAAGCAATATATGTTTACCTTTGTAAGCCTATATAACCTTTTCATTAAGATAAGCTTTTGAAAACATAATAATTTCAGTGTTGTCTCAGAGGCTGTTCTTAGGTTTCATCAAAAGAACAATTTTTTACTGAGAGTGTACAAAGGTTTTGAACTGACTTAGAAGATTTCCCAGGTATTCTTTTGCCTGGTTGTAGAAGACAAAAGACCCCTATGTATGTTGCTTTAACTGCTTTGTTGGTTACTTGACAATATATACCACACTAGAGACTTTCTTGAACACTTTTTGTGTACAAATACATGCTACAAAAATGCTAGCACGTGATTGATTCAATTTATTTTCTTCTAATACTGCCTATCTTTTGTTTTTAAAAAATACATTTATGCAAATGAGTATTAAATGTTCTCCCGTTAACTTCTACATCCCTTAAATTTGAAGGACTAATGCTTGTGCAGTGTTTTTTTTCCTGATCCAACATGAATAGATAATCACTTCACTCCATTGTTCATGCTACATTAAAAAAGACAGTTATGTAAGATTATTGGATTGAGACATATATGTTCTCTTGAGGTTCTAATTGACCATAATATCAGGTTAATAATAGCTGCCAGTATTTTCATACTGGATAATTTCAACCAATCAGGATTCAAATTCTGTAGGCAACCTTGTTTGTTCATCCCCTGCTTATTCTGCTGAATATGTCCAACAAGAAGGAAAAATAACCATTATTGCCAATTATGGTGTGTTGACCTCAGCCAGCTGCCAAACACCCACAAGGTCCCTCGCTTACTCCCTTCTCCCACAAGACAGGAAAAAATCAAAATAAAGTAAAAGACTTGTGAATTGAAATAATGACAGTTTTATAAAAAAGCAAAAGCTGCCCACACAAACAATTCAAAAAAGAGGAATTAATTCATTACATCCCATCAGCAAGCAATGAAGGTCCACTTTCCAGCAACCCAGGCCTCATCACATGTAACTATTGCTTGACATAACCAAAGATGCCCCTCCTTCCTCCTCCCTCTTCCTTTCCCTGAGCATGGCACAGCACCATATGGGCTGCTAAGGAGGAAGCTAACTCCATATAAGCCACATCCATTACACATGTGTTCAAGGGACAAAAAGAAAATAGAAAAAAAAAAGAATTATGTTTATGTCTTTGTCCTAGTTTTGACCAGGACAGAGTTAATTTACTTGTGAGGGCAGAGGTTGGAGGGAGCCATGTCAACGTACCGAGGTTGTTATTCTACACCACCCACATCGTTGCTGCTGTGGGGTGGAAGTAAAGGATTCTCACTTCCAAGGAGAAGAGGGTGTGGCTTCAGGTGGAAGAAAAAGGAGATAGACAGACACCCCACTGACATTTTTGCTTCTTTTTTCTGGGGGAGCAAGTCACGAATGGAGCAGTGAGGTGCCTCCAGGCCAACCAGAGGGTTTGTCCATTATTGGTTTTGTGGTCTCAGGTTTGGGGGAAAAATGTGGGCATGGGTTGTTTTGTCCACCATTTTTCTTCTTTGTCTTGGGAGTCACATGGCACTGGCTGTGGTAGCATTGGGTCAGTAGGACTCTTTTTATACACTGTTGTTATTAGTATTGTTGATGTTACTGTTTGCTTTCTTACCTCATTGCTGTTTTCCAGTAAATTGTTATCTCAACTCATAATCTCTGCCTTTTGTCTGTCTCTCACCAGAGGGTGTGAGGGAGGAGAATGGCTGCATAGGGCTTAATTTCCAGTTGGGTTTAAGCCATGACAGCCTTTCCACTTTATCTTTTACCATAAAATGTTTATCCTTCTTTGGAAAAAAGCATTAGTGATCTAGAACATTAAAAAAAAAATAAAATCCTTCCAGTCATAACTTCCAGTATAGATAATACATTACCAGAGTTACAGACTTTAAGGCAAGAAGGAACTGTTAGCCATCATATCTGACCTAACTGACTTGTATGTCAATACATTTTAATTTATTAATCAGTAGGAAAGCTAGAGAGAAAACTATTGTAAAAAGATCAGATTCTAATTCAAGTTTCATTTAGGTGGACAGCTAGAGCCAAAAGATAGGTATTTAAAAGGAAAAGCTACAGACACTATGTTCTACCTGTTATCTGGTTTAGAGCACAGAATCAAGAGTCTATGAGCATGCTTGACTATAGAATTACTTCTCCAGAACTGGATGGGTTGCTTCTGGCATTGACTGTCATTTCTCCCAATCCTGAACTCCTAATTTTTTTGTTAAATGCCTGACGTACTTCCAGGAGTCATGGAAATAATAATTTTTTTCCTGAATAAAATAATAATTCCTGAATAATAATCCCTTAATAACTCCTAAATAATAAATCAGGAAATTATGTTTATGCAGCAATGAAATTGGGAATCTTCTATAATATCAGTATCTTCTGACCAAAAAAACCCTACATCTAAAACCCACAATGATAATTTTCTTTTCACCTCTCTTTTTACTTTTCTGTTATATGTTACTTTAAATATTGTGCAAATCTTGTCTCAAAGATAATTTGCAATGCTCCACTCCTACAGCATAAAACCTTTCCAAGGAGTCTTATACAGTAATTAGAGATACCACAGAAGAGCCTTTCTTTTAGCTTCCTAGAAAATCCCACCCAATTGACAATTAATACCTTTAAAGACATTGTGAAAACAAACTAACCTCTTTATTATTATCTTATCTCCTTATCTGTCTCAGAGTCAAAGGAAAACGTTTACTACAAGTCCAGATACAGTGTTTGACACTTCATCCTGCAGGGTGATATGACTGCAAGGGAATTATGGAAATGACCTTTTAAACGTTTTTCTTGAAGTATTCCCTTGAACAGCTAAAATGATAAGAGTACTGGCAGTCAACCCTAAAATCAAATGAAATCCATTGAGCATAGGAACTGAAATAAGACCAGAGAATGAGGGAAAATTACTCAATAGACCATTTTGGTCTCAAGCTTGTAGACAGTAACCTGAGATGACAGATGAAGTGGTGTGAAAAAAAACACAGACTCGTCCTTAAACTTTCTTCCGAAGCTTAAACCAAAATACCGGTAAAACTCTGTACCAACACTTTGGGAAATCCCTAAAATACAACACCTTTTAACTGACTCATTGATTTTGTGTGTTTGTAAACGCATACATACACACAAAGCTTTTATTTTCACAACAGCAATGCAGATTTTTTTGCATTTTACTAATGCATTTCTGGTTTGAGTCTTCAGAAGTTATACTTTACACTGCCAACATTATTGAAAAGAGATTTACTCTGACATGTGCAAATATTTGTATATTATATGAATAATTACACTGACATGACTAGAAGTATTTTTCTTCCAAACTCTTAAAATTACTTGCTCTGTAGGAATAAATCATACTCATTGTCACAATTATTTTTGTGCTCATGGCATATTACTTACTATAAAAAAAATTTTGGAAAAACATGAAATAGTAGAAAATAGAGTATGGTGCAAATCATATTAATGTATTTGATATGCTAGCAGCAGAGCAGGGTTGCAAGCATATTCTTTGTGAGAAGAGACCAGGGACTGCCCAGTGCTGGACTAGTAGGGTTCAGATGGCTCAAAAACAGACCCACTACAAGACAGAGAGAAGCCCTCTGCCTGTGCAAGCTCTTCCTGCACCTCTGGGTCTGGGTAGATATATCTGGATCCAATGAGTGAGCTGGAGTCTGACTAGGGGGAAGGAAAGCTGATGTTTTAATGTTTGTCTTTGTTTCTCACTAGCTGAATCCATTTTCCCAGGAAAAATCTGCTTTGCCCTTGATGCCCTGTCTTTATCTCAACCCATTAGCTTTCTCATTCTTGTTTTTTTTCCCCATTTCTCTTCCCCATCCTGCTGAGGAGGGTGAATAAGTGATCAGCTGGGTGGGCATTTAACAGTGAGCTGAGGTTATCAGAATAAGTGTTACCCAATGAGAAAAATTTTGATATTTTAATTTCCTTGATGAGAATTCTTGAAAAGCAATGTGACTGGTTTTCAGATCTTTAAGCAACATGAACAGTGTGCTTATTTCCAGTCTGTCCTGATCTCCTGGCATACATCCATCTTTTGGGGGTAGCTGAAAGATACATATGGTAGGAGCTTATGGGTTTTTTCTCCAACTTTTTCCATGTCTGCTCTGTCAATTGTCTACTTAATTTTTCCTATTCAGTCAGGCTATTGCCAATGCCTATAAGCTCCAGAGGATGTTTGCTTAGAACATTCTAACTCAATAAAATGTAACAATACTTGACAGAGTTTTACTGTGGTTTGACAATGGAAAGATTTGTTGCATTTAACCACATGAAGATTTCATGGAAATTATTTTCCTTGAAGTACATAATCAGCAGAAACAGATGAATACCAATATGAAAGGCTCAGTGTTGTAATCAGACTTTAGAAGAACTTTTAACTATCTTCTAAAGTGTAATGTCTGAGCTTAGCTGATTCTCAGGACCCCCACCAAGATGAAAGTACATTTTAATCATTCAGGAAACTAAAACATAAAGGTACTTTCTCTGTTTTGGAGAAACTGGGTGCTTTTTGTTGCTGTTATGTTGAAATGTCTTTTAGAATAACATTTGGCATGTTGCAAATTACTCTTCATCTTTCAGACTATTGTATATGTTTAACAGTTAATTGAACCACATTCAAATATTATATTTAACTTGTCTGTTCACTTGACTTAAACTTGTGGAAAGAGTTTTAAATTCTATATTTGTGTCACTTTTTTCTCAGCTGTTAGCTTAAGTTTTAAAAAAGAGACTTTTCAACATATCAAGCAAGACAAACTAGAAAAAGAATGAAAGTATTATTTCAGACAACAATAATCATAAAAAAGCAGTCAAGTTTTCATAATATTTCAGTACTTAGTCTTCTAGTTCTTTGCTTGCTAATCTGGATAGCTTACACCAAGAGTTCAAGTCCTCTAGAGTAGTACTTGCTTCAAAAGGGAGAATAAGTAGAATAAGAGAATAAGGACATCATTAGTCTAAAATCCAATTTTAAACAAAGATATTATCAGTTCTAATATCCTTGGGTTTGCACCTGCGTTAAAACCTGTATAACATGCAGTGAGATGCTGTTTTCTCAATTCCCTTCACAAGGATATTTATTCCATGAGTTGACAACAAGAGTATGGGAATTAAATATTTTTCTTTTGTGACCCTTTCAGTTTGATTTTTATTTATTTTCTTAATGGTAATACTGTAAGTGAAACTTTTCAGTTTTCCTAAGTTGTAAGTATGGAAAACTTGTATTAGCAATGTCAATATCAAACAAAAAAGAAAGCATCATAAATGACATGTATTCTCTGAATCATTCATGAATGTAGACTATATAACTAAACTATGTTTTTTTATAGTTGACCAGGGAGAGCAATCTATATAGCAAATATAAAAATTTATCTTAGGGGACAAGATTTCATTACAGTGATATTTTTTGTATGACATAATTTGCTATTTTACAATCAAGCAAAACAAAAAGCTGCAAGAACACCAGCTCAGGCTATCAAACCTGAAGATATACACTAAAATATATTCAAAGTAAAACAAAAATCTCGATTTCACAAAGCAACAGGCTCCTTATATTTTATCAAAAAGACATTTTGTAGTTTATCAAACTTTCATATTTTAAATTCAGATTAAAATTTATGGCATTTTTCATTTTACAGCAATGGAAATTAGAAAAGGAGTAGAAGCCTCAAACAATGGCATTTGCCTGTTATATCTTATCACTTCATTTATTTCCTCAAAATAGCTTTTCTACTCTGACAACTACTTATTTTGAATACAATATAATAATTTTTAAGTGTTAGGACACGGCTTCTATCAGATGCCGGGACTGACCTGGCTCACAATATAGATTCATTGGGATGCACTTGCACTTTTAATCTCATGCAAGATTAAATAACAAATACAAATCTGCCAAAGCATGGAAGGTTTTGATTGCCATTATACATAGGCAATCCTAAACCACTTTTTTCATAATTGATAGTAACTCACATTGTTGTAACTGTTGCCAATGAACTACTTCTACAACATTATAAGTTTTAATAATACATATTGTAGTAGAGTTCTGAATTCAATCTTAGTGTCCCCCTCAGAGCGAGGTGCTGGTGCAGCCTGCTGGTTCATTCAAGGCTTATCAGGAGTTTCTGAGATCATAAAGCAAGCCTGAGGACGTGGGCTGGAGGTGGACCAACGCAGCAGTATGAACTTATAAATTATAGGTTTCATAGCTTCACTACTGTATTTACAGAAACAAAATCTTTCAGCAAAGGTGAATAGGATAGTTGGCACTAAATATGCCAGGCCAGTATGAGAATGAATTTGCAGTCTTGGGGCACTAAGCAGGGAGACTTGAGTTCAAGTTCTACTTGTCATGGCATTTTCAATTCAGAATTGAACAGTTTCAATATAAAAAAGTGGAAGGAAGACACTCCAAATGCAAAGAAAAGAGTATTATAGGCAGAAGAATATATTGTTACATAAAATATTAGGATTCAAAACTCTGATCCAAGACAAAAGATAGTGGAATTCATTTTGAGTCATCTTTCTTGCAAGTGTCTGTGGAATTCATCAGAATATGGTCATGTAGAATTGAATCTAAGCGATAAATGCAGTAGATCACTTCTCTTAAGCTCATCATAAGCAGATGTTTGGGTGTCTTTATTATTCTTTCCAATATTAAACTTAATACATTCCCAAAAGTCAAACAAACAGACAAAGTCCCTCAGGACACCAGATACCTCTTTCATGCAGATTCAGCTAGACAGGCTGAAATCTTCCTGCAGCCATTCCAGTCTTGGCCATTACATCCAATTGGCTGCTGGTCACAAGTGGTATTCCTCAGGTCTCAGTGTTGGGGTCAGTCCAGTCTAATATCTTTATCGATGATCTGGATGAGGGATTGAGTGCACCCTCAGTAGATTCACAGACAACAATAAGTTGGGTGGGAATGTTGATCAGCTGGAGGGCAGGAAGGCTTTGCAGAAGGATCTGGACAGACTGGATCAGTGGACTGAGGCAAACGGTATGGGGTTCAACAAAGCCAAGTGCCAGGTCCTGAATTTGGGCCACAACATCCCCATGCAACATTACAGGCTGGGGGAAGCGTGAACTCCCAGAACCTGGGAGTGCTTGTCAACAGCCGGCTGAACATGAGCCAGCAGCGTGCCCAGGTGGCCAAGAAGGCCAATGACATCCTGGCTTGTATCAGAAACAGTGTGGCCAGCAGGACTGGGGAAGTGATTCTCTCTCTGTACTAGTTGCTGGTGAGGCCACACCTCAAGTACTGTGTCCAGTTCTGGGGCCAATGATCTTAGAGGTCTTATCCAACCTTAATGAACCTATGTTTCTATGAATAGCACTTTACAGATTTACTGAACAAGTCAGAAGCTCTTCCTAGAGCTCAGACTAAAAACAAATTAAATTCTATGTCCATATTACTTTTGAACACTCAGACGAATGTCTTTTATAATTTTTTAATGTATATTCAAATAAAAAAAAAAAAAGGAAAGAAAATGTATGCATGTGTATTTCAGTACTGCTAGTTACAGAAGTAACAGCTGAACACTGGCTGTCTGAAGAATTTTGTTTCATATATTTGGTACAAATTACCAGGCTGGGAATACTGGGAATAAAAAACCTGCAGACCATTCAGTAGAAATGTGTAAAAGCCTTTGACAAAGCAGTACAATGTTTGCTTGAAGCCAGAAGTTGTCATCTGAGAGGAAAAAGGGTCATTCAATTAATGAAATAAGATTGGATGTGTGAATCACAGCTCTGCAAAAGATAGATTTACTCTCTAGATCAACAGAGTAGTAAACTGTGACTATTAGCAGTTAACTCATAAAGAAAATATTTCAGATAATTCATTCTTCTTCAAGCAGGAATGCCAAATAGCAGCCATCAAATGCATTTTTTTCACCAGCTGTACGTGTAGCTAATATACAATGATCCTTGTTTTAAAAAAATAACATGTTCTTTAGATGTAAAGCTCTGAAACTATTTTTCTCACCAATACTGTCAACACTAAAAAAACCCAAAGGAGTAATGTATTTTTTAACTAGAAAAAGACAAAAAGAATGTTCTTGGGTATAAAAAATTATTTTATCTTTTTATCAATATTTAGGTCTGATACTTCACATACTTCTCATTAAGCAGTACTAATATATTTAAGTGGTGCCACATGAAATTGGCACCAAAGCATGAAATTACCTAAATAATCAGATACTGGGCACCTACTACCATTTTATATTCTTCAAATACTGTAGGCAGATTGGTAAAACCTTGAAATTTAAATATGCATCTCTAAATGCCTGAATAGCTTTGAAAATCTTGTCACGTGTAATCTTGAGATCTTTTTAGAGAGGTGTCAATGGTCCTAAAAGTTGCTGAAATACAGTCAATTCTATGAAATATAGTTTAGTTTTAACAGAAAAAAAAAAAAACGCACCAAAAACCACAAAGAAACAAACACAAAGAAACAAACAAACCTCGAAACAACCTAAACAACCAAACAACCAAAAACCCCCAAAGCACTTATTAGGTCAGCAATCCCTTCTGTACATTGTACTGAGATTTAGGCCACAGCACACTGCAGACTGCGCTTTTCCCATCTACAGAACAGGCACATGGACTCGGGCTTTGAGATACCAGCTCTTACTAATGACTCTCAAAGCCACACACAGCTGCCAGAATATATGTTATTGGCTCATTCAAGTGTCCCCTCTGAAACGGTTCTCTGGTTTATGGCTGTGATTACACAAAAGCACAGCTTTGCTAACTCCATTTTGCTTCACTGGGACCAAGAACAAAGACACGAGTCCTTTGAAACAGCAGGCTGAAATGATGGAGAAGTTGCATGATGCAGAAGGAGAAATTGTGAGAAGTCTCAAGGAAGTAAGGGGGAAATGCAATTGCTGTCTTTAATAACCTAGTATGTAGTTATAGGGAAGACAGAGCAAAATGTGTTCTGGAGGTACACAAGCAGAAGTAGAAGAGCCAATGGACACAAGCTGCAGGAAGGTGAACTGGGATTTAACATAAGAAAAAAGTGCTCAAATTGAGGTTGATCAGACCCTGTAACAGATTTCCATACAGGTTGTAGGATTTCTATCCTAAAAACTTTTAAAAACTTGACCCAACAATGCCCTGAGCAATGTGGTCTACCTGCTATGAGAATAGCAGATTGACCCAGACAACATTCAAAGAAACCTAAATTATTTTATGATTCTTTATTATATGCACTGATGATACACATTTAAGTCTTCCATATAAAAATATAACTTCAGTTTTTAAGTTTATCTAAGTGAATCTTTGTTTATTCTACACTTCCATAACCCTACAACAGTTCTGGTTAATGAAGAAAATTTTAATCTCAGTAATGATTTTCAAAATGGCTAACTTTTAAGATTGCATTGAACTTGATGAACTTTAAGGTCCCTTCCAACCTAAACCATTCTATGTTTTTAAGAGTATCAATTTTTTTTTTTTTTTCTATTGAGAAAAGTGGAATTACGTTTATTTCCCCTTGTGTAAAGGAACTTTAAAAAGAGATATTTTTCTGTGATTTTGAAATTAAATATTGTAACATAGCTAACAAAGCCCCAGTTTTAAATTCTTTAAAAATTTTATTCTAAATGTTATTAAAAATATCGATACCTCAGATAGTTTAGTGTATAGCCTACTGAAACCACATTCCTCATAGCAGCTCTTTGAGGGCCTGAGTAGAAGAAAGGGAAAGGCTGAACCCATCAGATCTATTCTATCACAGTACAAGAAGACTTGTTGATAGAGAAAAAGCATGTTCGGAGGATATGTTTTCACTGGCATATCAAAGGGCATGCAAACCTAGCTTCTTCATGATTTGTCCAGCTCTACTTAATAAATTTATTAATATCTGGCTGATGCAGGACATTACTATTAAATCTGGAGCTCGTAACAAGGTTGGGAGGACTGCCAGGAATATGTGCAAAGAATTTAACATGATCTTAGACATTGATGTGAAAAAGATGTAATTCAGTATAGAGACTATATTTTTCTGCAGTCTTCTGATGTTACATTAGAAAAAAAAAAATCAGGTCTAAAAAGTGAACTATGATGATGTCAAATCCTTTAGAAAAGGACTGAGAGGTTACAGTGGATCACAAGAACAACATGAGTCATCAAGGTCACACTGCTGTGAGAAGTGCAGATATTATACAGACAAATGATCTTTATGCTCTGCTCTGCACTGACAAGACCTCAGCTGTGTATTTCTCTGGTTTTTGGCAGCCCTTCAAGAACTTTCTGAAACTACTGGAGAGACTCCAGAGAGGGTTATAAAAATTACCTACAGGAACAATTGAACTAAATGGGAATGTTTAAATTAAAGACGAAAAGACCAATGTGTTATATGACAGCAGTGTTCAGGTACAGTGTGCTGAACAATTGGGTAGTTTCTGTCCGTAGCACTGTGGATTGGACAAAAAGCACTGGATTACAAAAACACTTAAAAAACACTAATGAAATATTAGAATAGATTTCCTGGGACACATTGTAGAGCCTCATTTATGAGAGGTTTTCAAGAAAGGTTTAGCAACCATATGTCCTGCCTAAAGGTGAGATAGTTGAAAATTTGGGTTTGGCCTGTTCAGTATCAGGAAGGTGCAAATCATCCAGTCATTCATTGTGAGTAGTGGCTTCTGAGGAAAAGGTAAAGGATCTTTCAGAGGATGGGAGCCCTCAAAATAACAATCGAACCTGTTTTAGAATTCACACCCATACTCATCCCTAGGTCTTATGGCCACTTTGTGGGAAAACAGTTTGTTTACTGTTAATGTGAATAACAGATTTAATTTTTCACTGATTTTTAACATCAACTTGTTATACTATTTATGAAGGCTAAAATACTATGTTATTTAAGATTAGAGAAATTCTTACTGGAAAGAGAACAGCAGAAATCCCTCCTGCCCTTTTCTACCACTTAATCATGGGTGTAGGAGAAAGTCTAAAATAAGAGATTTCAGGTGGCTCAACTATCAAACCTCGATGCCCAGAATAAAACACTGAACTGGCAAAGAAGCTGATTTATTCATGCTTTTGTATAGCCATGGGGAACATTAGAAATGTAATGAATAATATTCTTGCCCATACTAGAGGGTTGTCATATGTTCCTGTAGAAGAACTATATTGTCTCGGGACAGGACAAAAAATGTACATGTAGTACGGCTTGTTATTGAAATAATCCTCTTGATTATCAATTTTAGACAATTGTGTAAAAACCCATGAAGAAATACATCTTTAATAAATACAGGACACAGCAGGTGCCATAGATACACTTTTTATAGAAGATCACCATTGAATGAAGATTATTATTTGATTAAATTGACTGCCTGATGGTGAGGTTCCCAACAGATAAACACAGCCAAGAATTTAATCAACAAACTGCATCATATTTGCGTCTATTCCACATTCTATCTACTTAAGAAGGAACAGATGCAGACTCAGTAGGAGTCAGAAAGTAAGGAATCAATAGGGAAATACTCTATTAAGAAGAAGTTTCTGAATTTATAATCCAACCTTGACCTAAATATGTTTAGATTCTCAGTCTGATAGTTCTTTCAAAGTGTTGTTCTCCAAAATCCATATTCTCTCTATTTAATAATGTCCCTTTGCTGGCATCATTAGTTTAAATGAAATGCTGAAATAAACTCATTTTTTAAGCCCTTCTGACATATGCCGGTGCAGATGTTACTCTAAACAGCTATCTCTGCCTATGGTTTATCTTAGTGTTTAGCCTACAGCTGCTTTATAAGGATTTGTTCCCTAAAGTAAATAAATAAACAAACAGGACTGTTTCAATCCATGTAGGGCACAGAATTATAACTGCCAGACTCATTTGTGAGGGAGTGACCAGACAGCAGGATCTTTGGACACATGTAAGGAACAGTGTTATCCTTTATTTTGTTGTATACAGGCTTCAGTTGGAGATGACTCATCCCACATTCACAGAATCAAGTGTGCAAGAGACAACTGAAACACAAAATGGCTGCATCAAAATGCAGCCTCCACAATCTTGCCACAGCCTGCTTTCTTAGAAAACACATCACAAATATATGGCACAGCAAACATCTCCTCCTCTCTGTGCCAATGTACATGGGCTCCATCCTTGGCCTCCCACTTGCCCTCCACTTTTGTACAGCCTAACCTGTCCAGTCTTAGTTTGGCAGCTTATTCCTGAGTAGTTCCAAATAAAAGTAATGGGGCCGAACAAAGGTTGGTAATTACAGAATGGTCTTCCCGCTCAGTTCTTTCCAGTAAAATGAGTGTCAAAAAAGAAAAAAAATCACTTTATGTATTGCTTTCTTCTTCAACAATGTCTTAGCATTTTTATTGCATAAAAGCAAGAGTAATTCAAGAGGAAGGTCTTTACAAGCAACTACAAGGGAAAGGAAGCTGTTTCTTACCTAAAATTTGGACTGAACAAGAAAAAACTGACTGAGATATTCTTTTACTCATGGAAAAGAAGGCTCTGCACAGAGTATTTAATTACAAGTTTATGTTCAAAGAACAAGGATTTATGTAGGAAAAGACATATAAGATATTCACCTGTAAATACACCACATTGTAAATATGCCTGTGTATATATATACATATATGGTTATATATACATATTGATGTGTAAATGAATATACTTTAATTCATAAAATACTTGTATTTATATGTACAAATAGTTTCATTTTGAGACTTGAAGTATAATGGCTGTATTTGGAATAATCAAATGTGTAGTTGAATACTTCATAGATTAAAGCATAATGGAAAATGAAGCCATAGCAGCCTAAGTATATCTTGTATCACATGGTTTTGATCCTAACTAACACAGTAGGGCCTTAATGAATATGTTGCATTACACGGAGAAATTTTTTTTTCTGCAGATGTCGGATTTATACTCCCACACACATGGTGAGTGTGTTTCTTGACTTTTTCCAATGACAGGGCAGAGAAAATTTAAAACTTTGCAGTCTGACAACTGTTTAAAGAGTGTCTAGGTTGTTGATTAATTGGATTAAAATTTAATTTAGGGGAGCATCTTCTATAAGGAAGGTTCATCTTTCCTAAGAATTGTTTATCTGCTATAGGGGCATGCTATTCACACAGAATTTGTAGATGTTTATGTAGGATCCCAAATAACTAATAGGGAGACACCCAGGCATTTTCATAGATGGGGTCAACGGGAGTCAATCCATCTAAAAATAGATGAGAAGAGCCATCTTTAGAAGATGAATCTCTTCTTGCATGGCCTCTAGCAGAACAAACTGATAATGGATGTGTATATTAGATATGGAAGATTTTAGATATCTAAAGACTTCAGTAGCCTAAACTGTGCTGTATCCCCAGTGTCTGAGTCTTCAGGTAAGAGGAAACCTACTGAATTCTCATACTTTTGTGGAGGTGAGCTACAATACACGGGCATGCTTGTCTGCAGTCCTCCCACAAAGAAATATAACCTAAAATGCATTGCTCCTGAGTGAGATATGTAGTCTGTATATAGTAAGGGATGAGAGACACGGACACAGAGATGCTGCAGTTACACTGAATCCTCTGCAAAGGAGTGACTCTTTATTAGAAATGTGTACAATTCTTATACAGTTGTGCGTTCTACGTTTATTTTACTACTTGTTCTTACAATCTAATCTAAGAAATTTGTTTTTCTAACCATCACACTGCAGGTGGTGATTACTCATTAGTTTCACACAGTAGCATTATCTATGTATTTTCATACCTCAGCATGGGAAAGCAAGAACATTCATTTCTCTTGAGCCTGTCAGTTCACTTGTGAACTGTCTTATGCTTTTTAATAGTGTCATGCTTTTTAACTGAATTACGCTTCTTAGCCGAATCATGCCTCTTAGCCAAATTATGCTTCTTAGCTGAATTACTTGAGAAATGTGCTATATTCCCACAACTGTACATTTATTTAATTACATCCTCTGTGTGCTAGTTTTAACAACAGTCAGAAATTAAATTCCAAATAAGTCACTCCTCTTCTGCCACCCCTTCCAATAAGGACAGGACAAAAGCAGAAATTATGGGTAAGATACCAATTCACTGAGAGCACAATGCAATGGAATAAGGCACCACCAGGAAAAAAACAAGATGGTGGATGCTATGTCATAGGTTGTGCCTGCATGGCTTCCCCAGACAAAAGCAATATGGTGACTGTTCCTGCACTCACCCACTTGGCCATCAGGAACAAAGACAAGCTAGAGGGGAAGCTCTCACAGCTAATGTTTCCTGCCCTCCAGCCTGAATTAATGAAAAACAATGACAACCAAACCCCCCAAAAGGTCATCCAAGGTCATCCAAGTTGGGTTGTGCCACTGTTGCACTGGCCTCAGTTCCACACAGGTGCCTGTAGTGCCGCTTCTACTGCTCCACCATACTGGAGGTCAGTCGCCTGGATCGATCCCCTGGATCACTGCTGCTGTCTTCACTGCAGTCCTTTAGGCTTGGTTCGTCTGGGCTCAGCTGGGTTCACTTCCACTCAGCTCAACAGGCTTGGCTGGACTGGGATCATCCTCGCCAGTCATTTCTCTGCAGCAGCCTACGTGCCAGAGCTGTTGGTTCAGCACTATTGTTGATTCACATTTTCATTGCTTTCCTTTTCAACACCATGTCCCAGAGCTGCTCTCTGCAGAAAACAGGATGGGGACCAGCAGGGTGGCAGAGGGACTGAATCCACAGAGATTGATCCCAACAGTCCCTTTGCTGGAGAAAGAGAGAGAGCAAGGCAAAATGATGCCCACTTTCAGGGGATGCACTCATTTTCTTCTTGAAACCACATGCCCCAGCAATGACATGGGTGGTATAGAATAACAATTTAACCATGCTAAACTCCCCCTGCTCTCTGCAAACAGAACACCTTGTTTTGTACTTTTTCCTTTATATCCAGCATAAAAAACGGGAAACTTTGCTACAAGTGAAAATTGTTTCCTATAAAGATAGTTTTATAAATAGCATAAAAGTTGCACAAGTCTGTTATCAATGATCATAGAAAAATAGAAAGGTCTGGCCTGGAAGGGATCTCAAGGGTCATCTAGTTCCAACCCTTCTGTCATGGGCGAGGACATCTTCTGCTAGTTCAAGTAGCTCAAATATGCAAAAGTATACAAACGTATATTATATACAAGAAATATAAAAATGCATAATAGAAAAGTAAAGTAAAAATAAATCACACACATTAAAACATTTTATCTAACCAAACACCTGAAAATCCTATTAATATTATCGTAAACAAGGAATACAACAAATCTAACATTATACTCAAGACATGCATGATGAATCAAACAATATTTCCCAAAATAAACTCAGTAGGTACATTATTCCAGTTTTTAGAAAAAAATTGGCCACTGAAAAGTTTTCTTTCTTTCATAATAAAATACTATAAGTGTATTATTTAGAAAGCTTGTTCAGGGACCTGAGGGTATTTTTTTTTTTTTTCATTTAAGGTTCTCTTGACAGAATTGACAGTAGTTTTACATAAATCTCATTTTAATTTACTTTCTCCCTTTTTTGTTTTAACCTCTCCCACTCCACTGCAGAAAAAGATGGTATAGCTAAACGCAACCTCAGTCTATTATTCTTTACTTACACTAAACCTCCTTTCTCTTTAAAAATAATCTCAGGTAAAATTAATTTGAAGTACTCAGGGATGTATTAACTTGCTGACTCAAGATTCGAATATTATTGGTTTGCTCTCATAAGCTGTTTGACCTATTGAACTAAAGTACGTGTACAGATTAAAGTGAATGTCTGAATCTAATCAATAGTTTGAAATTTTCTGCTACATCAGGTTTGATGATGACTTTTCAGGCTGTACTATATCCTTTTGACAGATTAAATGAGTATATTCATAGATCTTGTGGCTTTGACAAACTAATCACTGGAAGGTGAGATATATATCCTATGCACCCAGAAGATCTTTGCCACATTGATTAGTTACCTCTAGGTAGTGCAGAAAGAAAGCCTGACATTTAATGCCTGACTACTTCTGTCATAGGTGCCAAAAATATTGTGATAAAATGGTTTAGTGGGTAATGCTCAAACTTGTAATAAATAATTCTGATCACTGATGCCAAAAAGGAAATGGTTTGAAGATCTTGGCTATTTTTAATAGTACTTTTTTATTTGACTTGTATTAAATTCAGTTGATGTATTGTTACAGAAATATGTAAGAATAAGAAGGAGTTGGGCCCATCATTTTCAATGTCTAGCCAATGTGAAACAGTTGTTGGTGGAGAATTAGACTGTTCAGCTCACGGAGCTTGTTGCTGCTTCAGAAAAGATGTGGAGGAATATTTGAAGCTGACAAAAGACAGCAGACATAGAAGATGGTAAGACCACATGTGCAGACAATATATTCGTTAAATGTTGCAAAGTGAGTTACAATCCCCCAAGTGAAAGGTTTCACTACTTATTCTCTCCCTCTCTTTTATTTGGGGCAAAAAGATCATTTCACAAATCTAAACAAATCGGAAATCCTTAGTAAATACTGAAGTCCTTATGATAGCCAGCAGCAGTAAATAGCTGAATAGCAATTGATTTCTTGTTGTAATTAAAATATTCTTTGACCTTGTCTGTTGGTAATATAGAAAGAGACTTCTCAAGTCATAGCGAGTAGCTTAGGCTTTCCAAGATTTTCACTGCTCACTGAGTCCAAAAGAAGGATTGAGCTACCCAGCCTTCAGCAATGCAATTGAGTTTTCAAAATTGCAAGCTTACTGGGACTTGATGACCATGTAGGAACAATTCTACTGTTTGCCTTCTGCAGACAAGGATTTGTGATAAATTCAAAAGAATTTCATCTCTGTCATTGCCTGTTTCGAATGTAATTCAAATATGGAGACAGCTAAAGTAGTAGCACTGGCAGTGCATTAGTACGTTTCTCACTAGTGCATCAGTATGAGAAACACAACTTACAGGGTTAAACTCTGGACTTTTCTGTAAAGAAGTGTAATCTTTCTATATTGTACATCACCTCTAACATTTTCAGACCAAGTAGAAAGGAACACTTGTATGCCAATGACAAGTGCATTGACAGTGACTTCTCAGAAAGACTTTTAGTCCTAAACAGATTAATTTTTTGCTCATACAACTATTTCTGGACTAATATAATCTTAGGGAAAATTAAGAGTATGTGTCAACCAAACCCTGCAAAAATAGAGATTTAATTTATGACAATTTCATGGTTCATTTTCCTTGGATATGTGATTTCACCAATACCAATAAAAAAGTATTTCCTAATATTTCAAATAGCTTTAATGGGATCATAAAGGTAGACAGGAGCCTGGAGAGATTCAGGATCTCCACCAGCTTAGATATACCTATAGTTCTTGTGCTTGCGACCTTGCTGTGGAAAATAAGGTTTGGACACTATAACTAATACATGAACTCTGTGGTACAGCCAGGGACACTACTAAATTCTTGTTTGAGTGAAGCAGCACATTGAAATGAAGAATGCAAGTCTTTTGTAGTGCCCTGACTTTGCTTGTTGCAAATGCTGTAATCAGTGAAGGTCCATTCAGAATGTGTCTAATGTATGTGTCATGGACACCAGGGCATGGATACCATGTTTTATGTATATTATACATACACATATATACATATATATTTATTTATTTATATATGCATATATAATGTTTTATATCATCTCCTAGAAGATTGAAAAGTATGACTACCCTAAGAAATGCTTCAGAAATCAAAATCTTGACAGAATATAGCTTACTTGCCAATTTAACAGGTAAAATAGGTGTTTCTTGCAAAGAAACTTCATACTTCGGACAGGAAATACCTCTCTAAGGTATGAATCTCTAAGGTGAAGGATGCAGGTGCAACATTAGGACAGATCATACAGTGAGCAACACTGTATGCTGTGTAGTAAACTGGGTGAAAGGTACAGTACTGCATGTCATCTGTCTACTCAGTAAGTCGTTCTCACTTCTTCTTTCTTAAGTGCCAGGAGCTCAGGACAACGAGTATATTACAGTCTTTGTAAACTAAGGAACATGAAAATTATAGAATAAATTCTTGACTCATCATATGTAATAGGAATCTTTTTCTGCATGTCAATAAGGCATTGAGAGATGTGAATATTTTATATTTTTGACAAAGTCGTACATATTTCAGCTGAAGCGGGGATTTAAACATAGAGAAACTAGTCCGTTGATACCATGGGCACTGCTCATTTGGAAAAAAGACTGAAACAGCATGAGTACATAATTTTGTGGATAATATTGGTAACCAAGTATCATAACTATTTTGTCTTGGAAATACAAAAGAGTGCAACTCCAATCTTTTATTTGAATTTTTCAAATTTACATTAAGTTTCCTAAGCCAATAGTGGGAATGGAACTTTTTTAACCAAGCTTTAAGGTTATTCTTCCTAAATCACAAGCCTTTTTAGGCATATGAATTTTTTAACATTTTTTTCATTGCTGTTTGTAAGAAAAACACAAATGTACACATGTGTGTACAACACAATGAGAAAATCCTAATCAGTAGCATGCATATTGTTTCATTGTATTATCTCTGTAGCCTGTTGAGACATGTAAGTCTAGTTATAAAGAAATCCTTCCATGAAAATCTAAATCTGGAGACTAGATATGTTAGGCAGCTATCTCACACAAGGAATTAGCTACTCTGTATCTGTCTGCCACAACACAAAAAGTACAAAAGGTCAAGTCCCGGATTAAATCTTCAGCTATAGAGTCAGTGCTTTGCTAGTTCCAGAACAGTTCCACATAGTCATCTCATCTTGCATTTGAACCTCCACTTGATGAACTTAAAGCAAAAAGTGACTATGAGAAATAAGACCATGGTGGCATAAATCCCTCCATGACATAAAATGATTGTCTCTGAAACAAGTCTTATGCCTATTTCTGTTTGTTTTAAAAGGAACCAGCAACATCTGTATGATCAGGCTGATGTATCATATAACCATTCTTCTGCTTCTATGACTTTTTGTAAGTGGAGACAAGGATGTAGAGTACTAAAAAATATACTATCAGAATATATATAATCTCTAGTTTTTGCACTGTAGCACAGTAAGTAGAAATAAGTAGACAGCCTTATAGTGAATATAGGGCTGGTCAGAGTTAATCTACTAAAGCAGAAAGCTATGCCTTCCTAGCCTTGCAAACGTATGACTTACAGGTAAGACAAAAAAATATAGTATCATAAATTATCATCTAGCAATTTTCTAGGCATTACAAGAACAACTATATAATATATTTATAATAAAGATAAAGAGGAAATCAGAAGAGGAATCCAACCCTTGACATACACATGTAAGAAAAGACATACTTGAATCCTTGTTTTTCATTCTATGTAATAGAGGGTTCTGTTCCAGGTCTAAAAGTGGTCTAATTATAATCTAAATTATTATCTAATTGGTTTCCTTCAGTATTTTGTCATGTGTTTTTGCTTTCTTTTTACATTGAAAATTAGGTCCTAATCGTATCTTTGATAATAACATTCCTTTCGAGAGTTCTTGAAAGTTGTCTGTCACTTTACTATGTGTTGCTGCATCCAGAAGTAGGACATTTCATTCTGATAAAGACAAAATGATGATATCAAAAAACCTAAGGGATATGTTTAAAACTGTCTTCCAAAAGAAAAGTCATATATACTTGCAACAGCAAAGGCTCATGCTATCTGTTGGAGTTAACCATAATGCAGATCAGGCCTGCAACTCACAATGCCATGTCAAGACAATTTGCCTTCTTCATGGAATAAAAATCTAACACGAAGAAAATATGAAGTGTTTGGAATATAATATTTTGACAAACCAACTCTTCAAGGAAAAGCCTATGATTTTTCTCTTCTGTACTTCTAGGAGATTATGATGTCCAAAGTTACCACCATAAAGAAATTTTCTTATAGTAAATAAGGCTACTGGACTGGGCAAACCTATTCTTGGAGCCTTGAGGCTGTCCAAAAACTAAGATCAAATTATAAAAATGGAAAGTGAAAAGAAAACTTGCCAGGTTATATCAAGAATGTACTGCTGGGAGGTTAATTCCTAACTTAGTGAGCTTAGTGAAAAATACTGCAACATGTATAGTTTTACAGCTTTATTGAATATATAAGTTCTGAACTTTACACTTTTTGTTGAGCAGTAGGTTTGTTTTCAATTAAGTGGTAGTTTGCTTTACATGCTCTTCCTAGGTGGTCTTGGAAGACCAGTTGTTTTATTAAATAGGAACACTATGAAAGACTAAGCTTGAAAATTATTTTAGAATAGGAATTTAAAAAGACAGTCTATGATTTTACAAGTTACACACTTTTTATTGAGAAAATTACAGCCCTTTACATATGATTTAACTGAAGTCGTCCGTGAATGTAAGGCTGCATCATCATGATATACTGCCAGCATGTGGGAATTAAGAATTGAGAATGCCGTTCTCCAACGTGCTTAATTTTAAGTTGTTAAAATTAACACAATATCTAGTTCTATGCAAAGACAAAACTGTAAAAAACCCAAGAGTGTCAGGGCACCACGAGGAATGGCTGCCTTGAGGGAGGCTGGGAACTGAGAGCAGCCTTAGGACATAGGTCCAGCAGGACCATGTCTATTCCATGAAAGACTTGCCAAGCAGCAAAGGAGCAGGGTTGGGATGAGGACAGTGACCTGGGCCAGCTTAGAGCCCTGTAAATCTTTAGCAAAGCTGCAGCAGTGGCAAGGACCAAGGTCTGGCCAAGATCCACCCCACAGGTTGGAGTGAGAATGAAAACTGGTGAAATGGGTGTTCACACCCACAACAGTGTCCATCCTGGAGCCACAGGTAGGTAACTTCCCAGTATAAGGGTGTGCCCAAAAACCTGGAACTGATTTATTATAACATATTCTACCACAACACTACATGAAAGTCCTAACTGCAATATTGAGAATTGAACCTCCTCGCCTCAAGTCTATTGAGGGCAGCACAGCAGCTTAATCAGCATGACCCAGCAATACAAAGGTAAAATGCAAAGAAAAAATCTATTCTGCACCCTTGTAGAAAAACAAGGTGTTTTCCAAATCAAGTTTCTTTAATTTTCAAGTGAATAGGTCACTCTTTTTCAGCTTTCTGAGCTGCAATATTTAATCTCAAATCTGGTTGTTTTGGGTTTTTTGCAATGTGTTTTTAGAGAATGGCTACCTCTCCTTGCATGTATTAAACACTTAATAAAATTTTAGATTTGTTTGGAAGATTTATGAATGTCTATTAATTCCTAAAATGCTTTTCCATGCAGCAAAATACATAGTCTAGACAATTTACTTTTGAAAGATGGCTGAAATTATTTTAATAGAATAGATAATACTACGTATATAAAAGTAATATTTTCTTCAAAGTCTAAAGGAAAGCAAGAAGATCTTGTTTTAAATCATCATATCACAATATTTTCTTTCTTTGTTTTTCTTTTTTATGCAATGACAAGTATGGAATGGAATTAATATCTACACTGAAGTGAGAATAATTTACAGGAGGTTAAAGATACACAGAAAGGGTATTGTCAGTACTACGATAAAAATAGTTGATGATTGCAATAATGATGTGTCAGAATCTTCAAGTTCATAGCATGCAAAAAAGGAAGAAAGTAAAGTTTAAAATTAAAAATAAAGATTACATTTATATTTATAGAATATGTTTAAAGACACATTGTCTTCCTCATGTTCCATGCCAATATATATTTTTCAGGCCAAGAGAACAAAACAGTAATTTCTTCCACTTATATTTTCCCTAGAAAAATCCTCTTCATAGGGCTTTCAGATGGAATAGCAAATGGGAATTCCATATTCTTTAAAGCAATAATCTATCAAAGGTCTTTATGGATCCCTTTCAGCTCAAGATATAGTATTATTCTAGGATTAAAAAATGACCCAACAACTTTTTGTCTAATCAGAAAAATAAAATAAAAAAAAGGCAGAAGAAAGGAGATAATTTTTTCCAGTCTCAGATGATAATTGACACTTAAAACACAAAATTTACTGCCACAAGATCTCACCTTCAGAAAGTATCCTTTTACAATAGAGTTGCTGAAAACAAAATAAAATAAAGTAAAAAAAGAGTTTTAGACCATGTCCTAGTGAGATATAGGAAGAGTAACAACAGCATTATTGAATGTGTTAGGGGCATGTATTACCTATGAGACTGAAACTGCACAAGAAGTAGCCAAAACATAATTTATGTAATATTAATTTTTTAATTTTCCTCACTTTTCATAAGGAATTACATAATAACCAAAGTATTTTTCATAAAGTCGTAAAAAAAAGGAAGGTTGTGTGGAAATGGATGATAACTCTGTAAAACCAAGTCTTTTCATTGGTGCAACAGTATGTCACTAATAACAAAAATGTGTCATGATGAAATGTACCTCTAAAATTTGATAACTTTTTGATGTTAATTACGATACCAGAGCATAGTGAAGAATTCTCCACTTCTATATCTTTTTCTATTTCCACCTGCTCAGCAAAGCCATCAGAAATTGTGGCATGTACTGAATTTGACAGGACTAAGAAGCTTAAGGTGACTTAAGGTGACTTAAGGTGACTGTTATCTCCCCAGGTCATATTCTAGCACTCCATGGTGCAAATCTGTGTTGCATTCAGATTAATGTAGGGAATGGGTTCCAGCAGCTAGCAAACTCACTAGCTTTAATTTTCCTTGTGAAGAAACAGTGAAACTTGAAACAATAGCTGTCTGAGCAATTACATTCCCAACAGTAGCAACCAGGATTATGTAGGCTAAGGCTCATGTTTCCCTGATTGAGGAATTATGGTATAGGTGTGTGTATGCTTCAAATGTTAGTCTAGAACTAACCTACGGAACTTTATATCCTCTCCCAACTTCATCTACCATGTAATTGCTGAATCACTGACCTGCTCTAAAATCAGATCTAATTTAGCTACAAAAATGTCCTAGGCTTCAGTTCCTACTTGAGCCAGATGAAATTTGGGCCTGTAAAACGTAAGTGTCTACTACACATGCACCAGCTGTTGAAGCTCAGCTGCCCTGGTGTGGGTGTCACTCACTGTATCAGCTACTTTCATATTTGGAACAAGTAATTGGAATAAACTAATACCTTATAACTGACCATGTGCTGATTATATGGNGTGATTGGAATGGGCTGCCCAGGGAGGTGATAGAGTCACTGTCCCTGGAGGTATTTAAGAAGAGCCTGGATGTGGCGCTTGTGTCATGGTCTGGTTGACAAGGTGGTGTTGGGTCAAAGGTTGGACTCCATGATTTCAGAGGTCTTTACCAACCTGGTTGATTCTGTGATTCAGTGATACTGTGATTATTACATTTGACTATGTAGTGAGGATGACTGTACTTAGATGTGTCTGATAGATGTACTAGCAAAGATAATATAGATGTAGTAGCTAAATCTCACTGCCTGTATGATAAATTATGTGAATTTTTGATCATACTACACAAAAGACAAGACTTAAATGAGACTCTGACTGCCAAGTTAGGCAAAGTCAGGATTTAGCTGCCTTTCTTTAAGTAAAATATCACTGTATCAGATGACAAAATAACTTTCAGCTATTTGTGTAATAGAGGTATTTCTCTAACTCATGTTTTCTTTGCAACTAAGGAGAGTTATTTGTTTGCTTATAAAACTGCTAACAGAACTCAAAGAGCTTCTGAAGCCAACTCAAAGGTATTTTTTATATCAAAAAGTACTTTCTACAACTTTGGATGTATTCTGTGACCCTGTAGTTACAGAATATGGCCTGCATCAGGCTGAAGTCAATCTTCAAGACTGAGTGTTCAAGAGATGTAACAGTATTGTTAACTTTCCCACAAACAGGGCAGGTGGAGATGAGTTCTGCACAGTGTATATCATGCTATAGTGGGATTGCTCCCTGGATCTATAATGAGCTACTCAGAAGTCTGCTGTGTCTCAGTGCAACAAGGAAAGGACCATGGGCATGAGTGATATACAGCCAAACTAAAGTCTGACTATACTTTTATGAAGTGAGAGAGGCTTTTTGTCATTAGCTTAAATGAGAGGAGAAGAGCTACAATGAACTGGGAATTTGGGTGAGGCTTAGCTTCAACTAAAATAGTGCAGTGCAGGCAAAGATCTAAAATGAGCAATTTTTTTTAAACAAATTACTTCTCCCACAAAATATTCCCCTCCTGTGAATTTAAGAGATATGTTCTTCATATCTTTTACCATAACAGAAAATACATTCATCAACAAAGGCTCATCAGCTGGTAGCTTATATTTACAATTTAATTACATCACAGCAACTAGATTTTCAAGTAGGATTGTCCTCTGAACAACAAAGTAGACCTATTCCCACCAAAAGCATGGATATTTCAAAATTTATTAAACTGTTAGGGAATTGCTAAACCATGCTTTCAGGGCATAAATCAATACTTAGTAATCAATGACTTTAAATTATTGACACACAGAATAAGAAAAAAACAGGTTGTTTTTAGGGTAAGGATCTGACTTTTTTTGTATGATTGTTTATGTAACATCTGACACTGGGATTTTTAAGCACTATAAAAAATTATACAAAGCATAATTTGCTCACAAAAGATTTACAACACAGAAGGTTTAACTGAGAAACAAAGGTTTTGCAAGAATTGTTTACCTTTTTATATTTGCTATTTTCAAGAAAATGTGATTTTTCATTGTTATCAGGATATTAAATTGACTCAGATTCATCCACACCATAAAGCAAAGAAGTCTTCTGGAGTTGGCTCTGTTTTCTGGATGAAAGCACAATGCTTTCTCTTTGTTTTCTTAATTTTTTTTTTTCTAAGAGCAAAATAAGTGGAATATGAACCAAAATGGGGGGGAAAAGTAAACTTTGCAAATAAAGATTTATTACCATAATATTATGTTCAGTTTTGTTGCAGACCTTATGATCTTTATAGTTTTTGATTTGTTCACAGACATATTCTCTAGCATTGGCACCCTGACATCTGTATTTAATATAAGCACTACTTCCAGACATCTTCTGGAGAAAAAACTAAAAATAAAACAAAACAGAAGATGCACATTTTAAAAAAGGCACTGTTGGATATGTGCGAGTTATGGTCATTTCAACAAAAGAAGAAATGTGTTTGTTTGAGTTCCATGGAACATTTTTCCTTCCCTCCGCTTAAGATACAGCCTATTTCATGGATTTCAGCTGAACAAATTTTATGGTGGTATGGAATTGAGAAATTCTAGCATCAAAATCTAATAAAACACAGTGTTGAATCTCTGAGAATAAAGCTGTCAACCATGGTTTGGCAAGCATGGCACATTTTAGAAATAGGAATGTTAGAGTAACAGATAAATAATTAAAATATAGTTTTTCTTGGAAAGTAGGATTTTATTTAGTATTGTTTCTTTTCCTTTTTTTTGTAACTTTATTTGCTTCCTGCTCTAGAAGATGGTCCTGAAGTGACTAGTTTTTTATATAGTTGCAGGCGATTGATTAGAACTAAGTCTGGCCTGCTGTAAGCTATTTCATAGTGGTTTCTCTTCTACTTTGCGGTCTGATAATATTAGCCAGGCAAAACCTTTCCATGATTTGTCAGGGTTTGCTGTTCCTTATAAAAAGAAAGATTTTTGAAGAGTCAGAAAACCTGTCTCAGATTTGGAATTCTTATTTTAAGTTATCTTTTATGATACTTGGACAAGTTTCATCACTTTTTGGAGTGTAGTTTCCTATTTTGGAACAAATTTTGGATAAGAGCTTCCTTCTTCATTGGCAGAGGGAAGAGGCCATGGAGGAAAAATAAGTATTTTTTTAAAATAATTTTTTATTTTCTTATGAAGAACATGGAAGAAAACATGCCATGCATAGTAGTTATTTGTTCTTAACAAATAATAAGGTGATGCATACAGAAAATGTTGCAATATACAATAGAAAATACAAATTATTACAATAATACCCCCCTCCCCCATCTCTAAGGAAGAATTTGGGGGTTTTATACTGAAATTCCAAGGGGACAAATACTGCAATGCACAAAAAGAAGTAGAAAATATTAATTTATCTTTCACTTGAAGAGGCCTCATTGTATGTGAAAAAAATGTAAAGAGAAAAGAAAATTATGATCAACTACCTGTTAAAGTTATAACAAAACAAGACCAAAAAATTATGTTCTCTCTTCAACTTTCACTATAGCCTCTTGAGTCACTCATAAGCTTCTATTCACACCTAGGAGGTTTCCTATCCTCACGGTAAAGTGCATCAACAACAAATGACTGCCTTTAAATCCAACTTTTCTAATACTTTTTAGTCTTCTAGTTGGCTTCCATTTAAAATGTCAATTTTGTATGTCACTGCCAAAACATAGCTAAAATTTGTAGTTCTGAAAACAGTTAACTCAAGTTTATACAGCAGGAGTTGTTGCAAGAAACAACAGAGTATAGGTTTCCGCTTTTTTAGTCAGATCTCCTCCAAATCGTTAACTGTTAGAGGATCTGAATGGCATAATTTCAAAAGTCATAAGCAATTTAAGGTGTTGTTAAATAGTAATGTTACCTGCATGGGATAAATAGACCTTCCCTGTATGAATAAGAGCATCGAAAGTCAGATTAATTATTCTAGTACAAATCATTAATGTAATCACAACTTAGAAATAAACGCTTTTATAAGCAGAAGACAATAGGGTGATATCTGGTGGGTAGTCATGATTATAAGAAGATCTGGGCAAATAGAGTAAGTAATCAGACTTAATAACAGCATATAAGTATAGTCTTATCTGGTGCTAATAGCAGAGGAATCAAATATTCGTAAGGGAAAATACATTGACTCTCCATATTGATTATATATGTCACTATTGTCTTAATCAGCCTAAAACTAGATGCAACTTGCATTGCTTCCAATGGTTTAACCCCGTTTACAACATTATTTTGAAAGGTATTTCCTACTATCTTTCATGTGCTGGTGTTGCTGGTCTGCTGTCTTGTGGCTATGAACTTACCTATTCCTAGGTGTATGTGGCTGTACCACTGTGAAGGGTGCTTGCCCAAATAGTTTAGAACAATTGCACCAACATGGCAATGTAATGAAACAAGGTGTGAAAATTATGCAGGCTCTCGGGAAACTGAGCTCATTTAAAATGAGTAATGGCTGTTTCCTTTTTCTACTGTGGAAAGTTCTCTAAGTGTCTATATGATCTTCCCACCATCCCTGTCACTATAAGGGAATAATTCCAAGTATCAGTTACCAGAATTGCATCAAAGGAATTTAAAGGGAGAGAAAAGAAAGCCTCTCAATTGGTATAATGGGGAATAAAAGATTTAAGAAGGAATTCAGTAACTTGGATTCTTGTTTTATTTCTGTAACTGTAGTTTTCATGTGTTTACCTCACTACTCTAATGTCATTTTAGATTTTAAGTTGAGTATAAGGTTGTTCTAACCATAAAACAAAAATATCCAAGCAGACAAAAATCATAGCAGACAGGACATGCAATGTAATGATATCAAGCAAAGCTCTCTTGAGACTTAGAGTCTAAATTTCATTCAATTATTCCAGAGCTGAAGCAGTCCTTTAGAGAAGAGCATAAGGTTCATGCTACGTCTGTGAGGCCACATAGGCATATTCTGAAATAATTAATAAACTGAAAGGGTATAAATATGCAGCTATACATTTTTATCCACCCTTCATTAATTTAGACGCAGAACTTCATAGTGCACTGCTGGGGTCCCTGGCCTGGTGCTAATCCTGTTTTACCCCGGCTAGCTGGGGTAACACCAACTGGAGGCACCGCAGCAAATGAGTGGGGCAATACCTGGTACAAAGCTCCCTTTCCAGGAAGTCTAACCAGGTATCGCCTTCAGAGCAAACAGGCTAGATCCAACCTTGCTTAGCTCTGCCAGGGCTTACAGCTATGATGGGCAAAAGGTAACAGATGACTTCTGAGGTTGAAGCAGTTTGGGTTTATTTACTCTCTGCTTCCAGCATGGCTTCAGAGAGCTCCTACTCCCAAGAGAATCCAACTGATAAAAGCCAAAGCACCTCCTGTGTAGGAACTTATAAAGGGGGTTCAAACTTCTGGGAGGGGAAAGGGAATAACCAATGGGAGAGAGGGGTAGGAGTGGTTTAGGGAGGGGTCACGCCTCTTGAAGCCTGAGGCCTGCAACTCAACCCAATAGCCTACCATGTACGTGGAAGGTTCTGAAGATGGGAGGGGTTTGGGTTACATATTTGGGGATAGGTGGGAGGGGTGAGGATAAGGGTACAACTTCAGGACAAACCAACTGGGTGTGGGAAACAGGGTGTAACAGAACATTCCAACATGGGGTAACAGGACCATATATTATAGAAACATACAACATAGAAATAAATGCAGAACATGCACTGCAACAGCACACAGGAACAGGCATACACGGTTTTGGTTCCTAATTTTTTCTGAAGCAAGAAGAAATCAATGTCTCAGCCATCCTCCTTTCAAAAATGCAATAGATGGTAGGTAACATTCATGAATGAGATGTAGCTACAGTGCTAAAAAAGGTCTTGTGATGTAATGCAGTCTCACTGGTAGAGAGTGATGCTGAGCACACAAGGCACAGCAGGCAGCTAGTGGTCTGTAATCAGCTTCTTCTTCCTCTCCCCACTTCTGCAAATCCTGCCCTAGTTTCCTATCTAGCACAAGGCTTGTATGACAGGCTGCTGCATTCTCACTTGTCAGCAGGATCTGAAATTGTTTAATACACGGCTTACTGTGGAGTGGCCTCTAGTAATTTGGATTTGAAATGGTAAATCTATAAGTGATGATAGTAAGCTCAGACAATAATGTTTCAGTCAGTAGACATAGCAGAATTGAAATGGTCCTGGCACAGCAGTATCGCTACATGCAGAAATTGAACTTAATGAAACAGCCTTCTGGGACTGTGAACTCTATCAACAATTTACAGGCAAATGTCTGTAGCAAAAGGACTAAATACGGTCTTTATCACAGTTTCAGATTGCTTCCCTTCTTGTGTTACAACCAGCACCCTGCATAGCAGAAAGTACTCCCTCTCCTTTAAGTTGTCTCCAAGAGATCAAAATGAACCCAATGTAGAACAATCTCAACCGTTCCCAATGAGGTCTTTAAAACAACAAATAACATTATTATACTGATTGTACTGAAGGCACTGATTGCTTTGTAAACCAGCATAAGCACCTTGTCCAAGTACAGGTTTTTTTACATATGTAAGTTACACCAGCCTGAATGGAACTAAAGACATCTTAAATAGCAGTGTTCTCTAAAATACTTTTTGTAATATTAAATACTATAATATTAATTTTGTAATATTGAATAACTATGGTAACTGAAGCTGGGCATCCAATTTACTCTGTGTCTTTCAAGAACTCTCTAGAACAAATTAGGGAACACAGTTTTTCATTTCATTGCTTTTACTTTCTTTTTAATCACTTCTTTCTATTCTTTTCTAACCTGCGTTTACTGTCCTTATGTCTTTAACACTTCCCTTGGCTTCTGTTAAGCTCTCCGAAAGGTTTATATGCTTTCTTGTTAGGCAATTTCTTCCAAGCCCCCATGGCTCTACTTTTAATAACACTGATACACTTCTCAGTGTATTTCTTGGTCTACTTTTCTTTTAAGTGTTTGATTTTTCACAGTAAAAGGTGACTTTTGTGAAACCTTGTTATGACTGCCACAAATTCACTGTAGAAAGTAATCAGCCCTGCTGCAGAATATGATCCTAGAGTATTACAAGACCTCCAGTGCCTTTATGAATACTAGTATGTATAATTAAGTCCTTTTGTACAATCTTACAGTACCTGTTGTACAGGACATTAAACATCAAATCTTCTTTCTAGTATCACATAATCTGGTTTTGTTCTGTAATCTTAAAATAAGATTTACCCTACTACTTTTGCCATTAGTTTGCTGTGTGGTGCTGTCTTACCTCTATTCCTTTATCATGTCTTGGTTTTACTGGTGACAAAAAAGGCAGGTAAAATATGGGCTGTGCTTAATTAAAAAGTCATGTTAGTATTCTCATGACATTATCTTCTAGGAATAGACCATGAAACCAATCAATTTGGAATACAAGACTAAACTGAAATAAATAGGAAAGACTGATATGATGGATTGTATTGATCCAATTGTGCAGTGTTTCACAGTTATTACAGAACAGGAAATGCTCATATTCAGTCACTCCTGCTAGATACCATAACCACTGCCAAATTCCTTTTAGAAAGAAAATCAAAGAAAAGAATACACAGATAACCCACATGACAAAATCACCAAATGATTTGTTCATTTTGATCCAGTGTATGACAGCAAGCCACTTGTGAAGTAATACCGATTTTTGAAAGAGCATTAGGACATCATGCTGGAGAAAGTAACAGAAAGACAGTTCTTGTCCAAAAGAGCATTCATCCTGGCACATATATTGTTAAAGGAAATAATGATTAAACACAGCTTAGCAATCACTGACTACAGGAACTCTGTACCCACCATATACTCATCTCCAAGTGGTTTGTAGCAATCATAATGTAGTTGTATTTTGAAAAGAGATTACAAGAAGATTAATAGTGTGGTCTTCTAATTTTCTTATAGAGAGTACCGTCTGTGAATAAAGATTGTGCTGGAAGAAAGTATAATAGAGTATATGAGAAAATTTGACAAATGGGCAGTCTAGGTGAACATAGTTGGCAAGGTGGCACTTGATAAGATTTAAATCTGTTGTGCTAAGGAAGCATCTGCTGTGGAATGGCTCCCTCACAATGAGCTCTATTAATAACTTAGATTTGGTGGTGGCATGTGGTGTTACAAAAATATATTTGAATGTTCACTTAGTTGCATGCCAGACTGTCAAAGAAATTAGAGCTGATTAATGTTGCCAGTGGGACTACTACAGATTTTCATGTTGCCTTAAGTTATTCATCAGATGCCCCACTTCATTCTGTGACTTCTGTGAAAGCAAGGCACCTACAACGTGCTTACAAAGTTAGCATTCATATCAATGTTTCTGTAGCTTGATAACTACAGTTTTTTGTTGTTTGGGGGGTTTTGTTTGTTTTTGTTCTTGTTTTGTTTTGTTGGTTATTTTTTTGGGGGGGGTTGTGGTTTTTTGGGGTTTGTTTTGTGGGACAGTATATTTCAAAGATCAAAGAAAAGTCTAATCATAAGAATAAAGAATATTTCAAATACATTTTAAATAAATCAAAGAATAAATCCAAATGCTTTAAACATTGCTTTACTCAGGTTTGAACTGTCAGTTTAATAAGACAAGAGGCAAAAGGCAGAACAAGGAAGTTCCACCTGAACATGAGGAAGAACTTCCTTACTCTGCAGTTGACTGAGCACTGAAACAGATTGTCCAGAGAGGTTGTGGATTCTCTCTCTCTGGAGATATTCAAGAACCATTCAAATGTGATCCTCTGCAATGTGCTCTAGGATGACCCTACTGAAGCAGGGAGGATGGACCAGATGACCCACTGTGGTCCTTTCCACCTTTACCCATTTTGGGATTCTGTGATATCACAATGAATTGGTGAGTATTGAAACACCATCAGAACAATTTTCCTGCCCCATTATAGGATGACTGAGGAGACCAGATCACTACTGGGATGCTGCTGACCCATTAGAGAAGAGATCTCAATGCTGACCAGCTCCACGTATAAGATTTTGAAATGCAGTATGACTCAGATCATAGACATCAAGTTTCCTGTCTATCACAGTAGAGTACACTACTGAAAGCAGCTTGCAAAAGGCAGAGAGCTTAAGACATGCTGAAATATATATTAACATGTAGACTCTGCTGAGGGATACTGCAACCCCATGCACAGAAGTTCATTTTCACTGGTTAGGGCTACACTTTATCAGACCACTTCTACTAACTGCTTAAATTATCTCAACTGAAAAACTAGGAGGACAGTCTCACCTATTTCAGGCAACCTTCATTGTTACTAGAAAAAAAAGCCTTGTATTTATGCCAATTTACAGCAATGGACATAGAATAAAACTGTTGTGGAAAATGTTGAATTGGGGTAGATGACACACGAGTCTGCACTCTATGTCCTGGAGAACTTTCCACAACTGAAGATGATCATGGCAATCCTATAACAGCATACTGTGCCCTAGGAACTTTTAATGACTTTTAAAACAACGTTTACAAATTAGTCAGAAATTAGATGGGGTTTTAACGGCATCAGAAAGAACCTGCCTAGTTCTAATTAAGTTTTTAATATTATTTATGGAATCACATTGTCGAAAGAAAATCTTTGGGTTGGAAATATATATATGTTGTAATCCACAGCTCAGAGATGTCCCTTTCTTTGACTTAACTATAAAAAGGCCTTTTTTTAATATTAGATTCATTTCAGCTGACTTCAGTTGTGAGCACAAACCTAACTAAATAATTCAGGCCTTACTTAAAGCCAGAAAGGAATGGTTTATGGCTGCTTGAGTTTCCCAAAATCAGCTTTTGGCAGCGAAATTCCCATACTGATCCTTCACAGTTCACTGGGAATAATTACCCCACCTGGGGTTTGCTGGCATTGAAGCACAACTTCATGAGGGCTGACTTCACACAGGATATCTTGTTTTTCTGACAGCTGACCACCCTGGTTTTAAAATCTTCTACCACATTCAAACTGCTTTCTGGCATCTTATATGTTTAATGGTAAAACACAGAAGAGGTAAAGTAACACTTTGAATCAAATTTTGCCTTTTTTTCCCCCTTTAATTAATCATTTTTTAAAGGTAAATACAACGTCCAGATCTGTGCTAATTTTAATAATTTATTACAAATAAAATATTCCCCTTTATGTCTTTTAAACAAATACTTTTTTTGTTTATTTGTTTGTTTAGCTTTTCTCTAATTATTTACAATAAAGAAGATAAACTGGAGTATGGCAGCAGTCACAGTACCACAGGACACTATATTGGAAATCTCTCTGCCACTTCTTTGGATAGTTTGGATGTGACTGACTGTAATTCAGGACTATTAGGTAGAGCAAGTAGTCATATTGTTTCTATGAAATCAAGAGTAGTGTCCATATTCAGAACAGTACAGTCATGTTTCATGGCATTCAGTCATAGGGCAAGACTGGATATCATGTGCAAATATGCATAAACAGAGGTTCTGTACTCAGGCTGACCAGATCATGATTCTTCATACAATGATGCAACATTTCTCTCAACTACAATTGCTTAAGTGTATTCCAAGGACCAAAGAGGAAGGCTCACAAAAGCAACAGCCTTCAAAGACCATCTCTATTACAGAATTAGCTCTCCAGTTACATTGATATAGAAGTAGGTGAATTCCTTTCATAGCTCTACTTGAAATTAACAGTGTCCAGCATTTAATGATATTGACTCCTTTCCTGCAGCAGTAGCAAATCATCTGGTGTTATGCAAGAAGGGGGAATGTGGCTGGTGATATCTCTTGGATGTGGACACTGAGAGTATTTCTTTCTCATTTCTATCCTGTCTGCAAGGCAGCAGCTTTCTATCCAGTATAAAAAGGTCCCTTGAAAAAGTCAACTAATATATACAAAATATTGTCCAAGATGTTGGTTACAAGCATGCTCTGCCAAGTCCATGATTATTAGGCATTACTGATTTGATTTTATTATTTATTTTATTACCTGACACTCTATTAGCATAATCCCCCCTACCCCCTTTTCATTCCTGGAAAGGTCAATAAAAATCATATCCAGCAGAATTTTATTACAGACCAGCAGGTCAGAGTAAGGAGGGGCATGAAGTCTACTTTAAACAACCTGAGGATGTCTCTCTGTCACAGAATCACAGAGTAGTTGAGGCTGGAAGGCACCACTAGAGATCATCTAGTCCAACTCTCTTGCCCAAACAGGGCCAGGGAGAGCAGTTTGCTCAGGTCTGTGTCTAGTCAGGTATTAAATTATCTCCAGGTATGGAGAATCCACAGCCTATCAGGCAGCCTATTCCACTGTTTGATTACCAACACAGTAAAATATTTTTATCTTTCATTCTTGTATTTCCACATGCACCCATCACCTTTTGTCTTGTCACTAAACACCACATAAAAAAGACTAACTTCAATTTCTTTACTCCATCCATCAGATATTTATGCACATGGGTAAGATCCTCCTGAGATTTCTCCAGGCTGAATAGTCCCCTCTCTTATTCTCTCCTCGTATGGCAGGTATTCTTTTAGCAATCCTGGTGGCCCTGCACTAGACTTTACAGCAGCAAGACCCCACCTTTCTTGTGCTGTGGAGCCCAGCTCTGAACCAAAAGTTCCACATGTATTTTTCCACGGTTGACTACAGAGAAAGGATCAACTTCCTCTTTTGTTGGCAACTCCCTTCCTAATGCAGCCCAGGGTGCTGCTTGCCTCTTTCACAGCAAGTACGTATTGCTGGCTTGTGTTTAACTTGGTGCCCACATGATCTCAAGGTCATTACTGCCAAACGGCTCTTCAGCCTGTTGGCCCCCAGCCTGCACTGGTGCAAGGGCTTATTACTCCCTGGATGGAACCTGGCATTTCCCCTTGTTGAACAGATTCCCACTTTACTTATTCTCAGTTATGCTTGGAGGATTTCAAGTTCTTACCAAGTCCTGAGCAGCCTTGTCTGACCTCAGAGCTGCTTTGGGCAGGGAGTTAGACTACAGACTTCCTGAGGTCCCTTCCTGCCTGAGTTATCATGTGGTTCAGTGAGACATGTTTTCTAACAATGTGGGTTACAGTCAGTGTTGCAATTAATGGCATAACATAATTTTCTGATCCCAAATGTTGACTTGAAAACACAGGATATGTGTGAAAAACATCTATGAAAAGAGAACACGTTGTGATAGTAGTATGTATTTTTCATTTGCTGCAGAATTCACCTGTGACTTAATCCAATAATTTCAAGAAGTGAACTTTAAGAACAGTGTGTATACTCACTTGTTCCCTCTGTTATTTTTCTTAATCTC
Organism: Calyptomena viridis; assembly: GCA_013390005.1. Lineage (NCBI taxonomy): Eukaryota > Metazoa > Chordata > Aves > Passeriformes > Eurylaimidae > Calyptomena > Calyptomena viridis. The sequence goes on along the minus strand of WEIV01025288.1, from coordinate 80,150 downwards.
TCTTGCAAACATCATTTCCTATAGCTTAAAGTAAGAATTACATCAATGAGGATATCTAAAATTATGTTTCACCAGTTTCGTACATTATGCCTTACTACAGTGGATTAATAACTCTGCCTAAAAGATGGGATTTCTACTGAAATGTATTTCATATCACTATTGAAATATACTGGGGGGCGGGGGGGTGGAATTTTTCCCCCCATTTGTACCATCTCTCTAGAATAGTATTCATTACACTGAGAAGAGCTGATATAAACCACAATTTTTCACCCCAGAAAATAGATGGTACAGTGATTAGTGTGCTACTATAAGATTTACAAGGCTTCAATTCATTTCACTGCTACATGTGCAACTTAAATAAGCTTGGTTACCAGTTTGTAGTACTGATATAGTCCCAGTTTTGTGTCTTCCAGGACTGATGGGAACAGAAAAATGTGACAGTAAAGAAAACCATTTAAGTACCTAAAGAGGAAAAATGCAAAAACCTTGAAATTTTGTGCTGTCATCAACAACTGAAATCTGGCGTCAGCTGAAATTCCAACAGCAAATAGTATGACTGTTTTTATAACATTTGCAGCTGATGTATATGTAGTTATTTCCACATCACCTATAATTTACTGTGCTAAGTGATTAGGATGGTAAGTTATAAAAATATAAAATACCAACTCCTTCGTGAGGTCACATGAAAGTCTAGCGTAGGAAACACTGACTCTTTGCCAGACATGTGGAAGACAGAGTTTATGAAAAAAAGCACTGCTGTTCCAAAAGCAAGTTATCAGCAAAGACTTTTTTTTCCCTGAGAACCTTGCTCGTGTTCTGTTATGAGTCATTATTTCAGAACCGCATGTTTCTACTTTAAAAATCTCAATTGCCTGGTTTGTATGATATAAGGAAAAACCGTAAGCATGAAATTCCCTTTGAATGATTGAAAAAGCTGAAGAAGTGCAACTAACTCTATTCAGCTGAGACCAGTGAAACATCTGCTTTGTCTGCAAATTGTTTCCTTTAACAGTTTGTTTTAACGAGTTGGAGCTTCTCACTTCAACTACTGGGGCTTTATTGTTGTTTTATATGGGGAGAGAGGAGGTGGACTGTGATACTTTATCACCCAGTGGTATTTTTACAGTTTTTTTTTTTCCTTTAAAACAAATATAAGTGGTCATATCTGTGTTATGAAAATTAACATGTGTATGTACAGGCAGTACTTATTTATCTATTCATCTACATATTAAACCAAGCAAGTTTAAAAACAGTAGAAATAATACTTAAATATGTTTAGTGAGATTTTTTTACCCATAATAATATGTGAATAGCAACCCCTCTTGAGCCTTAAATGTTACTATGAAACAATTAACAACTACACTGATGTCACAATGAATTCTCTTTTCACTTCTTTCCTTACTTGATATATTTTGTTTTCATATTGAGTGAAAAATCACTTATGGAACAAAAAATGGTTTGCCTCACCCTAAATTGTAGCTTGCTAGTAGCTACAATAAGGTGACTGAAGAGCAGGAAAAGTGCAAATTATGGATACTTTTAAGTTAAGAACCACTATGGGTCACAAAAAAAAAAATCTAGTGTATGCCCACAGGAAGAAAAATTTATCATAGATACCTTCAGTACAAAGTCAGGGGAAATAATCACTATGGAGGATTCAGACAATGAAATCACAGAGAAGGATTTACTTTTGGACTAATTCTCAATCTGGTCTCAGAGTCTCAGTAACTGTTAGCAGTTGGACTGAATTAAGAAAGAGCCTTCTGGTCTAGTTTCTGGAAGCAAACTTACTCTCATGCTCTGAAATAACTTGTGATATCAAGGAAAACATTGTTAATCAATGGTCAACTGGGATATTCACTGAAAAATTACCTTTGTGACCCTAATCTGAAATGCTGAAGTAGACAGACCACCTTTCTAATTTTTTAATCCCAGAATGATGCTCAAAAGGATTACTTCTATTAAACTAATCATCCATTCTAAAAGTTTCTCTCCTGAAATATTTTGTTATGAGTCTGCTTTCTTGATAAGGAGGTCTCCAAGAAACAAATTGTTATGTGTTTTTTTTAATTTTGAGAATGTTCTCCTTTAATGCAGCTTATTAGCTAATTAGAGCTCCTATACAATCTTTCAAATAGTATAGGCCAAGACCAATATTTTCAAAACAAGATTAGTTCAGAGCTGAGCTTAAAGATGCTCAAGTAAGTATGTTGTCTACTGAAGGCATTGATCACTCCAGAGTTCCAGCTAAAAACAGTGGTAGTTTTATTTTTATCCCTTAATTTATGAAAAGAACTTGCATTGTGACTCTGTGTGAATAAGGACAGTATGAATTTCTTTTCTTCACCAGCACAACTTCTCTTCCTTTTTTTTTCCTAAAATGTTGTTTAAGCTGATGGAAGGAGTCAAGCAGGGGAAAGTGTACAGAATTTTTTCTTTGTTTCACATGTGGTTTTTGTATGCTTGATTACCTGGTTAATTTAATGAGTATGGTTTTTTATTTTTTATACTGATTCCTAATATATTATGAGATGTGTGACAGAAATCATAGAATGGTTTGGGTTGGAAGGGACCTTAAAAATCATTTAGCTGCAAGATCCTTGCATGGACAGGGACACTTTCCACTAGAGCATTTTACTCAGAGCCTCATCCAACCTGGCTTTGAACACTTTCAGGGATGGAACACTCACAACTTTTCTGGACAATCTGTTCCAGTGCCTTACCAACCTCACGGTAAAGAATTTATTTTAATATCTAATCTAAAGCTATACTCCTTCAGTTTACTTAAATTACCCTTCACCCTATCACTACACATAAAAAGTCACTATTTGTAAAAAGTCCCTCTTCAGCTTTCTTTTCAGCCCCCTTTAGGTACTGGAATGTGTTATAAGGTCTATTTTAAACCTTCTCCAGGCTGAACAGCCCCAACTCTTTCAACTGGTCTTCAAAGGAGAGGTGCTCTATCCCACTGGTCATCTTTGATGCCTTCCTTTGGACCTGCTCTAACAGGTGCACACACTTCTTATATGGGAGCCCCAGACCTGGACACAGCACTCCAGCTGGGGGCTCACCAGTGCAGAGCAGAAGGGCAGAATCACCTCTCCTGACATGCTGGCCACACTGCCTTTGATGCAGCCCAAGACACAGTTGGCCTTTGGGCTGCAAGTGCACATTGCCAGGTCATGTTGAGCTTCTCATGCACCAGCACCTCAAAGTCCTTCTCCTCAGGGTTACTCTCAGTCCATTCTCAGCCCACACTCTATTTGTCCTTGTATTTCTGTACTATCTTAGTGGCATGCTTTTCAGTCCTTGGCTATGAAAATGGTTGTCAAACTACAGCTGCTGTAAAATTACAGTAAAATACTTGGTTACTGCTGATCATATAATAAGAAAAGGAAGCTTGTTACCTTAAGGATAGTCTATAATGCACTGTATCAATTGCACTTCTGGTCAAGCACAGTTCATTACTTCACTTGCAACACAATTACAATGCAAGTAAAGGTGAAGGCAATATGTTAATTGTTAGGTTATTTGTTTGGGTTAAATTGGCTACTAAGAAGCGGTTAGCAAATGTATTTGTATTCACTTATTAATACACTCAAATCTGACTGAAGCTGTATATAAACAAACACAAAAGGAATAGGGTTTTTAGGGGACAAGGAAATCCTCTAAGGACACTGATCCTTGAAGAGCTTCTTAAAATTGTTCAACACTTAAGAGAGGGGTCGATATACACAAATTTTGAATCTCATCCCAAATCCTATGTTTGTGACATGGACCCACTTTTACTTCCAGCTTTCTGAGGTAATGGACCTTGTTAACAATTTGCAGAAAACTGGTGGACTGAAACTAAAAAACTGATATACTAGGTGATCATTTTTACTTCCCTCTGGCTTCCTTTCTATGTGGTAAAGCAATTTTATTGCTGCTGGCAAATGCACTATATCTCATAGGGTTTACAGGGATAGTTCTGCCAAAGATGAAACTGGAATTAACTTTAGATCAGCTTATACCTTATGCAATGGCATGATATTTAGAAATCAGCTAACAGTTTCAGTATAAAGAAACAAATTGGATTACAAATTTTACCATGATGTTGTTCAGTCAAGGGTAAAATTTGATTTTTTTACATTCATTATAACATATGGTTAGAATTGTCACATATGGTTGCAAGTGTCAGCCAAAAGTCAAATGGCCATTCTTCTCTCACCTCAGATCCAGTTGTCCTGATATTTTAATCATTTTCTAGTCTCTCATTGTGCTGTTGAAATATTTCTACCTGGATTTTCATATGCACATATACTTATTTGTATGCAAAGTAAAATTTAATAAATTGTTAACAGACAGATTCGGAAACTGGTTCTAAAGTAAGGAACAAATCTATAGATGTTCATTTTTCATATCTGCATCAGGAATTGTCAGTGCTTATTTTAGTCTAATTTATTCAATAAACTGCAGCTTACAAATACTTTTAAACCCTGAATAGATGAAGCCTTCAAAATTGTTATGTGGAATGATTAAAAATAATCCTTGTGCACTGCCACTGTCCTGAATATGGTTATAGATTCAGATTTTGCAGGCATTTTATTCAACATATATGTGCTATCCTGCCTGAGATGGTATGTATCATCTGTGAAATACACTACTTAGTGAAAAGGAGATCATCAGTCAATATTTTTAGAATTCAAAGCTATTGTTTTCAAAATTTTTAGGATGATGTGTTGTCCAATTAGAATTAGAATATTTGCAAATTGTGTAGAACTATATCCATGACATCTTTGAAAGTTGAATCCAAAACTCCCTTAAAACTCAACAGGCTATACTTTATATATTGAATAAAAGAGGAATTTGCCACCATATTTTCAGAACTCCTCATCAATTTGTATCAACTTTTTGGCTGCATGTAAAGTAAGATTCTCTCACCAAGGAGTGTTCTAAATGAGCTGTTACATTTGGCTGTTAAAATTGCTGTGAAAGCCTTTTTTCAAACTTAGGAGGTTGTTTATGAACATGACAAGAAATGGGGCATTTTATTCATAACATTCTTCTTCTATGCTCTCAGGAAAGATTGTCAGATGATGAATAAAGAATATAGACTGCATGCTTCGTGAAAGGAGTGACAAAGGCTTGAAAAATGTGAAAACACAACCAAATATAGCATACAATATTTTCCTGTCTTCTCTAAGAAAAAATTGCCATCTTTTACTTCTATATGACAGCATGTTTAGAAAAGTGTTAATTTAATTTTCAAGTTGTCCCATTCAGTCCTGTGTACTAGTTCACATAAAGCAAAAACTGACTTTTTTTGGCACAGGATTTTTTTTAGTGCCTTTTTTTTTTTTGTTTGTTTGTTTGTTTAATTAACTGTGCGTGTTGAAATGTTATGGTGTTTTCTTCACAGAGAGTTCATTATTTCTGGACTAAGGACAAGAGCTATAGGTAAGAAAACATTCATAGTTCTTGAATTCTAACAGATTCTTTACATTGGCTTTCCCTTGAGTTCATGTTTTGTATAACTTTCTAGTAACTGAGGTTTTTATAGAAAACTCTAGCTAAGCTAGTATAGCTTTGCATGACTCTGGATTCAGGCTTTTTATGAAAAATATTCACTATAAATTTTGCTACAACCTCGATTCGGTACTACTGGCTTGTGTTTTGAATGAGCCAAGAGCAGGCCAAGTGAAATATAAAATTCAGTATTAAATGTTAAAGTATTAAGATTTTTTTTTCCTTTCAATTTCCTTTGTACTCTTCTATACCACTAGATTTCTAACCCATAAAGTAGGGAAATCCCATTCCTGATGTAATGTGGACTGAGAGTGGTGGTTCTGCTCTCTCCAGCTCTTCTTCCCTTTCTGGAGAAGCATTCTTCAGTGTGAAAATGGTGCAGTTATAGTTTTTTCAACTAAGTCTGAATATCCTCTCAGCTTCATCCACCCACATAGCTAATCCACAATGCAGTTTCTTTAAAATTATCTTTCTACCCAGTGTATTGAACACCTCTGAAATTGTCAGCAACTGTGTCTTCATCAGCATAAGGCCAACATTGCACAACCTGACCACAGTCTGAATATCATGATCATCACTCCTTAGCTTCTCTTGCAAGGAGTGACAAATCAGATCTCTCACTTGTCATGCTTTCATACATACAGCATAGACCATCTGAAGAGTATTCTCTTTCAAACAATGCTCAGGTGATGAGCTGTACTTTTAGCTGTTGATTTTTCATTAACAGATCAAAGTATCTAAGTTTTTTTTTGTTTGTATAGACAGCTGTGGGAAGAAAAATATAAGGACTGAAACAAAGAACTGTTTCCTGATGACAACAGAGGTACATAGCCTGTGTGCATACAGAATCAGTGTCTTTCTTGTAGAGGAACTTACAGACTATAGACTTAAAACTGCAGTCTATTTGGGTTGAGATTCAGACATCAGATTTAGACAGTGAGTGATAGGACAAGGGGTAGTGGTTTTAAACTGAAAGAGGGTAGCTTTAGATTTGACATTAGGAGAAATTTTCCCCTGTCTGGGTGGTGGGGCACTGAAAGAGGTTGCCAAGAGAAGTTGTGGATCCCCCATTCCTATTTGGAGGGGGTTATTGAACAACCTATCTAGTGAAAGGTGTCCCTGCCCATGGCAGTGGGGTTGGAACTAGATGATCTTTAATGACCCTTTCAACCCAAACCATTTCATGATTTTATGTTTCCATGATCAGACATGGGATGTATAACAAGTAGTTTCTCACTCCCAAGCTCCCCAGAGAGTTATGGCAGACCTGATCCATGCAACCAATGCGCCCAGAAGCCTGTTCAGCTGCTCCTGCAGAGGACAGTCACAGGCCATGTAGGAGGCCATGTGTTATATTCTGTATGTTTCCCTTGTTGCTACTTTAGGCCTTGTAGAGCTTGTTTTATACTTGCCAGAATTGTGTGGCTGCTTTGGTTCTCAGAGGAAATTGAATTGGACCATTATCTCTAAATACCGAGGTAATTCCCCTAAATAAGCAGGATCCCATGCTTCAATTTTTTTTTTGTGCAATTGGCTAATTTTTTGGATTACATCTTTCAGATGAAGTGTTTCAGAAAAATACTACTAGTCCTCAGGAGATTTCCTTTTAGCAGGAGATAATGTTACCAATCTTTTAGTTAGACACAGAATTATGCCTTTTTTTAATTGAGTTTCTGCTCCCAAAAATTTAGGAAGCTGTCTACTTGGATTTTTTCTGAATTTTCTGGAATTTTTTTGAGATTATGGCAACTTTTGATTGTGTTTAATCCACTCCGAACTCTATATGCATTATTATAAACCCTTCAGATTATTATAAACAAGTAATTGACATGGAGCTTCTGGACAGGTTTTAAGTGTACAAAACTTTTTAGTGTTTCCCTAATGAGATAAGTTGATGTGAAATGCTCAATGACAAGGAATTCTCCTACAAAGTACTCAGACTTAATAGTGCAAAGAAGTTGATTTTATTTTAGGCAATCCAGAATTATGTTTCTTTAACCTTGCTTCTAGGTATAGTGCTTGTATTTCCTGTGTTCTTCCATTATACCTATGCAAGCATTTATGTTGGTGTAAATAAGGAGAGTGTTGTTTTGGGGTTCTTTTACTATTTACAAATTCTTTGTTCTTCTTTTGCAGACTTAGTGTTAAAGACTACAACAGAGAAAGGCCAAACTGAAACCTGAAGCAGGTACTAAGAAAGAAGTAAGTTTTTGCTATCAACTGGCATGGGAGGTATCCATACACTACAGGTAAAGGTAAGATCTTTCCTATTTTCACAACAAAAAGGAAGCCACAACGTGACACTAGCGCAGCACTGAGATTAAGCTGATGGACTTGGCTGCTCAAGAGGCTTTGCCTGTCTTCTAATTTTCAGCACCTTTTCAACTAAAAGCCCAGGTAAAATGTCATATAGAAGTGCATCCAATAAACAATATAAAAAACCTGAATTTGAATGGCCTGTAATGTATCCAGTCTGCTTAGTAAAGACTTGATGTGTCTTGTGCTCATTCCAATGGACTTTTACACATAAGATAAATTTAGAAAAAAGAGGCCATTGCCTCATTGCAATGAAACCTTCTTGATTTCATTAAAACATAGTATCTGACTTTAGGATAATAAATGTGCTGCTTGTAGCTAGAAGTGTTGAAGCAAAAAATAAAGATGTGTAAACCTTATAAATCACAAAAATAAATCAAATATGCACTCTTCATTTTATGTAGAACCACAGACACCCTCACAGCTGAGGGTAGTACTTTTCGAAGGGGGCATGTCTGTCACCACTGCAGCCTGTGCAGGCACTGCCAGTTGCCCATTCCGTGCCTGGCTCTCCTGCCTGAACTCACAGCCTCCATCTCAGTCCCACTTTGTGCCTCTAAGGGACAAAGTTTCTCTTAGGGAGAAACAGCAGACTCCCCCCAAGTTCTGACAGCAGGAAGTCTAGGCTGAAAAACAATAGTGAAAGCAATTATATAGACTTAAATAAAGATTAATTGGGTAAAAAAGTGTCGTATAAAAGGGTGACTACATATATTTTTCTCATCAGCAATTTTATCTTTTAAAAACACACAAAGCACATAAATGCCACGAGGTTATCCAGTAATGAAGATCACTGGTAAATGCAATACGGCCTTACTGAATATTGATAGGAGTCATGTCTATATCAAGCGAGCTGGCTTTTTTATGGTGACCAATTATGTATTTTTGTTATGCCAAGTCTGTTTTATGTTGTCAATAAACCAGATCATAGTTCCAAATAATTCTGTCTGTGAAAGTTCAGTGTTACTGTCCTGCAACATGCTTTGCTATATTTTCTCCCATATTGTTAAAAACATCTTGGTAAAATCTTTGAATTGTCTCATTTAGCTTGAGACCTTTGCTAGTCATTTTCCTTCTCTATTGCAAAGCAGGCCTATAGCTGCTGTTCTATAGGGGTAAATTCTCAATTTTCATCTTTTTGTTTACATCTACTTTATTTTTACAATGTCATTTTTATCATGGTAAAACAGACTTTGACTGTAAAAAAAAAACAAGACCACTACCAGCAAAAAACAACCTATTGATGCGATGCCTGGGTTGGTTCTTGGTCTTGCTAGCTCAGTCAGTCCAGGAAAGCATCATGGAAGGGTAAAAAGGCTGCACAGAGACCCTCGTGGTAGACACATATGGTTTATTGATCGTCTGTTGCCGTGAGGCTCCAGAGGAGGTCAAACCCCATTGGGGTCCAGGACAGGATCTGACCTCACTTCCTGTCTGCATGGGTTTATAAGGGTCCATGATTCGGGGACGGGGTTAGGGAATGGCCAATGGGAAGGGGAGGTGGGAGTGGTTTAGGGAGGGATAGGAGTGGTTTGAGTCCATATGTGGGGATAATGGGGGAGGAGTGAAGGTAGGATTAAACTGGGGAGGAGATACAGTCCAAAGCCAGGTTTTACAGAACCACATATTAAAACATATAAACATAGAAACAGATAAACAGAACATATTACTACAAACTATCTTTTCCTGATTTACCAGTGATAAAGTTACTCCACCACACATGAGGGAAAATATATATCAGAGAACTTCATAGATGAAATAATGTGTTTGTACACTTCAGATTTCTTAGAACAAAATAACTCTAAAAGAAATACATGTGATTTCAGTTTTCATAGAATCACAGAATATGCTGAGTTGGAAGGGACCCACAAGGATCATTGAGCCTAGCTACTGGCCCTGCACAGGACCCTCCTCAAAAGTCACAACGTGTGTCTGAGAGTGTCATCCAAATGCTTCTTGAACCCTGTCAGGCTTGGTGCTGTGACCACTTCTCTGGGGAGCCTGTTCCAGTGTACAGCCACCCTCTGAGAGAAGAACTTTTTTCCAATATCCAACCTAAACCTCCCCTGACGCAAATTCAGGCCATTCCCTTGGGTCCTGTCACTGGTCACCACAGAGAAGAGATCAGTGCCTGCCCCTCCTCCCCTCACAAGGAAGTTGTAACTGCAGTGAGGTCTCCCCTCAGTCTCCTCTTCTCCAGACTGAACAGACCAAGTGACCTCAGACACTCCTCATACAACTTCCCCTCAGGGCCCTTCACCATCTTCATTCCCCTCATTTGGACACTCTCTAATAGGTTAATATCTTTCTTATATTGTGGTGTTCAAAACTGCCACAATATTCAAGGTGAGGCCGCACCAGTGCAGAGCAGAGCAGGACAAGCCCCTCCCTCGACCGGCTGGTGATGCTTTGCCTGATGCCTCCCAGGACATGGTTGACCCTCCTGGCTGCCAGGGCACTGCTGACTCATATTCAACTTGTGATCGACCAGGACCCCCAGGTCCCTTTCTGTGGAACTGCTTTCCAGCCTCTCATTTCCCAGTCAATATGTACATTCAGAGTTGCCCCCTCCCAGATACAGAATCCTGCATTTCCTCTTGTTGAATTTCATATGGCTGGTGATTGCCCAGTCTTCCAATTTGTCGAGGTCTCTCTTCAGGGCTTCTTGACAACAACTCCTCCCAGTTTTGTATTGTCTGCAAACTTTCTTAGTATCCCTTTCCAGTCCTATGTCCAGGTATCTGTGAACATGTTGAAGAGCACAGGGCCTCACAGCTCTCTTCATATGTTGAAGAGATGGAGCCCTGTGCAACCCCACGGGTGACAGGTCACCAGTCTGGTGTCACCCCACTAACTCTACACCCTGTGCTTGACCCATGAGCCAACTACTCACCCAGCACATGGTGTGTTTATCCACCATGGGATGTGGACATTTTGTCCAGAAGGATTCTGTGAGAGATGGTATCGAAAGTTTTACTGAAATCCAAAATATTACATCAACTGGCTTTATGGCTTTTGTTTTATGGCTCCTGGTTTGATTTTGTCTCTAAGTTCTTAACAATTAATTCTATCTCAATGCTTTCATGTAGGTAATTCTTCAGAAATTCTGCAACTGAAATCTTAACCTAAATAGCTCCTTTAAATAAACAGGGATGACAATAAAACTTTACTAAAAGAAAAAAATAACAATTAAAATCCAATTCAACAAAACACCTAGTAACGCACTCACTTTAAGCATGTGTTTAATCCATATGTTCCAGTGGAATTTAAGCATAGGTTTTGAAGTAAAATTATATATATAGTATATATACACAAATATATATATATATAAAAAAGTAGTTAATTGCTATAAAATGATAAAATAAGAATATGCTTCCAAGGAAGCTAAAACAGAAAACAGAGGAAAGAAAAAACCTCCTTCAATTGTTGTGCCTTCCTGAAGATACAAATGAAAAAACTCCTAAACAGTTGAGGTTACACAGGTATGTTTTGTGGGCGTTTTTTTCCAATTTCTCTGAAACAGGTTATAGGAAAATGACAAAGGAGCTAGGAAAAAGGTATAAAAATATCTGAATTTCACTCCAAGTTGACTTACTTTAAACATAAAATCCACTGCCAATTTGAATTTGCAGTACAAACTCAGATACGTTTAAAGGCAAAATTCTGAATCAAGCCAGGATCTGGTTTTTGTTATTTTTGTTTTTCACTAACCTGTAAAACATGCTGATTTTGGACAGAACTGATCTGTTTATGGAACATCAGATGGTCAGAAATTAAATTTTAAGCAGAATTTTGATGAAGTTTTTCCATGGAGACACAATGTATAGCTATGATACAATGTATTGGTGTTTTCCAAGAGAAAATAAAACACAAATATTTTAGAGAATCACAGAATATTCTGGGTTGGAAGAGACCCACAAAGGTCATGGAGTCAAACTCATAAGTGAAGGGCCATACAGGGACTGAACCCACAATCTTACTGTTATTAACACCAGGCTCAAACCAACTGAGTCAGGGTAAGGCTAGTTGGACTAATGCACCCAATTGTAGCTTTATAAGTAATATTTTCAACTGCACATCAGCTCTGAAACTTCACAGGAAAATACAGACCGTAGCAATGTTTTTTAATTGTCACAGTGCCTGGAAGGTCACAGCATTATTACTGGATTAACTTGCTAAGGCTGAAAACCAGTAATATGGGACCATAATCCCGTACATTAACAGATTTGCCCTACTTTTTGAACTTGTCTTAGGAAATGGAAATAGTCACACCTGTTCTATTATGTATTAGTAATTTTATTTACTTACATGTCGAGATGTGAACTGACATAGCTGTATGTTTGAGGACTTGGCTAACCCACAATAGATCAGACAAAGAGGACAGCCGCAGATATAAGGACAAACTCACAGATGTCTTGTCTGTGGATAAATGTCACTTATACAAGAGCTCGTATAAACTCTAGAAGTCGATATCACTGGGTAACTGGGCACCTAGCTGATGCTTCTTGCATGTCAGATATTTGATGTCTCTCATTATATAATCCATACCTGCTGCAACAGCAAGTTTGTCCATATGTCGTATTTTACAACTGGCTTTACTTTTATTGCCCCCTGGGACTACTAAGCAAACACAGAGAACAGGGAATACTTTCTGACTGGTACATGCGAAGTCTTCAGACACTTCAGAGGTTCCCTTCACAGCCCATCTCACTTTACAGCAGCTATGGATGGAAAACAGCAACACCTCTATAAACTCAACTGTAAGTAATGACCTCCATATGCTTAAATAGCTTGAGGAATATTAGCTCATTAGTGAAGATACTTAAATAGTGTGGCATGTGCAATACTTATATTCAAGTGAATTCTTACCAGAAAGTTATGCCGTGTTTCAAGTAGCACAATTATACTCCATACCATTAATAGAACAAAGAGCCTTGTAAACTATGATGTGCATTCAAGCTTTCACTTGATTAGTTAAGGGAAATATTTGTTCCTGGCCCATTGTCAGCTGTGTGATTGTGTATCAATGATGATAAGAAACTTTCACTGAAGTAAAGCTTTGGCCTGCTTAAACATGACTTCATTTTGTGATACAATAAGTGCCTGTAGATCCTGTTACATACAGCATGAATTCCTTTGTTTTCAGCAAGCATTATTCTTAATCATATGCCCTGTCAGAAATCAAAAGCTACAATTTATAAAAAAGGTAACATATAAAATATGAATTCTGAATGTGCAGTGATTCAATGCAAATGTTCTTTAGTTTCTTCAGGTGATCAAGGGAGTAAGATGAACAACACTTCTACAGAGACCATAATGACTAATATTCATCTTGAAAATGTAAGAGCTTGAGCTAGTCCAGAGTTGTTGTTCTGAAGTTCACTACAAATCTGGAAACTGAGTTTAGTTTTGCAGGTTTGGCTCTGGAGTATGGATCCAGCTGAGAGGGGTGTTGCTGTTGCTTGGTTTAGTTTTGATTCTTCATTTAACCAGAAGGAGATGAGGTATATTGTGGTAATATGCAGATGATGCAGTTTCAGATGATACTGTGGTGCAGGATGGACATCCCAGGAAAAAAACACTCAGTGATGCCCATTGTAAACACTCTGTGATGTTGAAAATAAATTTGAGGAGTGATTTAAAAAGAGAAAGATATTACCTTTAAAATTGCTTTTATCTAATCTCAAACCCCATTTTTTAACATCTTGACTTTTGCACCCTGACCTGGTCTATGTGCCCATCACAGACACCCTTTGATTATCTGAGCTATTACTTCAAAGCCAAGGAATCTATCAAAGGCCTGCATGAACTCACCAACCTCTAAGATATAAGCACTGTGAATACAGTTCCAGCGTGAAATACAGAGTACCTGTTTTAAAACCAAAATGATAGATTTACGTAATATATGAATATCCAACCAACTATCAAGTTTATAATTAGGATCTCTATTCTTTAATTCCATTCCCCTCTCAATTTTCTTCCCTTTCTTTTTAATCATTTGATCCTCAGCTAAGAATTTTCTGTTCCTTCATGTCTTCAGATACTCAGAGAAGTTCAGCTGAAGACTGTGGTTGATGGAACATTTCAACTTGGTCATGTGCTCCTCCAGCAAGATGTGTGTATTTGAGCTTGTTCTCAATTATCTCAATGTATTTATTCATTAAATACATCCATAACAGGGTATTTGATTCTAACAAAGTCACTAGTATTATTATTTAATATGTTCAAAAGAACATTTTGGACTCTGCTTTCCAAAATATCAAGAAGAGGCAAAATTGCTTGATATCAAAAAGCATACAAAATAAAACAAAGCCTGCACATTGAAAACTGGGTTGTCACACACCCATCTCTCTGACTATCCTAAGAGATTTTTATCCCAAGTGATGTCTCTAAATATAATTTATTATATTTTCAACTTTTAAAAAGATCATTTCCCATTCTTAGAATTTGATGAAGCTGAATGTATGCTTCTCTAATAAAAGTCAGATATGAACAGAAGATTAATGACGAAATGGAATAGTCCAGAACTGGCAGAAGGTTTCTTTATGTAGCAGACTGATAAAAGCTTTGGAACAAAATATGATGCATCACAGTGTGATGATTAAGGATAGCTTCATAATCAGCTACAAAGATAGAAAGGAGGTCTCTGTTCACTGAAAAAAATAGCATTAAAATCAGTCCCTAATTTCTCTGGGGAAAAGTTTTCTCAAATTAATACATGGAAATACATGGAAAGAGTAGACCCAACATTTGGCTATTACTTTCAAAACTTTGTCTAGTGTGTTTTTAAATAAATAATCACTGAAGTCAGCATAAAGCCAGGAAACACTACAAATACCTTTAACAGAGCACTAGCCAGTTAGCACTTAGCTCAGTGGTGCGACCTCCAACGTGACAGTTCTTTGCTTTCACATAAGATGCATGGTATGCTGTCTCCTATATAAACCAGCAACACTGTATTACTCATTTAGGTTTCTAATGTAGAAAGAGCCTAATGCAACTACAGATTACCAATGGTTATAGCAACCTTACCTTTTGTTCATTACCCCAGGGGGATTTTCACCAGTCAGGCCAATGACTGAAAAGTCAGTCAAATGTGCTTTTTAAAGAACAGGTGACTAACTTGAACTCCAATGTGACTAGAATCCCTGCAAAGGAGGAAAACTCCTGAAAGAAAAAAAAAAAAAAGCAAGGTAATTGAAAACTTTGCTGATTTACTGCACATGAGTGCATAGTATTAGAAATGGAGTTGCTACCATTTGACAATTATTTAATGTATTAGTCCATCACAAAATCAAAGTTTTCTCCCTAGAAACTGAAATAATCACAAATACAATGCTGTATTCTGTTTCTCATGTAGGGCTTCTGTTTCAGGGAAGGCCATGTGTATCAGACTTTCAGTCTGAGACAAAAAGACAGAATAATGGACATTTAAATTACTAAAGAAATCCAAATTTCACTCTTGGACAAAGGGAAAGCACTACAACTTTACATACCAGTGTGTCATTATACAAATATATACTAATATGTGACACATAGAAGGCCTGGAAGGGAATAGTCATATATGCTAATAATCTCAAATTAATTATTTTTGGTGCAATCCCAGTAGAAAATGTGGAAGAGCAACATCCTCTTTCAGATATCCTTGCTTTCTTCTGAAGCTACATTGCAGAATTAATTGAAAAAGTGTTTGAAAACCCTTTTAACAGAACTGTATTTCCTTAGCAGAGTCTGCAAGTTTGGTTTCAAGTCAACATTAGGCTGATACTCTGTCTCCTGGCAGAAATGGTGTCCTGACAACGAGATCACTTCCTTTTATAATACAGTCTTTTGTAAACGTAGAAGAGGATGTTATATCCTGTCAAGTTTTGGAACACTCACTTGATTTTAACCGACTTGTTACTCACATATCTTGAGTTGTTCTCAACACTAAAACTACAATATAAATCTCAAAATTTTCACATGGGGAGGAACAGAAAAAGGAGAATTTTTATTGGTATTAACATATTTTTGGGGCTATCCAGTGTCCCTCCCCCCAGCAGAATGTCCAAACCAGTCTGTTAGCATCTCCTTAATCGAGACATCTCACTAACAGATTCACTGAATTTGGGCTGGGGGTACTTTTTTCATGGACTTCACTTAAATAGAAAGAGAAAAAGCAAGGCAACTCAGAGAGTCCCCTCCTTGTGTTATTTCACCATCGATGAGAACTATCAGCACCTCAATACCATGGACTAAGTCTGACCAGTTCATGAAACATCATGTTCATTAATACCAACTTGTGACAATTTAAGAGGGTTCAAATCATCTTTGATAATGTTTTAACTACAAAAATATACTGAGGCTATGTAATTTATGTATAGTGTATAGGCCACCTATCAGCACAATATACCCACAGTCATAAAGCAACTTAATAGTAAAAACTACTATGCTAGAGTAAAGTAACCCAAGTATCTTACTAGCTGAAAATATCCACAGAGTAGAATACACACACCAGAGAACTTAATAGCAAAACAGACTTAACTGCACAATAAACTTAACACTAAAACAAACTAAACAGCGAAACACACTTAACAGTAAAACAAATTTAGCGGTGATACACCCAACCCTAGAGCAAAGCAAAGTATTAAGTATAAAAAAGAAAGTAAAACTAGTTAATGATTGCTCACCCCCCAAGTCATCCCAAGTGGAGTGAAAGGAGAGGAATTCATCAGTTACCTTCACAAATACATATGGAATTTCTCCCCAGTTTCTTTCCAGGTTCCAATCTCTTTTTCGCATATCTTTTTTCCTCTTAGGCAAGTTTGAGTGAGAGTCAGGCAAATAAACAAAATTTTGGGGTGTTAGACTAGTGCTTTGAGATAGACTAAAGACAAGACAGAGGTCTAAGGATAATGTCTGGTTTCATGCCTCCAGAATTTCTTGGAAAAAAGGCTGGTGGTATCTCCATATCACCCCATTCTTCGGTTAATCCTGTTTCACACAGAGGCTTTTCAATTTTCTGAGAATATCTCCCCAGGTGCTGGAGTCTTCCAGGAAACCATCAAGAGCTTATCTCTCCTTTTGTGACCTTATCGATCACCCCACAAAATTATATGGTCTTCACCCTTTAGAACTAATTTTAATTTTTTTACCAATATGTGGTAGCTCATTATTTTGATCAAATTCTTCACTATTTACATGAACCATTATTGCAACCCATTTTACTTTGATTAGGTTTTATATAGTATACTTAAACAGATATCAGTGAAAAAATTGGGAACAAATCAGACCTGAACTATTACCTTTCAACATCTCATCTGGAATTCCATAATGAGAAAACCGCTATTGATAATCTGTTCTTGCTGCACTGCTCCATTACAATATCTTGACAGTCACATAGGTCACTTAGCATAATCTTCCCTACAAGTTCAATTTCCATTCACATTTAACTGAAATAACATACAGAGCATTTCTGAGAAACTATATGCACCAAACTGTCTGATATAACATTTCTGGAAACAAACTCTTTTTTTAAATAGAAAATCAGGTGTAGGACTCTCTCCTTCACAACAATTTCAAAAGTCCCTGAATCTTAACATAAAATCTTTACATAAAAATGCTTAAAATTACAAGAGATGTAGGACTGACATTGAATCCTAGCCATTGTCATTACAAGCTGTTTTCTAAAGGTGAAACTTATTATTAAATATTAGAGAGACAAAGTGGTTATGTTTTTAGGGTATGTCGAATTCTGCATAAATTTGTAAAAATGAAAAGAAGTGTCTTCTAAAAAATGTGAGGGAACAAGTTAATAATGCTTATTAACAGGAAAGGCATAAACATGCTGCGCATCAGTTAAGGAATTTCTGCTTTTAGTCAAGCACATCCATGTAAAAAGCCCTTTTGCACAAAGCTTCAGTCAGGCACTTCTGAATGGTTGCAAAGGACACCTGGAGTTGTGAGAAGCTGGTAGCTGGGCTGACTGGATTAGAAATGCAAATTTGTAGCTTTTTTCGCCATTATCTTTTTATATTTCCCCTTCTCTGTGCTTCTTCAACTTTCCTTGGGCTGAGCCTCTGGTTGTTGCTGTGGTTACTTGATTCGATTTGTTGAAGACCAGAGGAGATTGGTAGGGTTGCCTACTCTTTCCTCTGGTACAGCTGAGGACATAAGACTTCTTTGGGTTATCCCCATATTGAGCCAAAAGATCTGTACTTGACAAAACAATCTTGGATAAATTTCTACGACAAAAAAGATATTCTATCATGCTCTTCAATTCAGCACAGCATCTGCTGATCTGCTGTCTCTGTAACAGAGACATGGTGGTTATATTTCACCTCTCACTGCCACTTCCACTGTAAGCAAACCTGTTGATGCAGGTGAGATTCTGCAGTAAGAGCAGAATACCTTCTGCTACATTTACAGTATACTTCATGGGATGAAAATTGTCTTAGAAAGGGGTCATTCTCTTCCACTTTAATTGTTTTCATTTTTAATCTTCAATTTTAACTAATCCTTTTGCATTTAAAATCAAAGTTCATTACTGAAGGACTGTAACACCCCAGTTTTGAAGCCACCAGCTTAACTGGGAGTATTATTTTTAAAAACATATTTACGGTTTCAAAAGATTTCACTCAACTGAACTTTTGCAAAGATTTTAGTTTATTGTTTTCTCAAAGTTACAAAAAGAGGAAACAGTAACATGCTTTCCCAAGAGATTTCTTTTAATTTGGTGAGAAAATAAATATTTCAGCAAAAGATTCCAAAACAATCAAGGCAGAAGCATTTCACCAAAAGCACCCAGCACAAAACAATCACCAATGCATTGGTTTTAAGTTACCCAAAAGAGTAAAGAAAAGAATAAAGAAAAGAAGAGAAAAGAAAGAGAAGAATTAGAAGTAAAGTAAGAAGGAGTAAAGAAAGAAAGAAGAAGAGATTAGAATAACATAACCAGACAGCTACCATTGAAAGATCCTTTGGCAGTCAGCATGAGGCAGCCATGTGCCTTCCACAGCAGTGGGCCTGGCCATGTGGCTGCAGACTTGCCCGTTCCCACTGGCTGGTTTGTTCCAACCCAAATACTCATAAAATTCAGATTCCAATCCAGGATCTCACAAGGACTTTTTGTAGGTTTGTGACGGTTCAGCAGACAGTCCTTCCATGCAGTAAAAGAAAGAATGGACTGCACTTCAATTTGTCTTTTTCCATTCTTATTAAAAGTTTTTGTTAGCTATCCTGCTGGTGTATATCATAAAAAGGAAAGCAGAAGAAGGATTCATTTAGTATCTAATTAAAGTAGATTAATATATATTCATCTTAACAACAAAAGTGGTTATCATCATCCTGCATGAAATTAAACACCTATTCTATTCTCCTTTTTTATTGTTTGCTTTTTTGTTAGCTTGGGTTTTTATTATTTTATATTTAGATTTGTTTTATTTTAATTCTAAATGATGTATTACGCAGCATGACAGGACCCAAGCGAGTGGTATGAAATTGTGTCAGGCGAGTTTTAAGTTGGATATCAGGACATTCTGTGGTTCTATGGTTCTACATCATAGGGGGAAAAAACCTAAGTCATTTGTTTTCCTTGAGAGTTATGACAAACTTAAGTAAAAAGATGCACAGGAAACACAAGAACTGAAAAAATTGTAGTAACCATTGATGGTAAGCATTCAAATTTTGAATGGTGTATTCTCCTTCATGTATATGAATATGTAGTGATCTCTTAATTTCTGAGATATAGAAATGTCTACTAGTTGCCAAAACTAATAGTTTTTAAATCTCATAAAACTTTTACTATCAAGCATGGGTGAATTTAAGACATGCCTTTCACTCATAAATAGGGGCAAATGGAAGGCTCACTGTAAATACATCGCTAGTCTTGTGTGTTGCCAGTCAGTTCTGACACGATTCTGTGTGTTTTCTGGAAAGCATAAGGTATTATCTGTGGAAATCACTTTCTTAAATATAGATATTTTCTTCTTTACATATATTTATATGCATGCATAAAAGTTAGTCTTTGAAAGCAGATGATGGAAACTCTGCAAAACCTGATTTCTCACTCTGCAATGTATTGCAGTTGTCATACAATGCACTTTTTGGGCCCAAAGAACAGATAGTTTCTATGGGAAATACATATCTCATATCTCTGATCATTCGAAATGTTAAATATTGCCTATTTCTGCTGATAAAAAATGACAATCAAAGTTTCACATTATAGTGCAGCATTATTCATTTCAGCATACGTTTTCCCTTTTAATAAACTATGCAACTGTTGCATAATTTAAAAGACCCAGGAAAATGTGACTCTATTATTAGTCAAACAATTTCAGTAGCACTATCAATAACCGTAGTGTATAGATGCAAAAAGTAGAAAATATGGTAATTTCCCGACAAAGATAATTTTCAGACTTTATCCTCCTTTTTTTCCCCCTTAATCTAGAAATAATAGGGACAATTTATACTGAGCTTTGATGTTCAGAAGTGTCAGTATCTTAACTGTTAAGACAGCTGATAGCTTAATGCCTTTGGCTTATTATCTTTAATTTCAGAAATACTCATCTTACTGTATAATGAGATTTCCCCCTCCATTAAAAATAATCCAAACTAGCTGTCTATTAATCTAAAGATAAAACTTTAGGTGAAGAAAGTGCTATAATATGTTTGGTATCAAAAATCATTTCAGGAAAAGTTTCAGACAAAAATTAAGAGCTCATGAACTACTCTATAGCATGAAAGCTATTATTTAAAATGTGGTATCTTTGTGCCTCTCCCATCATAAAGTTAAAATTGCTTCATACTGTGAAAAGCATTATAGCAATTAATCAAAATAGAATTAATACCATGTCAGATAATTTCCAGCAAGTAGGGGATTGTAAGTACTACCACCTGCAAGACACATGGAAAGACTGGAGTGGGGGAAGGAGGTGGGTTTGTTTGATTCCAGTCTACTACATTCTCCCTCTAAAAAAACTTAATAAGAAAAAATAAATTGTTTTTTATTCTTAAGTGCATTTGTAAAATAAAATATAGATCTATTCCATATGGCTATATAAGATATAAATTAAGCTTAATATAATTCTTTGTAACTTTTGGACTCTAAGAACATGTATTTTTATTTTGTCTTAAGTACATGACATATCATGACAAGTAAGTAAATTTTTTTTTTTTAACGAAGAAGTTTCAAAAATAGTAGCTGAGATATTTTATTTATGAGATGTCTAGCTCAACTTGGGAATGGAAGAGTTAATGCTGACAATGAAAAAGAAGACCATAAACAAGATCCAAGTAGCCAATTTTCCTGCTATTTTCACTTGTGCATGAACTCATGTCTACAAGGTGTAAGACCCATAAGGCATTTCGTACAATACTAGAAAAATGGAACAACTTAG
The DNA here is from genome assembly GCA_013390005.1 of Calyptomena viridis. NCBI lineage: Eukaryota > Metazoa > Chordata > Aves > Passeriformes > Eurylaimidae > Calyptomena > Calyptomena viridis. The sequence goes on along the minus strand of WEIV01025288.1, from coordinate 58,950 downwards.
AGTAAATAATGATAGAAAATGTTAATCCCCAAGGCAAACATGTTTCTAAACACAAATAAGCTTTTATTCATTTAACTGTTTTATACTTCATGGTCTTAAACTCACTGTTACCTTGAATGGTAACTTTCATAAGTTACATAGATATTGACAAAAATTCATTTTTCTAAAGGAATTGAATATAAAAACAATTTTAACAATTTTTGTATAATGAAAAAAAATCCTATGAATCTTACACTTATGATTTTCCCTTTCTGTTCATGACTCTTTCACAGGAGTCTTTATTATTTGGATAATTTCAATACTGATTTTTAACATCTGCACATCTTGAGGAGCCTTCATATCTATTATTATAAATAAAAAAATACTGAACAGCAGTATAATACTTCTATATGGTGATATAATTGAATAATATTCTGTTCTTATACAAAAAAAAATGTGTGTTCTTTTTTATTATTTATAGTCTGCAGTCATAAATAATTCCTGTTCTAAAAGAATCAAATGTTCTAACCATGTGGGACAATTCAGCAAATTCAGCTCTGTAAAGAAACCTACACTAAGTCTAACTCAATTAAAAACCTCTGACAAAAATGAAGGACGGTTGTCTAGAAAGGAGTACAAGTATTAAGGCTAAATAATTTCCCAAATAACCAACTGTACTACTTTTAGAAGAGAGCCTGCTTTTCACCAAAATTTTCCAAGTATGATAAAGATGTACATAGTCAGGTGTCTAAATAGCTGTTCTGATTTCCAATTTCTCTATCCACAATGCTATGAAGAGAGAACAGCTTCTGCTGGAACAAAATAGGATTAAGTGGCTCTCATATCTGGTAAGAAAGGAATAATTTCTGCAAATTCTTAATGGAGTAGTAATTTTTACATCGTTTTTTCTATATGCCTCATTATAATAACTTTTTACTCATATTCATTATGGCGATAAAACGATACATTAAATATGTGACCTCCATAATAGATCCTGTATTTAAGATGGTAGAAATTTATATGTTCATAATTTCTATCAAAATCTGAAAAAACAAAAGGTTTTGTTTGGGGTTTTTTAAGCAATATTTTGGGTTTAGTTTTGTTCCTTTGCACTTCTTCTTGAATCTTCCAGATATGATGTTTTCTTAAACTGCTAAATTTATATATTGAAATATGGCCCATTATAAAGGGCAAGGAATGGTCCTGGAACTAGTGAAGGTTTCCTTATATCTTTGAAGGCTCAGACAGTTTATATACAGAGGAAGGAGACAAATTTCCACATCTTTGAACATTCAAGGCAGGAAATAATTGCATCTTGATCATGACTGCTGAAACTGAAGGAAATCAATACAGTTCAAGTGTACTTCTAAGTTGTAGTGTCAATGTCACTTCTGCAAAAGAAGTTAAAGTGTTAAATCAGATGATAAAAGGATTCTGAGTCTTTTTAAGAAACTCTTATTTCTGAGGCTTTGTCCTTAAATTAGCTTTATAACTGTTCATATTTTTTCCCTAGCATGCAAGAAGTATCTCCAGCTTTCTTTTTTCTAGCCATGCTATTCAATATGTTCTATTTATTTATCTTTTAAAACAAACCCACAGTAATATCAGATTTACAGTATCTACCAATGACTGCCCAATAATATACATACAATCCAAAGAATACTGGTTTATACTAATACTGTACCAGAATATTTTTGGGTTTTTATATAATTTTGTATACATGAACATTACATTTTGATTCATATTGAGTTTTATTCACTATTTAGCACACACCAACCAGATGAACTCCTTAGCCGGGGGAGGGTGTATAAAGAAGTGAGTTTTATGGTAGGAGTGCATACAACACACATTCCTCATGTTCTGCTATAACAATTGGGTGAGAAATGACATGATTCTTTTAACACACATTTCATGCAATAAACCTTAACTTCAAGTAAATGCAAGCTATAAAATTCTATTGATGGGCTTCCCAGATGTTGGCAGTTGTACTATTTTAATAGATACCTTTAATCTTTCAATACACTTTCTTTTTACTCTTTGACATATATCTTAAACAGAAATGCCTGTCAAATGACCAGCAGGGTGCAGATGATAAACCCTGATGTATCCTTTTACTACACCTCAGATGCCATAAACTATATAGAGAGATCAACTGATATATACAGCACTTACTATATGTATAACATTGTAGCAGGGTACTACTGATAGGCTTTTATAAATAAAGAGCACTAGATGTTTTCTAAGTGCAAAGGTCAGCAGATTAATATACTGTAGGTTTGTATTCTGTAGCTGGCATGTGTTTGTAGCTTGGCTATTACTCTTCTTTAAGGGTGTCAAATTATACCACAAGGTTCACAATAAAATACAGGAATATGAGAAACTGAGTTTGCTGGGGAAAGGGGTTGTCATTTTGACTAATTATCATTTGTTTTAATAGAAAGAAAAAATGTATCAAAAAAAGCCCAAAATACAACTAAGACAATTTATATCATATAGAAAATTCATACACATAAATTTGAAAGTCTTCCAAATTACTTTCTTTCTTTCTTTCTTTTGTTTAACCCATACACCCACTGCTAACAAAGGAAATGGAAACTTTACACATTGCTATACTTCTTTCATAGTAAGGCAAAATTACTTAGGCATGTTTGATGAAGCAAAGCATTTAGAAAGTGGCATATATAGAGAATGTCAATTCTGCAAACACGGTCTAATTTAGAAGTGGGAATTGTAGGTTAAAAATGAACTTTTTTACTTCTTGACAAAACCCATATTCAGGTAAGTTTCCCACAAAAAGAATACAGTTAAATCTAATCTTAAACGCAATCAACATTTTCATAAACTCTTTTAAACTTCTTCATAAATGTTCTGGTTGCTGGGATTGAAAGCACCTTCACTAAGTTTGCTGATGACACTAGACTGGGTCATGTAGACATGTCAGAAGGGTGAGCTATCCTAAAGAAAGACCTAAACAAGCTGGAAGAATGGACAAACAAGAACTCTATGAAGTTTAACAAGGATTCCCAGAACTGATAACAAGAATTTCTTAGGAGACCTATGGTGACTGTACTTGATTCAAATCAAATCATACTGTAAATCCACAATACTAACATTCTAAGATGTTGGTGATTTGTAGTTCCTGAAAATTAATTAAGGCTACAACACTACTGTTATAGCTGTATTATATCTACAGCACAACACTATCTTTTGTACACCTCCCCACTCCACCCTTTGAATATTTTTTTATGTTATTCTTATGATTCAAATTAATTCTTAGGACTATCTATATTTTTTCTAACCTTTTCCCTATAAAACTCCTTTTAAAATCTCCTGATCCCATATTCACATTCTCTTTGTCCTCATGCAGTTATCTATGTTGAAACAATCATCTCTAGATTTGAGTCTTCAGACCTCACACATTCACAAAATTGAATTTTGTATGAGGAAGATATGCAGAAAAACAATTATCACCATCAATCAGATGGCAAGTGTCTAGAAGTGGAAGCAATTAAAAAACCAAAAGTTAAGCTGATTTAAATATTATAAATAAACAAGACAAAAAAAATATTGTATCCCAGAACAACCGTCTTGGAAAACAGTCATTTGAGAACTGAACAAATGATCACAACTGTAAAAAAAAAAACATCTTTCCGGGTCCTATCAAAATTCACTATGTATGCCTAGTTACCAATATGATTTGACAATGGAAATCACAAATGAGGTCTTTTTCTTGAGGAGAAAAACAAGTTATCTGATTTTTGAAAGTTATTTAGCTTCTGCCTTTCCTACTATCATTTGTTAGTGTAGTGAGTATGGTGCTACTGTAAGTGACTTAAAAGTTAAATCAAAATGTTACAATATGAGCTACAACTCTGTCTTTCCTATATTTTATTCTGTTTAGGAAAAGAAACTATACTAGAAATGTATAGAAATATCACACCAGATGTAGTGTTTTCCCTCTTCTATAATCCATGTTTATGCTATACATATCCCTGTATACAAAGAAAATCCAGGCAAACCTTAATGCCTGAACAATAACTTTTAAAGTTTGGTTGTTTTTTAATATTACCACTGCACAGCTTCTAAAAGTAGTTATAGTGTATTAACTTCCATTTACATGCCTATTTTTTATACAGAAATGCTTGTTTCACATGATATAATGAAAACATTAGTTTACATTTGGTAGTGACCCAAATTGTTTTTTACATCATCTACCTTAAAAGAATTAGCCAACTGGAAATTGTTGAAATAACACTGGAAATCACTTACTAAGTAGTTTAAAAAGAATAACAATGCATGTTTCTTTAACTCAAAAAGTACCCATTGCTGTGCAGAGGAATCCTAAAACTTCTTTTTAGAACAAAACATGACTTATGCTGGACTTTTTTTTTTAAATATGTCTTTGATATCTTGAAGTAATTTACTTCCTCAAAATTCCAGAGGAAATATTTCACAAAGCAAAACCTAAATCTACTTTTCTTAAGACTAGTGTCTTGACTTAGCACCAAGATCTGCTATATTCAAGTCACTAACTTTCCATGAATTATTTCTTTTGGTGTTGTAGCAGTATATTACATTTAAATTAGACATTTAGGGTCTTACAAAAAATCCTAGGGGTGTTTCTAAAGCATCTTACTTTTGCCCTTATTGCTATCATTTCAACACTGGTGCTTTCTGTCTTTAAAGACTTCATTGTACCTTGCACCAGTGCTAACTTAGTGTGCTTGCATTTCTCTATACACATATATGTTACATTTAATCTGCAGCTATAGTTTAACATATATGGTTTACGTAAAACGTACTATAATTATTGTGGCTGTTTAAATTAATATGATTTTCTAGAGCAGTTTAATTTCTAGCAGAAGTTTAGAGTGTCAAATATTTAAAAACAAACAAACAAACAAACAAATAAGAAAAAAAAACTTGTGTGTATTCCAGGTCTTATATCTGACTTTTCATTCATTCATTCCATGCTGCATGGATACTCACTCTTTTTCATAAATCCTCTTTCCTATGTGATATAAATGCATTGAAATAAATGTAGTTTTAATAGCAAGAAACAGGACTGATGAGTTGTTGGAGTAAGGTCGTTAAGTCCTGTTAACAAATGAATAGACTGGCCTGATGGCTCTGAGATAGCTGTAATCAAGCTTGGAGCAATGGCCTTTTCGAGTGGTAACAAGGTTGGACCCAGGTTGGACAGAACTTGTCCAATCAACCCAAAGTTAACTATTTTGTTGCTTAGTTACTGTTTTCCATATATGGAAGCGTTCTTAGAAAGATCGAGAGAGAAATGAGAAAAGACAGAGACACAACCATGAAAGAAGCATGAAAGACAACCATGAGAGAACTATGAGAGAAAGCCATGGAAAAAAACCCTGGACATTAACTGTGCATGTATGTATGTATGGCATGCTAGATATACAAATGTAAAAATTAATATTAATAAAAGTCTTTGGTTAAGTCTTTGAGTCTAATAATAACTGAAGAGATATAAAAATCATAATGCCACTATGAATGAATCAAACACATCCTTAGGACAGTAAGCTACTTAAGGAAAAAAATTATGTGTGATAGGCTGAAGAACCATAACCTAGTCACAAGTAGACCACTTTCTTGCCAGTTTTGAAACTAATTTGCAAGATTTGAAACCATCTCCTTTCACTCAGTTTGCTGTGATTCAAAGAAGAAAGCTCTTTCTCTTCCCTCTCCACCCGTCCCAGCAGTAGCTGTGGAAGATCATTGCTACATCAGACACAGACTTTGTCGTAATCTTTAAAGGAGAGACTATCAAACTGTCATCATGAACGAAACTGATGATTGCTTCATTTCCATATATTACCACACTAAATGACATAATTGGAAGTGACAAAGGAAGATTTTAACAGTATCTAGACAAATAATCAAGGTGATCACTTGCACAATTCTAAACTTGCCCAAATTAAAAGCAGATAGCAAATACATCTTCTATTGTAATCTATAGCATTAATTAAGCACAAAGCTCAGTCTAGGAGTTTGTTGTTGCTCAAAGTCCCAGTGAAACGGGGGGTTTGGGGGTTTGGGGGTTTGCTTAAGTTAGCAACACGAATTAAACATTTGCCATGATACAAAGGGCTAAGAAATTGCAAATTTTTAGAGCTCCCTGTTGGTTAAAGATTATACCAAGGGAGACTAAGGAATGCAAGAGACAGATAAAGAATCACCCTTGTCTCGGAAGCTAACCAGAATCAACACTCACAATCAAGATAAGTAGCAAGTATCAAGGCACACGCACAGAGGAGAAAAGTTCAAAAGTTCAGTCGTGAGGAAGACTACACCCTTCAGCCTCAGAGACCACCAAAGAACTCCTGTGTGACCACCAGCATGAAAAACGCATGCCCAGAGAGGCGTGGACTTAATTAACATATGAGGCGAAGACAGGCAGGGCCAGGAATTGAATATGCATGGAAAAGGTGCACAACGTAATGCATATGGAACATCTATGTGAATAAACATGTAGTTCAGTCAAAGCCAGGTACACAAGTTTTTGGAGAATTATGTCCCTTGTGTCCAGCTCTGAACATACCCACTTTATAACTATCAAAAGTTATGGAGTTTTATTTATTCCACATCGCTTTACCAGAGCATTCTCTCATTCCTTGAGAAATCTGGTTAGAATCTTTGCTTACTGACATTATAGCTGACATATGGCTTCTTCCATGGACTAAGGCCAATGCAGATTATCCCAGTGAAGCTGCTCTAGTTTCTCTTGACCTTCCACTGGAGGCTGGAAATTTCATCCTGTAATTATCCCTATTCAAATGTTAGAGACCAGAAGATATCTAGGATGTGCTTCACTGAACATATGGGTCATCTGACTTTACCACTGAGGATTTCAAAATAGAATAGCTAAGTACTTTATGCACAGAGTGCTTCAAGGAGAGGTGAAATCAGTCTGTGGGTTTACAGACAAAGAGAGGCCACTGGCAAGAACCACAAGGACATTCAGATTTCCAGCTCCTTTGATTTCAATGGGATTTAGGATTGTATAAACCTATATATATATGAGTCAAAATTCTCCTGAGCACATTTAATGGAGAATATAGAGCTTTTCAATTATGTTCAATCAGATAAAGATTCCCTTGTTCTTTGAGAAAATTCCACTGTATTTTCCCTGAAATGGAGATGTACACAGCTTGATGGTTGATTTCATCTCTTTCTCTGATGCAGTGGATTTTATCACACACAAAAAATATTTTTGGTACAAGAAGGAACCAAACTGTTCAAGCAGTACAAATTAAACCAATAAGACACGTATTACACTGTCAGAAGTTATTGTTTCATTTACGATTCATGATCATGAATTTATTTTACAATATTTGTAATCTAAAGTACAACTGCATGATACCGATCTGTATTCACTAAATATTTTTAAATAAACATATATGCATACAGAGCGGTATCTCTACCTTTGTAGGCATTATGGTTTTGTAGCCTAGTACAGAAACCTGTGGTTACTCACAACTCTTCTAACAACCTTTTAGTTCTGTTCTATTGACACTTTCACCTCTTCACAGCCCAGCCTAGCTTTAAGTGGTGCTTACTGAGTCTAGAACTGGGAATTAAATATGTCACAAAAACTTGGGATGACAATCTGGTACCTACGGTTACAACATATGCTGGTTTTCATATGCTACATATACTTCACATTGTAGAACTAGGTCTTATTATCTGAACTGTTATTTCATATGTGGTTGAAAACAAAAATAGAGTGTCAAAAAACAGACAAATCCCTTAGTGTTTGTTTCAAAGTCCGTTCCTTCAAGTACAGTTTTTTGAACCATGGTGACCTGACAAATATAATCTCACACCTGAATTGGCTCATATATATCCTCCATTGTTGTTTTGCTTTTAACAGGTGAGAGCATGGCAAATTCTGCAATTCTGTGTAAAGCACATGACTATAGAGATGTACAGAGTTTGTCTGGGATAGCTGGCATGGTGCACCCACCATGCACGAGGAGTCAGGAGAGGACACAGCCAAAAAAACTGACCTCAACTGACCTGAGGGATAATCCACACCATTTGATGTCATACTCAGCATATAGAACTTGGGAAAAGAGGAGAAAGAGGAGACTTTGGAGTTATGGTGTTTGTCTTCCCAACTAACCATTACAGCCTGCTGATGGGAATTATCTACTGAACTCGTGATTTTGCTTTGAATGTACCTGAAGCTTTTGCTGTACTATTAAAAAGTCTTCATCTCAACCCACGAGAAGGTGAAAACCTACTTTTACCTTCAAGTACAGTCCTCCATCCCATTATGGGAGAGTGAGCAAGCAGCTGTGTGGGGCTGAGATGCCCACAGGGGTTAAAACACTACAAGAGAGCACCTCAACAGCCTTGTTTCAAAAAAAAATGGAAAAAAAATTGTGACAGAAGCAAAAAAAAACCCAAACAAACAAAAAACTCCCCCAAAAATATGACTTTAAAATCCAGAATGCTTCCACATGCTTAACTGTTTTCATGCTTTTATTCTTCCATCTGCATGAAAATTAGCTCTGTAAAAGCTTGTATTTGCTATGAATCATGGAATACAGCCTTTGAACTAAGTTTATTATTAAATTTACAGGCATCCTATTTATTCAAATATTTTACAAGCATGAATACTTTCAAGTATTTGATTCTACCCCTACTATGCACATGGGCACTTCAGAACTCATTTTTAAAGTTTCATGTGGAAATACATCCAACACAGCCAACATTATTTTCTCCCATCCCAAGAGAAATGTAATGGCAATTTTACCTCTAAGTAGGTCTCATGAGCAATCACATAATCAAAATATTTAATTTAAACAGCAAATATTATGTGTTTCAGATTGATAAACACAGAATTGCACTGACCCAATCAAAACAAAATAAAACATATAATTTATTGAAGCTATTACTGGTAGATACTACAGCTTGAAATTTCAGAAGAAAGTCACATAAGAAGTTTCAGTTTTGTTGCTTGAGTGAACCTGATCCAAGTCAGCAGGGGAGAAACTCATCTCACCTAAGCACAGGTATCTTGCATCTAGATCTGGAGTCTGACTGAGCTAGTTTCCTTAGACTTCCATTTTGTTCATAGAAAGATACGAGCACCATAGCCACTGATTCACCTATTTTGGATTCTTTTTCAGAATGAGATTAAATTCTTTTCATAATACATAAAGTAAGATTAGTAGTACATAAAGGGAATACAGACAGCTAGCAAAATATATGTTTAAGCAGAGATAACTTCTATTCACATAATTCTTAAATCTTGGTACTATTGAACTCACTTTCAGTCAAATTTTAGACCTGACCATAACAGATATGATTATATGACATAAGTAACATATGGTAAAACAGTTCTTTAAAGAATGCACACATGAGAAATTGAAACATTTTAGGAGACTCAACTACAACACATCATTGTTAGTGAGGGACCCTGTGGAAGCAGGAGACATGAATGTCACAGTAATGAACAGCAGAGAAGAAAATTGTAAAAAGGAGAGAAGTAGAACCAAGAAAAGAGATAAGTATGTCTTTATAGACCTCACTCCATAAGAAGGGACAAGGCTTTATTATTTCCTAGTTAATTTCTGGTTTTTTGATTGATATCCAGGAAATGGAGTAACAATTTTTTGTGAATTTTACAAGCTAATAGAGTACGAATAAACAGTTATTTTAAGTTCAAAAGTGTTCTCTCATTTCCTCTCATTAGAGTGTGGAAATTAGTGAAATAGTGACAAAATGTATGTGAATAATCTAGTTAGGTGGAAAACCTGTGTTAGGCTTTCTTTTCTCCTGTATAGTGCAATTTGAATTCTTTCTAAGACAGATTCACTTAATTCATTATTATAGATGAACAGGATAGTGCCAGACATGTGCCAGACACTGTAGAGTTGTTCCAGAGACTCTCAAAGTGCAAGGCTCCAAAATGCAAGACAACCACTAAGCTATGTCCACTTGTTGTGGTTTTTAGTGGCCAGGTTTTTTGTTAGTGGAGGGGCCTATGGGGAGGCTTCTTTGAGAAGCTGCTGGAAGTTTCTCCATTTCCAGCAGAGCCAATGTCAGCTCCGGGCTGGACCCGCCGCTGGCCAAGGCCAGGCCAATGAGGAGTTATGGAAACGCTTCTGTGATAACATATTTAAGAAGAAGAAAGAAAGATACGGGCAGACGAACATGGCCGCTAGAGAAGAGCAGAGTGAGAAGTTGTGATTAACACCAAGATCAGTGGAAAGGAGGGGGAGGAGATGCCTTAAGCACCAGAATGGGGCCCCTGCAACCCATGGTGCAGACCATGGTGAAGTGGGTTTTCTCCCCTGCAGCCCATGGGAGACCATAGGGAGCAGATTCATCTGCAGCCCATGGAGAACTGGAGGACCTCATGCTGGAGCAGATGAATGCTGGAAGGAGGCTGTGACTTTGTGGAGAACCCACCCTGGAGCAGCTACAGCCGAAGGACTGCAACCTGTGGAAAGGTGACCTACATGGCAACAGCATTGGAAGAGCTGTTGTCCATGGGAGGGACTCACAAAAGCAGTTTCGTGATAGACTGTCTTTTGTGGAGAAGACTCCATGGGAAGCAGGGGTAGGACTCCCCCTCCCTGAACAGCAACAGAAACAACAACTGACTGTAACCCCCCCAATCCTGTTTTCCCCAGGCCGCTGGGGGAAGGAGGGAGATCTTTGAAAGAGGGAGGGTTGGGGGGAGAAAGGTGTCTCTAAGATCTGTCAAACTTCTCACTCTTTAGCTTTGATTTTGATAATAATAAATCCTTAGTATTTCAAGTTAGAGCCTGTTTTGCCTCTGAAATAATTAATAAGGAGTTTCTTATAGTCGTTATCACAAACTTGTGAAACCCTTTAGTTTTTCCTCTCCTCTGTCCGTTTGCAGGGAGGGGAGTGGGAGAGTGTGGCTGTTGTGTGTAAGTCCTTGGCATTTAGCCAGGGTCAAACCACTACACCACTACATAAAAGAGAGAATGTCTTTATGAATAGTAAATTGAAAATCTTTTATTTCTAAGGTCAAATTAATGACTTAAATGTTTCATCTTATTACAAGAAATTCAAGTCAGTGTAATTCTATGACATGCTATGAAACAAAACCTAATCTATTTGAAAGATGTAAGCATTTTCAGTGAGAACAGGGGACTTGAAGAGGGTTAAATATGAGCGACGACCTGACATCAGCAAGTGCTTTTATTAATTTGAAACTAATGTTAAGCTTCACTTAATCTTCATATTAAAAGAGTACTTGTCATAGTAGGACACTTTTACTTTTTGTGAACATAACGAAGTGCTCTTATCTTTGAAGAACATTAAAGTGTTCTGGTTGAGAATAGAAGTTTTTTCAGCAGTTTCCTCTACTGTGGTGATATAGAAATTTAAGGTAGAATAAAACATTATCCTGTGTGGATGTTCAGGCTGAATGAACAGATAGATAATTGGTAAAGATGGGACAAACCTTCATGTTCAAAATCCTGCATTAATAAGCAAAAGTGTTTGATGTATCATCTGGTTACATGATGAGCTAAAGAATGGTTTCAATTTAAGTGGTTCCCCTGAATGCTCAGTCAATTTGTACTCAGATACATAGTGAATTTTCTCAGAACTGATGAATGTGAAATATTCATAGTGAGGCAAAAGCAAAATCATAATAGCCTTTGCCCTCATTTGGATGACTTTCTGCTTCTTTGTCCAGTGACATCTGTAATCACAAAAAGAACCTTTATTTTCCGATGGGCAGGGTTCCAGCCCAGTATCAGTGTCATTTTCATGAAATTGTCCCATTTTGGCCAGGCTGACCCTGATGACACCAATGGGTCTTCTGATCAGCCTCTCCTCCCAGTCCCCAGGCCCAGAGACCTCCGCAGCCTGACACATCCCACTACTGTCACTATGGCAGACAGGAGGAGCAACCAGGGATATCACGATGTAATGGTTCCTGTTGAGCCAATGCTGCCACCTAGGCACCCCTAATCACACCCACCTGCTCCCTTGCCCTCATCTTGCGTTGCCCTGGCTGGGGAAGTATACTCTCCTTCTTCACTGCCAAGTGAAATCCTGGTGCTGCCTGTGGAGACCAGTTGTTACCCAGAGACTAAGGATAACCTTAGGGGTTTTCCCCACTGCAGTCTTCCAGTGCTCTAGATCCCAGTGCTGCCCAAGAGACCTATTGAATGTGGCAGCTCTCCTCCACCTGACAATCGTAACCCAGGAACATAATTACACAATGGCCACACTCAGTGTGACAGTCCCCGGTTGTACCATGTCCTCACCTTGCCATAAGCTGGAAGGCGAGACCTTACAGCTGTGCCCAGCCCCACAGGCTGCAGCCCTGACCTGCCCAGGCCCCACACCTATGCCCCTGCCCCAGGAAAACAAGCCTTGCCTTAACCAGTGTGCCTATAGGAGTATAGCAACATAGCTGATGTATTTAGGAAAGGCAAAGAAACTCTGCTGCCCCACTGCCTGCATAACTGCCCACTGCTCTGATCCCAGAAGAGAAGGTACCCTTCAGGCACATCTGTGCCTCATCAAATCCTAAATTAGTGCCCTCAAGAAGTACCTCAAGAAGAGTCTGGAACTGAGGCTGGTCTGTTCCTTCACCCCTCCTGCTGCTCCTCATATATTTTATCAAAAGACCTATGGGGATCTCAGCTTAGGAGATTTCTCGCCTGACAGTGAGAAACCACCATCCCTTGCCTCTCCTGCCAGAGCTCCCTGAATGTCCTCAAGGCCTTGATGATTAACCAAGCTTAACATGTGAAGACCTTAAAATTTGCTTCAAATCTAGCAAGGGAATGAGCAAAACACTTCTTTCTGCTCCAGACATGAACACTATAGGTGTCCCGTGGTGCTAATTGTTCTCCCCAAAGCTTCAGCCACCTTCCAGCACTTTTTAATTTCACCACAGAGGAAATGCAAGGAAATACAATGACTTGAAATGGCAATGACATTGGCAAATACAATGATTGTGGACCTATTTACTAAGAAAGCTCACTTCATCCCCCTCAGGAAGCACTCGTGGCTCCACCAGCTGCTTAACTTGTCCTGCAGCATAATTTCTGGTGCTATGGCCTCCCAGACAGCACCACCTTGTTCACAGGCAGATATTGGAAGGTGCTTATGGGGAGTAACTTCCAAACCCAACACCTATAAGCTGTGAGGACGCACTTTGCTGGCAGGAGAGTTTTTTGTCAGGGCCTTGAGGGCAGCACCAGGGCTAAACGTCCCTGCCAAGTCTTCCAGGGCTTCCTTATCCTATCCACTGCCCTGGACCCCATTTCAGCTCATGCCAGGGCTGTTAATACTTTGAGTGAGGACTAAAATGTTTTTCAACAGGATAACATATAAGTAACAGTCAACTGTGCATTCGTCATAGTTACTCTACAGTGATGGTAAAATTTTCCACTATCCTGTTTTCTTTTTTTAGGAGGTATTTGTAATGCAAAGAAGGGAAGACTGTCTCTTTGCTACCTGTTTTACAAAGGAATATGGTTGTTCTAACAGTTCTACTTAGCTGATAATGTCAGTGGACAAAACAAGCACAGAGGATGAGTAAGAAGGCCTGCATATTAATGTTAATTTTCAGGATTTTATTTAATACGTCTTTTATTTTAAGCTCTTTATATGTTAGGAAGTATCATTTACTCTTATAATACTATGCCATATACAATCATATTAAAGCCTTTCTAAACAAGTGTTGCATGCAATATAGTTAATACTAGATAATAGTATTAACAAAATAATAGTTCTCAATTTGCCAAAGCAGAAAATGCTGGCAATGAAGTACAAGCCACAGAGAATATCACTGTTATATTAAATTTCCCCCTTAAATACAAATTTTAGACTCTTTTTGCAAGATTGTATGTCTTTATGTTCTTCATCTACATAGTTTCTAATTGTTTGCAGTTGAGGCTGACTTAAAGTGGTTAGTAAAAAAGTCAGTCCACAAGCTGCTCTCAACTTCATGAAATCCTTTTATTTCCTGCAATATTTGGGGTGGAGGAAGAAGAGTGAGGAGGCTAGAGGTATATTCAACAGAGGTCTTTGATAATTGCCCTAGAAATGTGTAGTGATGTAGATAGACTGTGTCTTCTCAATATTTTCATCCTGGGACAGTTCAGAGAAACATTGCTTCCCTGCAAAGAAAGCTACAGGGAGAGATTGTAGAAGTTGCCCACAGATACTTTCAAGTGTTGCAGTTCCTTGCACAGGGTAGACCTGTCTTATTTTACTCAACAAGAAGTGAGGTGAATTCTATCTTTATCCTTTCAGGTGGATTCAGCCCTTGATAGTGCCCTCTCTACAGGGTATTGCCTAATTATGGATCCTGAAGTCAAGATAGTGCTATGCAAGTCACGCCCTTAGAGTAATGACTGAAATAGGATTAAACATATTGAAAAGGGATCTAATCCACTTTAGACAAATTATTCTTACAGTAGCTGAAGAAAACAAAAGCTGAAAGCTGAAAGTCTTTGTGTTGTAGAAAAGCTTCCTATAAAAGTGATCTCATCTTCTAAACAACAAATATACCACAAGGTTTCATTGCCTGCCCTGAATACAGGGATAAGTCATATGCCAATACTCAGGGCAACTACAAGCTAAGATAACAGAATATGCGGGTTTCTTTAGCATTTGAAAGCAGGGTAATATTCCATTTGATATTTTATGCAGGAACTTATAGTTGAGTGAGCTACCTCAAAGCTCTCCAAAACAAAAAAATCCAGAAATTTGCTCTGTCTACATCTGCTTTGGTTAAAACACATAAAGTGTTTTGCTGCCATGGCAACAAACATGTCCATCCTGATTTCACTCCTGAGGGCATGGAGGATGAAAAAGCATTAAGTTACTATAGCTGTAAGGTGGCAAGTGTCACAGAGAGGCTGAAAAATTTATCCATTGTTTAGAATTATAGATCTATTCTCAAGAAGATTGTACATTTATTTCATAAATTGTTCACAGGCAGTTTCAGATAGTGTTATAAGAGTATATCAAATTCCAAACAATCTGAGGAAAAAATTAGAACTATCTTCTCAGTAGTTTTTTTGTATATATATTTATACTTATCAGAGTGATTTAGAGGATTTTGATGGGAACAAGTGAGAGACTAGCAAAGTTCTTCTTTTCATAGAAAAATAGAAATTCAGCTGGAAAACATTAACACAAATTGGATACAATAGCTGAAGGTGTTCCATTTGTAGATTAACATATATATGTGTTCAGATCAGCTGCTAATTCTGCAGATGGAAGTCAAAGTACAGGAGGGAATAAAAAATGGAAGTGAGAAAGAAATTTGCTTTCATTTAAGAGAAATAGTTTATTGTCTTTTCCTTGAAAGATTATGTATATTGCTAGATTTTTTTTAAGATCTTTCTTATTATTTGCTATGTTTTCTTTCTGAAAATTAAACTTCTGATAGTTAAAATACTGGATATATAAGTAGTATTGTGGGAAGGTATTTCTCTGTGGTGTGGAATTTCATTTATCCAAACAACTTATCAAACACTGCTTTTTGCAGAAGATGTAGAAACTCCACAAGGAGATGTTGGCTCAGTTGTAATTTAGGAGGGAAGTACAGCCTACTTGATAATCACTTGAGGTGTTCAAAACATCTTGGCACATCGAGAATTCCAGCCTAAGCCAGCTGAGCATTGTATTGGCCTAGAGAGACACTACCTAGCCTGAGAAACCTTCTGGGAGCCAGACACAATTTAATATCATTAGAATTGTGTGTTATTCATATATAGTATGTTATGGCTTATATATTAAAGAAGTAAAATATTTCCCAAATGTAGCACAATTGCTTACTGGCCAGACTGCCTGGAACTTCAGTCATTGTGAAGCAAGATAGTGCTGCTCTTTGATATATAAACAAAGATTTAAGGTTATAACTTTTTTTTTTCCTGTTGTGCACTGTTGGTTGATCCTTTTTCACTGCTGTTTTTCTTGCATGCTTGGCAAAACAGAGATTCTTAGCTGGGATTTCATGTTGTGCAGTGTCACAGAGTGACAAACTACCTGCCTTGTCCTTAAAAAAAGTCCTCTGCAGTGCTTATTCTTCAAGAATAAAATTGTGATTCTCTGCAAAGAAAGTGGAGATTTCACTAGAAAACTTGGCAGCTACTAACAGTTCATTTTCATCTGTAGTGGCAGAGTCTATTATTCTTTCCCCTCTTGAGGCATTCATTCTCTGCTGGCAGTTACTCCGGATGTCCCTCTAGATTAGCCCAGTCCCCATCCAGCCACTCTCTCACTCCCCTCTATGGTGGACAGGATCTGAAGGGCTAAAGTGACAAAAAAAAAGCCCTTATAGGTTAAAATAAAGACAATTTAATACAAAAATCTAAAACACCTCACTGTGTGGCCTGCTATGAAGAAAGTTAATTCCATTCCTAATAGTACAGTCAGTTTCAATATTTAGGAAAGCTACATTGAGCTTTAGGGCTAAAGTCAAACCAGAGTGGATTCCCCAAGGCTATGCAATCACACTACGAAAATAAAAGAATAGTATTTTATATCAGAACTTTTTGCTAATACTTTCCTAAGATTCCCTTTCTCTTGCTGCTGTCCAATGTGGCAGCTAATCCAAATTGTCCTGGTATTAGTTGGAGAACTGAAAGAGGCCAGAAGTATTCAGATTTTTCATTTGTATTTCTGATGGCCTAGTTGTCTTTCACAGATCCATTTAGTACCACACAATTCAGTTTCTGGTTGTTGTATAACTTTACAGGCCAAAATATACCAAATGTCATTTTGTTTCTTTATTGAAGCTGGTAGACAAAACATTTAGTTTTACTTTTCTACATCTTTAAGTTCAATCTGAATCTTCCCAAGATCAGAGTTCTTTGGTCAGCTGCAAATCATCAAGAAAGTACTAATATGCCTACTGAACAACTGAAAACCATCTTTGCCATCGTGTACTTTGAAGTCTCTGATATGTTACTTAAGCAATGAACCAATGGGTTAAAACATTTCTAGATTGAAAAAATACCTGCAAAATACCTATCAGAAGAAAAAGAAAAGTACAGAATAAAGTTGTGTTTTAGTTCATGCATGACTATAAATCATTCTCACTTTTGCTCAGCATGACACTGCATAGGATAACATCTGGTCATAACGATAATTTTCTACCATTTTATCATTAACAAAATGACAATAGAAGCATTTTCATTCACAATTACAGTAACAGGACTATAAATATATTTGGGATATTTAGGTTTACCTGAGCCTTCAAACAGATGACTTTATGTCATAATACCTTTAAGCTGAAATTAACATTAAGCTGAAAAGGTCCCGGTCCATCTAACGCCTCTCGTAGTTGGAACATTTAAATATGAGGATATAGTGCACAATTTGTAGATCAACAGTGTTGCTTAATGTATTTGTTGTTTCATCCATTCAGAAATGATCTTGATGTCAAACCTGACGTCAGCAGTATGGGAGAATGGATCATCCTTATACCCTACTAATGCTCAGGAATGTGTATGTTTATAGTCCTGATGGAGTACTATGTTTTCCTCTACCTAAAAAGAGATTTTTGTATGTTAACTACAGCAGGAGCCCAGAGAGAATCTGGAAACTTCTAAATTTCAGTCATGCTTCATGTCATATTACTTTTAGTATTTGTTTGCTAAGTGTAGGGAGATTTCTTTCAAAATGTTATCTGAAAAAGTCTGTAAACTTCAACCTTTCATATGGATCCAGGAGACATTTGCAGTGGAGTGTGAATGGGTTTTGATGGGTTCCTATAGCAGCTTCAGTATTTTTACACTACCACATTTACTATTCTTTACATAAGTCAAAGTTCAGACTAGGATGTGAGATAATATGATTTAGTTTTAAAAATTTTACTAACCGTGTAAGGATTTTCTTTGTGGAAAACTGCACAGTGGTTACACAGGCTTTTTCCCTGGTTTTCTATATTCTCACATTTCAAGAAAACAAAAGATGTTTTCAATCTTGGCAAAATGAGAATATATTTTTCAACAAAA
>WEIV01025288.1:2738-39599 GCA_013390005.1 Calyptomena viridis | reverse complement strand
CAGTGGAGCTTCAGCTTCTCTGACACCACTTCTATATGCCTGGGAAATATTTATAGATTCCTTCTGTACAGTCTGTCCCTGCTTCCAGCATATGTGCTGCCTTTCTGCATCAGGACTATCCTAGCCAAGCCAGTCTCCTGATATGGGTTGATAAATGACAATTAAGATTAATTTCCTTATAGTATTTATAAGAAATGGATTTGTCACATCAGAGAAAAAATAAAAATACAAGAAAACACATATACACAAAACCAAACCAAAACCAACCAACAAAAAAAAANAAATGAAAACCCTGCACGCGGTTACTCTTCTTCCTCACTCACAGGATCATCTGCTCCGATATTTAATGTCACTTCAGGCAAGGCTACTGGACACAGTACTCCAGATGTGGCCTCACTGAGTGAAGGGGCACAGTCACCTCGAGTTTATTAATTATTTGAACTAATTTAATAAAATTAATTTGCTATGTTTTTCAGCCAGTGACGGTTTATCCATTACACAGCCTCAAATGGGTTAGTTACCAACCTTTACCGTCAAGAAAGTAATGAAATATTCTGCAGTTCAGAGAAACTGATCAAGAGAAAACTTGAATTTTAGACAGCTGATTGTGCCTATATGCCCTTCAGGCTTCTCAAAAATTATCATACCAAACAAAAATTTGATCTTAGATTTTAATTATAGATAATTTAGATGACCATTGCAGGCTATCTAGTCAGATCTGCTACTAAAAGTGCAGTCAACTTCAAAGTTATATTAGATTTAGCATGTCCAAAGACAGGTAAAGAAACTGGTGAAGGAGTTTCTCCTATGAGAAACAGCTGATGGCACTGGAGTTGTTTAATTTGGAGAAGAGAAGGCTCAGGGAAGACCACATTGCTCTCTGCAACTATCTAAAAGAGGTTGTAGTGAGGTGGGGTTGGTGTTATGATATGGTTCTTTAAAATTATTAGAAAGTTGCCTTTGCCTGCACTAAGGTGCAAACAAGACCATGTCCCAAAGTCAATAGTATGATTTTTATTTAACAGTAAATATGAGGCAGAGAGAGATAGAAAGAAATAGGAAAGAGAGAGTGTGGGGATATAGAGTGACAGAGAGACAGATTAAGTAGAAAAGATGGCACCACTCTGTGGATTCCAATGGCATCCCATTGATCCTCTTCATGTGGTCTTCCTGGTGATGGGAGTTGAAGTGATGATTTCAGTCCAGATCCATGAAGGGAAGCCTGTGGTGGTGAAGGAAGTCCCATGTGGTGAGGGAAGAAACCAGTGTGTGTGAGGGAAAAAGCCTTTGTAGCTCAGAGAGGTAAGGAAAGTCCCATGTGTCTTTTATTTGGTTTAGGCTAAGTAGGAAGTTCCCTAGGGTAGGGAGTTTTACAATGGATGACACTGGATCACAGGACATTTCATGAGTCTTTGACACTTTCTAAGATGTTGCAGCTGCCAGTCATGTCAGTGCATAGTCCATCATGACCTGTCACCAGCAATCAATTTCTCTAGGCCATGCATGAATGTCTCGGTGCTTCCCTGGAGAGGAGTTATCACAGCTGATTTGTGTAAGGAAAAGAAACACCATGCCACCTTACAGAATTTTCCTCTTTCTTGCTCCTGTTCAACACTCAGTTTGTAGCCTGAGATGTCAGGTGTGCACGCCCTCAGTACCTGAGTGATTACTTTGCACATCATCAGCTTGTACCTGGATTGTCTGAGCCATTAGTATTCCAGTCTTTCACATTAGTGGATACATTCTTCTCCTGGGTTAGTTGGACCACCTTTATCTTTATCTCAAGTTCCCACCATAGTTCAAATTAGTAGGCATATTCAGGGATGGGTGGGGTTCAGTGAGCAGTTGTTTCTTTGCACAGTTTGCTACCATGAACAGAAGTTTTCAAATGCTTTTAACAATGCTTAAGCCACAAAACAATTTCAGTCTCTCACAGTCAGTGTCTTCTGCTATGCTTCAAGTGAAGGGAGAGGAAATGGCCTGAAGTTGTGCTAGGGGAGGTTCAAATCAGACACTAGGAAAAAATCTTTCATTGAAAGAGTGGTTAAACACTGGAATAAGTTGGCCAGGGAGGTGGCAGAGTCAACACCTCTGGAAGTGTTCAAGGGCTCTCTGGATGTGGCACTTAGGAAGATGGTTTAAGGGTGCTCATGGTAGTGCTGTGTTGACTGTTGGACTAGATGATCTTGAAGGTCTCTTTCAACTTTGATAATTCTATGGTTCTGTGATTCTTTGATTGTCCAGGACATCATCCAGTCCAGTGTTGAGTATCTCCAACAATGGAAACTCTAAAACCTCTCTGAGTGTCCTGTTCCATTGTTTGACCACCCTCCCATGAGGACTTTTCTCCATACAGTCAACTGGAATTTTCTTTGATAAAACATTTGTTTGTTGTCTTTTTCTATGGCCNAAGCCACAAACCAATTTCAGTCTCTCACAGTCAGTGTCTTCTGCTATGCTTCAAGTGAAGAGAGAGGAAATGGCCTGAAGTTGTGCTAGGGGAGGTTCAAATCAGACACTAGGAAAAAATCTTTCATTGAAAGAGTGGTTAAACACTGGAATAAGTTGGCCAGGGAGGTGGCAGAGTCAACACCTCTGGAAGTGTTCAAGGGCTCTCTGGATGTGGCACTTAGGAAGATGGTTTAAGGGTGCTCATGGTAGTGCTGTGTTGACTGTTGGACTAGATGATCTTGAAGGTCTCTTTCAACTTTGATAATTCTATGGTTCTGTGATTCTTTGATTGTCCAGGACATCATCCAGTCCAGTGTTGATTATCTCCAACAATAGAAACTCTAAAACCTCTCTGAGTGTCCTGTTCCATTGTTTGACCACCCTCCCATGAGGACTTTTCTCCATACAGTCAACTGGAATTTTCTTTGATAAAACATTTGTTTGTTGTCTTTTTCTATGGCCACCCATAAAGAGTTTGACTTTGTCTTTGGCCTAAATACCTGTTAGGCAGTTAAAGGAAAGAAGAAGATACTACAGAGCTTTCTCTTGTCCAGTCTGAACATTCCCAAAAGCTAGCAACCTATATATGACACAACAAAAATTAGAAATTACAAACTAAGATACACTAGGCATTTAAATGTCTTACTGAATATTGTGGCATGGATGGTTAGACTTGTTGCTCTTATATAGTTATAACTATAGTTATAATTAACTCAACTTTGATCCTTGAAGCATCTGTTGAAAAGTTAAACATTTTTTAAGTTAAGTGTCTTGAGTCTATCTTTCACAGATTCACCTTACCTTCTTTTTCTTCCCTGCCTTATGGTAGAAATGAACTGTAATTTGTTGCAGTTGACATTCCTGTGCATTGAGCATTAGGAATTCTTCAATTTAATGGTTCATACTAGTGAATTTCATGTTACAGTGAATATAGAATATCCAATATTTTTAACTGTAATTTCCGAAGTTTAAAATATTTTAATACTGTCTTAATTTCAATTAATGAAAACTAGCACTTAAGCTACAATATATACAAATATAAAAAGTAAAAAAAAGCTACAAATAAAATTTTTATTACTTCTTTGCATACACTTTACTTACTTTTGGCTATATTAAACTAAATTTATTTTATGATGTTTTACAAAATATCATTCTTGACTATATGTACAGAGGTATTCACGTGACCAAGGATTACTTCTCCTGCCTCTAGAAGGCTCTGACTTCTTTGTGCCTAAAATACTCAGAAAAGGTATTCATGTCTTATACTTTTGGGGAGGTCTGGGTGATAAATAAATATATCTGTACTTAACTCAATAAGTTACTTTTAAAAAAACTCTCTAAGGTTTCTTGGTTGGCACTGTACTTTTCTTATACTGTTTAGTTTCCAGTATACTTGAACTTATGCTGAGATATTAATCTGACCACCCAGACACAGACAGCTTCTGTATAAGAAGAAAGATTGTCCAGAAAGAATAACTAGCAAAGTTTCCTGACACATATTGCTTGTTCCTGCAGACAGAGGGTAAATTTTTTCAACAAAATGGATAAGGATTACTACCAAGAGAAAACTAAAAGGGAAAACTAAGCCTCATATATTCTGTTTATTTTAGAGAAAAAAGAAAAAGAAATATATAATTTGTCCAGCTAGAGAGAAACTACTACTATATAGAAAACAATATACTTATTCTGCTTCTTTTTCTCCTATTTTTAACTGTTTCTGCTTGCTCTATAATATTCAGAGCCAAGAGGTCAGTATGTTCATAAGGATTCAATCTAGTTCTCTATACACCAGGGAGTTTATTTCAATGTTCTTTGAACTGAGATTAATAGCTTAGCTAACTCTTTCTGATCCTTCCATTTTGAAATGCTTTTAGAAATATCCAGTTGAACCCATATCCCTATAGAGGCCTCATCCACCTTCTACTTCTTGACTTCCACTGTTATTTTTTTATGAGTGAAAGGTTATGGAATCTGTTTGATTCAGCTTTCACTGAATTTGACTTCTATTGATAATAAAAGGAGAAAGTGGAGAAAGTGTGTGATTCTTTATTTCCTGATAAGATTGATTTTTTCCTGGGTGAACAAGCTTTTAACAGGGAAAAAAAAATTCTAAAATACATACGTAGTTATAGGAATATAATACGTATCTTAGCTCTCTTGTGTTGACATTAGGTTTCTTGCATAGTACAGCTTCTCTAGACACAAATATTCCATGCTCGAGCTCACCACTTTCACAGAAAATTGCTGTTATGCTAGTCCAAGCACCTGAGTGCTGAGCGGAGCCTTGGGTGTACATGCATGGTATGTGGGTGGGAGGGGAGAAGCCAGCCACTGGCAGAAGTACAGTAATTCTCTGCTTGATGTAAGAAGTCTTTACACTAGTGTTAAGACTGAGGCTTTTTGCTTCTAGATGAAGAAATATGTAGTTATGATGTCTTGTGAGACTGCTTAGAAGAAACGTCCTCTGCTCTTTTAAATTGGGAGATAAATTCGTGTGCTCTCTCTGGCATGTGAACATACGAAGAGAATCCTTGGAAAATCTGCACTTAACTCTGTCTTGCTAGAAGACAAAGAGAGTTTTAAAGTTGATCTCAGTAGGAAGAGAGAACAGGACATGTCAAATGCATCTTTGAAACACCACTCTTTCATTTTATATGGGTGGATCAAAGTAAGAAGAACTGAAATTTGCACACTTTGGAGCATGGGCACATAATATAGGAATCCCATTTCACTCTGCTTCAAATTCAGTTGTGCTGCATCATATTTCCCCAAGTAGCAGATGTTTCCCAAACTAACAAGTCTGGCACATCTCTAAGTGTGATCCACAGGCTCCAAATATCAACTACTGTGCATGTCACATTGCAATTTACTATTGAACATTTTAAGCTAAATAGAAATCTTGGACTTTGGGATGCACAACATCAGAAGAAATAGCTATATTTTGATAGCGCATATGCAATCAGTTGGCGCTAAAAAGTGATAAAGCAGCATCCTAGGGGGACATTGTGGCACAGCACAGAACATCCGTGGAAATAGCAGTACCTTACTGAGTACATTTCCATATAATATACTTCATGCAGGGAAAACTTCCCAGGCTTTGAGATGAAAACTTCCCAGTCCTTTGAGATGAAAATAAAATAAAATTAGATAGGCTTCTTACGTATGCTGTCAAATACAAATAGAGGAGATGGGGTTTCTCATACTCCCAATGTAGGTCTCTTGGTTGTCCTTACTGAAGTGAGGAGTAACATAATTCCTGACAAAGAGAATATTGTTAACTAATGTCCAGATCATTACTTCCAGTGGAATAACATATTGCTGTATCTGAATAGGGGTGTTTTGCAACAGAACTTGAGAAGTTACAAAAAGTCCATCTGGTACACTTGAGGGAGAGAGAGAGAAATCCTCCAAACACAATGTGACCATGGGCAAAGGAGAGAGGTTTTTGAGAGGTGCTCCTACCTGCCCCGAAATGACTTCAGCATGTTAGCAATTCTTCGTGTGTCAGAAAAAAGAGTTTAAAATGCACATCAGTTACATTTTACTCAGATTTGCCTTAGAGCATGGAAATACATCTGAATGAGTAGGATAGACAGAAAGCACAGAGCCATAATATGTGGTTGCAGGCTTCCATTTGGAGATTTTAAAACTGTGCTGCTGCATCAGCACACAGTCAGCAAATAAATCAAATTCCACAGTATGCTGTTCATGAATTGCACTTCTGTTCTGCTTGGAGAATAATGATAGTTATACTTTACAGGAATGGGAAGATTTTCTATCACAACTGAATGATAATGCAGTGCAGTAGAACACACTAAAGAAAGTGTTGAAAATGCTATCCTGTCTTTTTACATGGTCTACCATTGCCAAGTCAATGACAGTTTTTCTGACTAAGATAAGAAATTTCAATATGTGCCATGAGAATATGGGACACTTAAGGTAATGATAAAGACATTGTTTATATGACAAAAACATAAAATGGAAAGAAGCAATTTAATCTATTTCATACAGTATGGTAGTTACAAGTTGTCTTGTTTTCATTTTGCTTTCTCTTCATGGTTATTTATTCCTATTTACATTTCAACATAGCTTTTTGAGCATGTAAATGGGGTAAGTATTATACTGAAATAATGGTATTTATTCCAACCACTCTCTCTCCCCTAAAAAACTGGACATAAACAGCCTGCATTTGCAAGTTGATTTTAGGCTGGAACAAAGAATACTTGAATCTTTAAATTCAGGAACAGAATGTCTTGTTTCTGGCTGAGACATGATCATTCAGGCATTTTCATATGCTGTTCCTGTTGAACGTTGCCCTTGCAAGTAAACATAACCCTAAACTTAGAATATCTGTCCCCTCAGGAAGCTAATGTCAACACTGGAGAATACTTCATCCAAAAAATGCATGTCTAGTGTATGGCTGAGGAAAGAAGAAAAGACTTGCTCAGTAGATCATCNTCAGGAACAGAATGTCTTGTTTCTGGCTGAGACATGATCATTCAGGCATTTTCATATGCTGTTCCTGTTGAACGTTGCCCTTGCAAGTAAACATAACCCTAAACTTAGAATATCTGTCCCCTCAGGAAGCTGATGTCAACACTGGGGAATACTTCATCCAATACACATCCATAGTGTGTATGGCTGAGGAAAGAAGACAAAGACTTGCTCAGTAGATCGTTGTCTTCTCTGGCAGTGAATCGGGCACCTATGTACCGAGCATATTGTGGACATCTATTATGTAGATGAATGCATGCAATCTCATTGAAAGTCACTTCTTACTACCAGTATAATTGGTTTATATCCAGTATCCTTACAGCTGAGAAACAAGCTAATACTTCAGGAAAGTTTCGTCTAAAGCCTTTCAGCAGGATGAAATTGTGTCAAGAGTTACCACATGGCACTTCATACTAAATGAAACATAAATATGTTCTGTAATGTACTTCATCATCAGCATTTTCAGAGCACACTGCATCTGTGTAGTCTCCAGAGAACAAGAGCTAAAAGAGCTGGATTGACAAACCCAGCAGGTAACCTGAAGGCTGAGACATTGCTGGCCCTCAAGCCCCAGCAGGCTGTTGAATGTCCTTCCTGTGAGGTTTTCCAAGTTAAGCTGTACAGACAAAACCCCATCTGCTCTGATACAATTGTCCCAGTTTCCACTAGAGGCTGGAGAACAAAAATGCCTAGAGGTCCTCCCATCAACATTTCTATAACTAATTTTAGGATACAGATTGCTGTCTCTCTATATATGGTAAGGAAGATAGAAAGCTCCAAGGACCAGAACATCTGTGTATACTAAAGGGAAATGCTATCCCAGAAGAAAAATTTTCTGGCTCACTTTAAATACATTTAGGCTGAAAGTTAGAACAAAGTTTTTAAGCATGGCAATGATGGGATTCTGGTACAGTCTTTCAGTGAAGGCAGAACAATAACTATCATTAAGATGAGGCTTAAGAACTTAGTGAAGTTTGTCTCATATGGTGTCTTTGATGTTAAAGACTGCATTTGGTGTTTTTCATATAGATAATATGTGTACTACTGGGGAATTCATGTATGTGTGTTCAAGTGCATGCGTGTCATTAGAACTTACGGGGATAATTTCAGAAAAGTGTTTAGAAATGCGCAATTGTTTCTTAACTATCGCTGCCCCTCGGCAAGTCCCAGCTCCTTCTTCAGCCCAGGCTTGGTAACCGCCACAGAGCACACGATAGGAGGGGAGCAACTCTAGGCGAAAAGCCTCCATGTTGTAGGAGGTCCGGCTTAGAGGTGCTTAAGGGCTGCAGGGCTGTGTGTACCCTTGCTAGCCCCTCGAGGGTTAAGCCAGTAAACGGAGGATAAGGAGGATGCAGGCAGCTCTTCTTGTTTGAGAATATTTCAAGTTTATTGCACTCTGGGAGCAACGTGCCCCCAGAGGGTTCTAAGCTTAAAGAAGGCAACCAGGAAAAGCCGAAGTCACTTCCTGTGTACAGACTTTCATAGGGGGGTTAAGCCAATGAGAAGGGAGGGAACAAACTATTAAGTGTAGGGCATGGGGGTTAACAGAACATTCCAACTTCAGGGGGGTAACAGAACAGTATAATATAGAAATACATAATATAGAAATAAACATCAATTACACACTGCAATGATTAACCCTTGGTAAAACCCCAGTATCATGAGTTATCTATTCAATTGTTGATACAGATCCTGAATTTATAGTTTTATATTTGCTGGCTAATTCTGTCACATTAATAACTCTATAAACATCTTTGATACTGATTTGATTTAAACTATGTGAGTTGAGCAGTTTTCTCCATCAACAGTGGTCACCTCTCAATTTTCCTTACAAAAAAATTGCCAAAATTATAGCTCCAACATCTGATTTCAGGCAAAAGACTCGTATTTTTTCTGATAGACTTCAGATCAGATGCAAAATCATGATTGTGAAAGAAAATATAGTAAAAATGAGCATATGGCAAGGGAAGCAAATGTTATTTAAACAAAAGATTGTATAGAGTTAAAATCCTGGGGCTCAGCATCAAATTAATACAAGGATGCAGCTTTTAGATTTGTGCCAGCTCATTTGTCCACATCATAAATCTCAGATACCTATTAGGCTTTTGCTCAATGTCACTTGCATTTTGCCTTCAGATTTTCATAAAAAATCTTGGAAACAGTTCAAAGACACAATTTTTAAAAAAATAATCTGAAAACATGCTAAGCTAGTCATGGATATTTTAATTTCCTTTTTAAAATACATATTATATAGATACTTATTTTTTACTTTTCTCTCTTTTGGGGAGAAGCCAAACCTTCAATATACTACGCTCAAGTTAGAAAGCAATTGATAATTTAAATAATGATTTTACAATGCAGTGATGCCTCTTTTTGGAATGACTAACACTTTTGAAGTTTCTCCATGCTTAGTACACTTCAGTTGAGGTGAAAGGAATGGCTCATTGTCAGTTTTCTGGTTTTTGCATGCTTACTGAACTATGAATTTGTCTGGTTTTGCCCTAGTCAGTCACTCACTTCCCAGCATTTGTCCAATACCACTTCTTAGGAAGTTTGTCTTGCTTTTATGTGGTGGGAGAAACAGTATTCAGCCACATTCACCATGCTCTGCCAAATGTCTCAGAAGAAACAATGGTGCTTTTCATTCTCAGAGACTACGCCTATACTAGCAGGGATAGAGGCACTTCTGAATTCCTGGCTCTGAGCTGGAATACACCCCAATTACCTCCTGTTTCCATATGGGGTATGACCTGGGCATGCAGCAACCTTCCCTCTTCGTGTACGGTTTTACATTGAAAAGAAATGTGGCTTCTACAGCCAAAGGGGAACCAAACAAGTCATCATCTGTTGGATCAGGTTTCCAGACTACTTAGAGAAGGTTGCAGGCAAAATGCCTGTAGTCACAGCTTTTTCCTCTCTTTAGAAATCCGAGTGCCTAAACCTACATATTCCCTGTGAATTCAATACTAAGTGCCAGTTCTTTCATATCTAAGGTTAAAATGAACACTTTGAAATAAAACACATAAATGCTTTTACCTATGAGGTATTAGTTACCACTCTAAGGACACAGTCACACGGTCTAAAGAAATCAAGTCACTGAAATGTGACAAGTGACTGCTTCTCAACTGAGCCATTGTATCAGACAACGTGTGTGTGTTTAGTTTTTCTTAATTATGAACTGAGACACATTCATTGAAGCTACAAAATCCAATGAGAGCTATAACTATTACAGCCACTGGGAAAATATGTGTGCACTGCAAATCACCTCATGCCTTTTTCATTGAATGTCAAGATTTAAGAACATTACAAGAGTTGGACCAGCCATAGGTCTTCTCCAGGGTGGCCTTCTCCAGTTCTCTTTCCCTTTTGTCTAGCAGGGAGCTGGAAACCAACTATTTTAAATGTAAACCTTTAAAAACCATATCCTCATTCTTTCATTTACTCTTGGATGACTGCCATAATTGCATTGTTCCTATTCAGCCAGCATTCACCCCCATATCTGTTAACAGAGCACTTAGCTGTATGGTGTCATATAGCTCTCTCAGAACATTTCAACCTATTACTTTTATCTAATCCTATCTTTGCACATAACATTAGAGCAAATAATCATGATATTTCCAAAACAGCATAATAAAATGAAAAGATCTAGCACTATAAATGGCTTATTAGTTTTTTCTGCTTGTGATTAACTCTTCGGCCACTTTCTTCTCTTTTTGGCTTATGACAATTTTCTGCTTAAAGTTTCTTACCATGTACACTCTCTGGAAAATGCCTTCTTAGTTAGAAGTCCTGTAGAAGGTGACCTGCAGCTCCCCTAAAGCCACTGAATTTATCTCTTGTCTCTAGATAATCTAAATCAAAGTGTAATCCCAACATTTGTAGAGGGTTTGTGTTGTTGTTTTTTTCTTTTCTTTTTTTTTTTCATTTGAATTTGACAGGAAAAGCAAAGTTTTAGCAGAAAGCCTCAGAGGTACTGACAGGAACTTGTTTCAGCAGCTTCCAGTAGTTTCCTTTCTTGATGTGGTGGAGATTTAAAAAAGAAGTTGTTCTTTATCCTCACAAATTACATCTTTTTTGATAATGACTTTCTCTAAAGGTGACCTGTAAGTATCTGTATGTTTTAATTTGAAACTAATTGTGCCATTCTTTAAAAACTGAATTTTGCCATTCTTTTTTTTCTGATTGCTTATTTTTAATACTGTTTATTTACCTTTTACAAAGGTCTTGGAAAGGTATGGTTTGTTCCTTTTTTCTGCTCTTTAATAATATCAGGCCAGAGAGGACTTATCTTTCTGCTTTTGGTGAACTGTAAGCAGATCTGACTCTACTCCCTCTGATAGTCCTTGTGATGCTGGGATCACTATCTTGGAGATAGTCTTTTACGCACTTTGTTAACTAAGCATTTGAGTTAGAGATGAGGGTAAAAAGTAACCTTAAGCACTTACAATATATGAATTACTAATATTCTGCCTAAGCACATTTCCAAACAACTGATGTAAAGAAATGTTGATACTGTCAGTTTTACTGGTTTGAAAACCAGCATTTATCTTTTTAAGTGCTGGGGACAATTCCAGAATCTGTGATAAATTTTAGAATCAGGAGAAACTCTTTGCTTGCAGTCCCTTACTTAATCTGTTTTCCCTTGTGTTTTGTGATAACTGTAACTTACATTTGCTTTCCACGAATCACCATGCTTTACAGCTTAAGTTTGTCCTGGAGTATGAGTTTAATAAATGGTATGGTGGAACAGACAACCCCTGTGGTGAGGAACGCATGAAACAAGATTTCAGGCTTGTCAAGGGATTTTTTCTCTTTGCAGATCCTGTCTGAGTGATCATTTTTCTCACTTCTCACAACATAGCACAGCTGGACAGTCATATCCTTATAGCAGATGGCTGTGGAAATGGCATATTCTGTGATTTTTCTGCATATGACTTTTAGCTTTCTTTTCCAAAACTTTTCATAATAGAAGGCCATCCAGTCATCCATTTTCAGTCCAAGGTTTTGCCAGCCTCGTATTTATTTTTTCCTGATTTAATTTTCTTATTTTTATTTCCTGAGGAGAGTCTGAGGTCACTTGGTCTATTCAGCCTGCAAAAGAGGAGACTGAGAGGAGACCTCATTGCTCTCTACAACTTCCTTGTGAGGGGAAGCAGAGGGGAAGGCACTGACCCCTTCAATCTCGTGACCAGTGAAAGGACTTAAGGAAATGGCATGAAGTTAATCAGGAGAGGTATAGGTTGGATACCAGGAAAAAGTTTTTCACCCAGAGCATGGTTGAGCACTGAAATAGGTTCCCCAGGGAAGTGGTCACAGCACCAAGTCTGACAGAGTTCAAGAAGCATTTGAACAATGCTCCCAGACACATGGTGTGACTCTTGGGTTCTGGGTAATTGGGGGGAAAAAAATTAATCCTATATTTAGGCATTTATAGCTACACTTTTCTGCAGTTTCAGCCTGCTTTTTATAAGTCCAGAATATTTGTGTTCCTAAGGTAACCATTTTCTTGCTGGAAATCCCTATTTTTTCCTGATCTTCTTTGAGAAATCATATTTTTAAAGGAAGCTTATTGCTCTAGTAAGCCAAATTGCATTTTAAATGTTTCTCACATTTACTCATTTTAACTTCCAAGATATGAAATGAAGCTTAGCAAGTTTTTGCATCTACACTTACTGCTTAATATATCTGTTGGTCTCAGATAAAACAGACAGTAAAAAGATGACCATTTGTGCTAGGTGTTTATTAACCTTGTCTGTAAAACACTCTGTAGCCATTGACAGATGGCTCCTAGACAGAATACCATTGTCCTAGTGTAAAGTACTCACCTGTGTGCTACTTCTTCACTATCAACTTCATTTAAGCTCATATTTGAGATGAGGTGCTCACACTGTAGCTTCTTAGAATGAAAATGAGAAAGATTGCTCCTCCATCACTCCTGCCAGTATCCCTAAAAGAAGAGCCTGATTGTACTTAAAGATCTGTGTCAAAACTGACTTTTGAACACATCACCCTGACTCTTCACCACAGTTATTTAGTTAAAGGAGATCACCCTCTCTAAATCCTCAGGCTGCTGGAGCATTTTTGAAATATCCTCAGGACTGGATTGCAGATATTTTAATGCAGATTATGTTGCAGAAGGAACCAGATGACAAAGCAAAGCAATAGGGCAAAATCTTAAAAGAGAGTTCAAGTAACATATTTGTAAGTCTTCTAAGGAGTTACAGATTTTTCTGTCGTTCACCTTAATGACTTCATCGTTGAAAGATTAGAAAAGGAAGACTTGAAGGAGCACATTTAGTTTGCCTTCTGCTTCCCCAAATGCTAAATCTAATGGGCCAAAGGATGTGGTGGTGTGCACCTGCAGTTTATTATATTTGTCATGTTGTTTCTGTACAGTTCTGTAACTTTGTTTATTCCTAAATAGACTGCTCGGTCATCCCCCTTTTCCTTCCCATACAATTGTACACTCCTGTTCTGTATCCTCCTCCTAATTATCCTTAACCCTTCCACTGGTCCAAAGTTATTCCATCCCAAAACCATATTTGTACCCTGACCCTGCCTACCCTTCCAGAACTTTCCATGTCAGTCCTGCTTACTCGACAGCTAATAGGTTTGAGTTGCAGGCCACTGGCTTCTCTATGATGTAACCCTTTCCTAAACCCTCCTTACCTTAAAGTCCATAGGTCCTTTCCCACTCTCCTCCCCTAATTTTGTCCCCATATTTAAACCCCTGTGCAAAACTAGCAAATGCTCTCTGTGGTTGGCTTTTCCCAAAAAAAAAAGGGGTCAGTTTCCCCAATAAACTGTTCTCCTGTTTTCTAACCACAAAAAAGGGGTCAGTTTCCCCAATAAACTGTTCTCCTGTTTTCTAACCACAAAGAGTTGCTCTTAATCCCTTGCCCTCCAATAGCTGCGCCCAGAACACCAAAGGCAAAGAGGTTGAGGAGAAAGCACTTTTCCTCTGAGCCTCAGCCACCTCTGAACTGCTCATCTCCCGGTGAGAGACCTTGAGTTCTAGGAACTCCTGCTCAGTGCCCCTCAGCTGGACAGCTGGAGTTAGTCAGGGCTGAAGAGGAGTTTTGGGTCCGTCCCCTGAGGCAGGCACAGTGGGTCACCCGGATGTAACATCACTTTAGCAAAGTGAATCAGTAATGCAGAACAAAGTGCCATTACCAGGTTGTGAATGGAGGTTTGGAATGGATTCAAACTTTTAAAATGGCTTCAGAAAGAAAGTTATTACTCATTTTAAAGTGTTAACCTACATCTGAAATCACATCCTTATCCTTTTCCCAATGTTGTAAACACCTAAGTCTAGGATGCAAAGGGCAGCCTGATGGTTCAGCAAGGCCCACATTCAATCCCCTGCTGCATTTTCCTTCAGACTCTGCCAATTCTATTTCTTTGTCATGATCAACATTTGAACTATGTTTGATGAACCACAAGCAGCACACTGGAAATTTTGTTTTCTTTAGGTAGTGTTGCTAAGTATTGATGTCTCTCTGGTTGTTCAGTCTCCTGCATCATTAGGAATGCTGTGGATATATCATGTATTAGAGATCCAGTACCATGACTTCTCAGACCTTTGAAAGACTGTAAGTCTAGTAAATCAACTCAGTTATAAAATGAGAGAGGGTTTAGTGTTTGTTTTTTGGATTTGGGTTAGGGTTTGGCTTGGTTTGTTTTTTTCAGAATAGCAGTTGCATTTTTCATGAAATAATAGTTAGTGACAGGTATCTCAAAGTGATTCCTATATTATTTTTTTTCTTATGATGCTCCTGCATTACACAGATAAATAGATGTGTGGCAAGATCAGTTTAAAGGTGTATATGCTTGTGGCAAGTTTAAAAATTTTACATATATAAAATGTTTTAAATGTGTTAATGGCGTAATTAAATCCACAGTCTTTTATCCCACC
Organism: Calyptomena viridis; assembly: GCA_013390005.1. Classification (NCBI taxonomy): domain Eukaryota; kingdom Metazoa; phylum Chordata; class Aves; order Passeriformes; family Eurylaimidae; genus Calyptomena; species Calyptomena viridis. Next base: position 24,739 of record WEIV01025288.1, on the reverse strand, counting down.
GTCAGTCAAAATTACAGTTGACAACTACATCCTTGCAGAGTAATTACTGTTCAATTAATTTTTAAACTGAGCGTGACCTGAAATAATTTTGAATAACTAATAGGTTAAGGGCTGTGTGGAATATGGGCATTTAATTAATAAGCAAAGCAGACTTTGTATTCTAATATCCATAACAAACAGATTTTAAAAGAGTGAATACTTATATTCTCAAGAATTATTCTGCAACAGCTATTCAGAAGAAAAACATGAAACAAACTTACGCAGAAATAAAGAGACAAAATCTCTCTTGTGATGTGAAAACTAGGTAAGGCACATTCGTGTACAAATAGAGCTTTTCCCTTTACTTAATACAGGAGGAATTGTTCCAAACAAAGAACTGCCAACTCTAAATAGGGTGCACATGTACTTTTCATTTGCCTTTTTTAAATTAAAAGATTTCCCAATTATCATTAATTCAATAACACAGGAAAACTAGGGCTGTACAACTGATTTATTTGACAGGTTCTTCTTACTGCCAATTGAAATCTCAGGCTCCTGAGGGCTCTGGATGACACCACTGCCAGCAGCCTGCAGAGGGTGGTCTCTTTGGATATAGAGGAGATGAGTTGTAGGAGGGAAACTCATTTTCAAGAGAAGCCACATATAAAAGACTCTTTTCCTCTGAGAAAGAGTAGTGATCATCCATGTTGGACTATCTAAGGATGAAAGGTCTTAATTTGAATACTCAGACTTGCTTTATTCTCTTTCTTTGTGTTGTTGGTTTCCCCCCTTCTTAGAGGGTAATATTCAACTCATCTTTGTGATTTGAGTGAGCAAAAGTTAATTGCAGCAACTGAATGTGAATGTTTATCGGAATCTACTCTGTTAATGTGTTTGTTATTTTTATATTCATCTGACTTTTTTTTTTTACAGTTCAGGAAATATAATCAAAACTTCACTTTTAGGTTTTCCAGCTTCATTGTTTTCTTCATTTTTCTATGGTTTTCAGTGGGGTTCCATTTAAAAAAAAAAAAAAAGACTGACTAGGATAGCAAGAATGATGCACTGTAACATTGAAAGTTAAAAAAATGTGTTCTTTTCTAATTTACAAAAAAAAGGTTCTTTAATATCTTTTTTATAATTACATATGGTACATCAAGACCAGGTTCAGCGTCTGTCTTCATTTATTGGATCACTTAGTGTGCCAAAGCAGTAGGATATGAGTTTGGAGTTACTCCTTCACAAATAACAGTTATTTGGCAAATAGCATGTCCAGACATTTTCCTACTGCACTGGTGCCATAGACACTTAACAGCATGTTCTGTTCTCCAGAACATTAAGTTTTGCTATCTCTCCTGAATATCAGTTTTCATTTGGGGAATGCAGGTCCCTAGTATGTGCTTTTTCATCCAAAGTGAAATTATTTCCCTGTTCCCTTTGGTTCAGAAAACAGACATCGATGGTTACTCTTTGTCCCATTACATGTAATTCTTATACTGAAATAGTATAGAATATTCAGGAAAATTATGCAAAAGCCTATGTTCTATTTCTTTATCTTTATATTTCTCGTGAAAGGTGTCCTACTTTTATTTATGGAAATCCATGTTTGGAAAGCAATAACCTGAAGATGCTTCCTGCTCGTGAGCGAAAAATTATTCCAATAAGTAATAAACTCACACACCAAAAGACTACTTTTATGAATCCAATAGATTGAATTGACTTTGTAGTAGCCAATTCTGTTATTATCCTATGATGTGATATAAATATTAGAGAGATAGGAATTAAAAATAATATCCACTTTTTTAAAGTGCTGGATAAGTTTGGACATCTTGAAATAAATAATGAATTGAAGTAGTGCAGCCATGAAAGTAGTTTAGCAAGAAAGTTCATTGCTCTTTGAATGACAGAAGGGACAATCTCCCAGTGTCACTGGAATCATGCTTGTTTCTAGGTGTGGGATAAATTGTGCTTTCCAACATCCCACCTTCCCAGATGCTCACCCACGCCCCAGATAGCTGCACATCTAGCCAAAGCCTGAGTCCTACCTACAGGGGCCCTTTCAGGTGAATACACATGGAGGGACGTAACAACTTCCTGGATGGGATGTATTTAGGGAGTAAGAGCACAAGGCACTCTCATCCAGCAGTTCGGACACAACCTTAGTGTCCAGAATATGAAGTACACTGGAGCAGAAGTTAGAGATGGTCTCTGCTCAGCACTCCTATGTTCACATTCATAAAATTACGGCATAAGGGCCAAAAGATTGTTCTTGCTCCATGACCATGCCAACTATTTTTATTTTCTTCTGGTTTCTTCTTCTTTTTTTGTTGGCCTTGCACAGAGAGTTACTGTTTTGCAAGTTACTGCAAAAGTTCTGTTTCAACTTCTGTTATTTAATTTATAGATCACACACAGACTAATTATGTTATTTAATCTGAGAAGTAAAAATTCCTGGATGGTATTGATGAGAAGAACAGTTTCAAACTAGTGTTACAATAATCAGTAAAAATAAATGAAAATCAGAATATGACTAGTGTCATGGAAACGTAAAACTAAAGGCCTACACTCTGACCACAGTAGTGATAACTTCTTGCAAATTAATTTATTTAGGGGGAGGGATATCTATAATTCTTCATGCTTCATTATACTGGCAAGCACGTGACCTACCACTATAATTTGCAAGTGATTATGGTGTCATTTTAATGAAACATCAAGCAGGGTAATTCAGAAGGAAATTCCTACTATAAAAGAGCTATTAAATAATACTTAGCAATTATGGAGTGATTTTCTACTTCGAAGCCCTTCACAAACAGTCAATAATGAATTCGCATAATCTCTCTGCGAGGAGAAAGAGGAAGAAGAGGAAGAGGAGAAAGAGAAGGAGGAGGAATATCATTATTCCCTTCTGCAGGCATAGAGTACAGAAACAATTTCCACAAAACCTATGCCACTTATTATGACCCTGTGGGATCTGCCATTCAGCCAGTTCTCAATTCACCTCATTGTCCACTCAACCAGTGCACACTTCCTGAATTTGCTTATGAGGATGTTGTGATAGTGTCAAAAGCCTTGCTGAAATCTCAGGAGACGCGTTTTGAAGTTAGAAGTTAGCAGTTACCAACAGTGCAATCCACCATCTCTGCGTAGTTTTTTCTCTTTAATTTAAGACTGAAAAGTTGGTGTTTGGCAAACTTCACTGACATGTAATGTTGCCTTAAGATTTGTCCTTATGTTTCTGGGATTTTAGTCTGACTAGGTAGTTTCAGTCATAAGCCTTATTGTGAGGCCTTTCTCGTGAGTTGTAGAGAGATGTTTACATTTCTTCTGAAGATAACAAGGGTAGAAAGATGAAACACAGCCCCAGAACTCCTGGAGAAGCTCAGGGGGAGCAGATGCAGGGGTGGGTGCAGAGAATTAGAAGGGCTCTGTTTGGATGTACTGGGGATACAGGGGTTAGACAAACTCTGGTTGGATATTTTAAGGGGCATGGAGTTTTGAAGGTTATAAAAGTAAGCTGTTTGCTCCCTCTTGGGCCTGCAAAAATTCCCATTAAAGAGCTGCACCCTTTCTTTTACCTCTATTAATTTGTTCTGCAGCTTTTTGTTTCCCTGATTTTAGGTATCAGTATGACCAGATGCCATTTGTTGGTTGAATTTCCCTACCCTGATGGTAGTGGTTGCTCTTAAAATCTCCAGCCATCACTACTTGCAATGATTGCCTTATGTTTCTTTGCCTACAACAGAAAAAAAACATATCTACTTTGAAAAAATTTTCCCACTGCATTAAATATCAATAACTGTACTTTCTCTTTTTTTTCCCAGACTTAGAGTAGCAATATCTATATGTATGGATCGACATTCCAAATCAGGTTAATAAGTCTATACATGCCAATCATGAGGATCCAAGACAATGCGTCATCCTTGACAATAATTTTAATAATTCACAACTCTGCATTTGGGAATATATTTTACAAAAACCCTTTGAATGCAGGCGTTGCATTAAGCAAATAGCAAAAACTTTCTGGTGAGGTTTTGAAGTACTTTGTATTAGCGAAATAGCCTGTCTTTCCAATTCTTTCCAAAAAACTTGAGATCTCCCTCTATTTGAAAAAAAATAACATTTTATCTGGACAGTTTGTTATGAAAAAAACCCAAACTCAACACTATTAAGTGCAATTCAGTCCAAACAATTTTGAAGAAATATAAGTTTGGATTCCACTGATAACCTGCATATATTTCTATGCATAAGTCATCACCTTGTTTTTGTGCATATTCCTTGCACAGTGGTGAAAGAGAGCATGTTCACGACATAATTCTCGTAGCAGCAGCCATTGTTCCAGATGGTCACCCAAAAGTGCAACTGCGATAAATGTTGTAGAAATACTTAATGCAGCCAACTTCTGAGATATATATAAATAGATATATAAACATATCTATTAAAAACTGCACATTAAATTTGGGATCCGTTCCTTTCTCTTTTGGATTCATCATAACCCCTACTAAGAGTTCAGAACCATTTAAAAACGTTGTTTTATTACAAGTTTGAGAACTGAGTAAAATTTTACACAGAATTTATTTGCACTTCAAAGACTTTAATCTTATGTCATTATGATCACTATCAAGAAATTTCAGGAGGACTGCCTAAATAAGGTATGCTTACTTATTTGAAGGAAATGTTGCACTGATTTAATGACTAGTTCTCATTGGGAAAGATCTGATGTTCTTTGGATCATATGTCGAAAAGGTACAGGTGTAATGTGTTGTAACACACATTCTGTTGTTATTGTGTGGGGTATTTTGACTATACATGTACCAGGGAAGTAAATATTTAATAAGTCACCCATTAGCTGTCTGCTTACAAGAATAATGTAATTTAAATGGATGGCATTAATGTATTTTAAATGCTTTTGCAACCATGTTATGTGTGAATGCATGCTTAAGTATTATTATCTTTCCCTAAAACTTGCTTTCGTTCTAGTAAAATCTAAACTGGAAAGTCCTGGAGCATCTCAGTGTCTCATCTGTCTCTCCAGATGTACCCTTCCAAGCTGCTGGAACTCATCTGCCCTACTGGAGCCCTGAATAAACAAGCCAGAGAGGGCTCACAGCACGACTCCACAATGAAATGTTTGACTAGAGTTAGGACATCTGGGAAGAATTTGGGGACAGCTTCAGGTCTGGAACTATGTATTTGAACCAGAATAATTTTGTTTGGCACTTTTGGTCTTGATTTGAACTTTGCTTTCTGCCAGCTGGGTAAATTTACTCATGGCGGGGTTGTACTTTGGCATCTGTGGTTTGCAGATGTATGTTCTTCATCCTTCTTCATTGACACACCCTGTATTGTCTTCTTCAATTGAAGAGTCTGTATAGCTCAGCTTTTTGTAAAGCTTGAAAGCATTTTGAAATACAGCCTTTATTTTTATAATGTAACATTTACATTCAGAGCTTAGTATTAATTGTTATTTATTCTAAACTATTTCAGGTTCTGGACCATCCATGCAACCGCTAAATTTTATTAGTTTCCTAATTTTATTATATTTTCTAAAATTTCATAAAACTGAGAGAAAACTTTTCTGATTCTCTTGATTGAACTGTTTTCATTTTCTCAAAATCTTGTTTCTTAAAAGTGAAATATAGATAGAGGGTTTTTGTCTATACTCCATTTTAACTGTATTTTTAGTGTAGTTGTAAAAATCAAGCCAGAAGTAAATAAGTTTGGAGGAACTTAGGAAAGAAGACAGCCCACATCTAATCTTCCTTTAACTTAGTTGGGTTCTACAACACTGAAATTGAACTCCCTTCATCTTTCATGAGACTAAGAAAAGGAGAAAGTTGCATATATGTATAGTTAAAAAAATGCACATAGTGACCTATCTATTCATTGACTGTTGAATTTGATGGCTGAAATAAATCACAGGCAAACCTAATAATATTCATCAAATTCTAGACTCTAAAAGGCATTGAGAACAATAGAAATTAGACTCTAAAACATTTTCAGACCTGAGGAAAATTGCAATCAAAATGTAACTTTAAATTAGACTGATATATGATTAACAAAAATTCAAAATTCCCTCATATAGTAAATGTATATGATTGTAGCAATAGATTGCCAAAAGCAGAATATTTGAGGAATTGTAGACTTTTGACACCATAGGCATAATGTCAACAGTTTCTCTCTAATAACCTTTGCAAGATTTCTTCCCCTTTACACTAGTAAGAATAAAAAGAGGATCTTCCCCTACAAGCATAGTATTAGTCTGATGAAAAGGTTCCTTTCTGTTTGGTCATAGCTTATAGGATTCCTACAACAAAACTGACTTCTATTGCATACAGTATTTTTCATTGTTTTGCAGAAAACAAACACAGGGACATTTGCAGTGGACATTTGTTCTTGAAGCAAATACACTGAAATCAGTAGCAATGAAAAGTAAACATTCATCACTGAATCAATTTATATGAGACAACCTTTAGAGTTAATAGAATGAAAGAAGCATTTTCAGTGTAGGATTTACCTCATTCCAGTGACTCATATGAACCTCATTGCAGACATCTGAAATTAGATCAGATGAACCCCAATCTTGGAGTCACAGATTATGGTCTGCTTTGGATCAGGACCATCTGCAGAAGGGCAAGTGGGAAACTCTCTCTTATGACTGTAAAATTTTGTAAGACTTCACAACTGTGAACATTTAAGAACAGCTGCAGGGAATGAGAGCGGAGTGTTGCGAATAAGTCATGTACACCACTGGCAACTTTCTTTGTTCAACACCTATATTTGTTATGTATGCCCAATGCAGCCTTGTTTGTTGGAACACCTCAGGTGCTAAGTTAAAATCCAATGAGGCAAACATTCACTATGCCCAGCTTGTGATCTTCATGAAGCCATAATTTGAATATATCTCATTGAAAGCACTTTCCTTGCTCTCACATAATTCCAAGTTACAAGAATTCATCAAGCATATAGTTTTGTACACTTTTCAGATGAACTGTTTTTAGCCAAAAAGATAGATGGAACTTTCTGTTTCCCAGAAGTCAGATTTCAGATCAAAACACAGTAGTTTCAGACATATAAAACGTTGTAGTAGGAATTACTATTCTGTCTCAAGTATAGAGGACATAGGAAATTGCAGCCAGCACACTGAGATCCTACCTGAGAGATAATTTAGAAGCTTAAAAACATCTTGAAAATTAAACAGTAGTCCAACATGTCTATTTTTCCACACTAACCATATAGATAAATCTTCATATAATTAAAGTCTAATGAATACTTCTGTGTTGTGACACTGCTCAGAGAAGGCTGAAAAGTAAGATATGGCACCAGTGTTTTTTCGATAAGAGTCTGAAGGCCAGAATAGCTCCTCAGGAGGTAGAGGAGGTGTGGTCTAAACTGCAGTCACACTCAGGAAGTTGGTATTTCCATCTCTCCAAGGACCACCATAACTACAAAACCAGATGGTCTCCCAATCAATCATTTTTTCCATCTTTCCCCTCCAATGGAGAAATGTTCAACCAGTGCTAGAGTGGGTTCCAAACAGAAAGCAAATAGAAGAAAACTTGTTTGAGTGGAGTGGATGGGATTAGAAGCTCAAGTAGAAGCTCCAGAAACATCTTTCCCAATTCTTCCCTGTGCAAAATGCCCCCCGAAAGCAATATCTTGATTTTCTCTTATTGGTCTTAGTGATTCTTAGCTTCATGTGGATACATCCACTCAGGATGACAGAAATAAAAAAACAAAAGGTGTATAGATACTGAAGACTTTTCCAAGATGTATTTATTATAATTATTAAAATGATAGCAATTAAAATTCAAGTATTTCAAAAACTTTGAAATAATTTCAGTTTAGTACATGAACACTTACTGCTAATGAAGCAGTCTATGACTATCTTTTGTGACACCAGAAGTAAGTTAAAAACATGCTTTGATTTTTCTTTTAAATGAACAAAAGGATCAGCAACAAAAGAATTTGTGTGTTAAAACTCCATTCCTTCAAGACTTCATGGTCTTTCAAAATGAAAACATACAAAAAATTTTTTTCATCTGCTTTGGAAAAAAATTCTACCATTCATTGTTAATTAAAAATATAATTAAATGTTCTCTTAATCCATTTTATAGTTTTATTCTTAAATATAACAGAAATAAGCAGTATATCTCCGTGTAAGAATCAGTCACTCAAGTGTGCATGTTTTTCCCAGATTAATTACACTGGCATTTGGTACATACATGAATCCTTCACTCTTTAGAGATTCTAAATAACTTCTAAGGACACTGCCAAGTATATCTACAAGGAACTCTAAGGTCTAACTATCCAGAACATTTCTGATCTTTGGGAGGTGGAAAAAAATAACTTTACTCAAATGGATGTTAGTTTATACTTGTAGAAAGATAAGAGATTTTATTTTTTTCCTAATAATTTTCAGGTTTACAACTGATGTCTTAATCATTTCAGTTTGCAATGGATTTAATAGGAGCAAACTCAGGCCAAAATTCCAGACTGAGACAGCCACAAATTAGACAAAAGTGTAGAATTTGGTTCAGAAATTTCTGATATATTTGCAAGAATTAATGTTTGCATTATGTTAATTTTAAGTTTCTTACTTTTTTTTGAGAGATCAGATGGAACATGATGATTTCTTGAATTCTTTATTTATGGTAGTTTGTGTTGGAGTCCAGGATAGCGAGTCTACACCTCAGATCGCCCTGGAGGGCCTGGGACCCTCACAGAGACCCCAGGAGGATACAGTTTTTGATCTGTGTCCCTGGGAAGGACTTCCAAAACTGATGGAAGCAAGAGCAGCAGAAAAATAATTTGGCTTATGGTTTGGTTTGTTATAGAGGTAAAGCTTATAGTTTTAGATTTTGTAGTATAGATATAAAAGAAGACAACATGGAGGATTTTGGGTGTTGCCCTGGGTTCTTCTTCTTCATCTTCTTCTTGCTTCTTGCACTGCAGCAGAGCTGGCACTTTGTGATTGGTAGAATAGATTTGAGGTAGAGAAGACGTGTTAGTAGTAAGTTAGGATCATTGGTACGGAATTCTAAACAGATTATGTACGGAATTCTTGGTTATTAGTGTCCTTAAAAACCTAGATACAGCCGCCATTTTAGGCATTCCACACCCTACTCCCTTCTCGCTTTGTGTTTCCTTGCTTCACAGCAAATGCTTTTAGCAACACACATTCTGGTATGTTAAACCCAGGTTTGGGTGGCATACTGAAGTGTGATAAAGCTCAATAAACAGCAAGAAAAACCGAGAAGCTGCGAGTTTTATTCCTTTATCTGGTACCGGACTTTGATAATAAGAAGAGGTACTCTAACAACCAACCAAAGAGTATCTCGAGAAGTGGCGCCCAACGTGGGGCTCAAAGCCACGACCCTGGGATTAAGAGTCTCATGCTCTACCACCTGAGCTAGCCAGGCTGTGAGCAGCTTTGGCTGCCTTGTCCCAGGAAGAAGGGGTTTGTGCGTCCTGGCTTTCACGTGGCTTTTTAATAAAATCATGGGATTCTCTGTCACTTGGTTTGGATCCGGGCACTGCTGGGTGAAATGCCCCTCACAGCATTTTGAAGGGAACTGATTGCAAGATAATGTGATTACCATCACGGAATCTCTGCAAGGATTTTAAAAAATCATTATTATGATTGCTTATGTAGCCTAGAAAAAGTGGTGAAAGTCTGGCAGTTAAAGTAGTATCTCCACAAGTTTACAAAATATAAGCATCCTATTACTTTCAATAAGTACTGCTTTCGTACTCATATATGCAGGGACTCATGTTGTGACAGCTCACTGACACATAGTCATCAGATGTAAAGCCTCACAAGACAATTATAGAAAAGAAACTTCAGTTTATATTTGATTATTATATAAACTTTAACCTCCTCCTGTTGTATACTAACCTGCTGTGATGGTTGATATATTTCGTTTCATCAGTTATTGCTATTTCTCAAGAATGAATTCCTGAAAAAAGTACTTTTTCAAGTGGCCATGTACAAGAGCTAAGACTAAACTATAACCTCATATAAAATCCAAAAACAGCTGTTGCATTAATGATTTCTTCACCTTTAATGAGGAATAAATAGATCCTGGGTTACAGTTGTTGGTTTGATGTGTAATGATTTTCTGTGAATCCTCAGTGAGTTCAAACAAGGAACCAAAGATAAAATGAAACATAAAATGGCTGAAAGGAACGGTTTCATAGCGTAATGTGTAAGCAGAAATAATTTACTTAGACCTAAAACTTACTTTCTCCAACAAATTATCAATTCTAACTTCATGTTCCCATCACTTTTTTTATAATAGAAAAATCTCTTCTAAAATATATTAGTTTATTCAAATATTTAATTTTTGTATTAAGATAAGCTTACGTTTTTACAAGCCAACTTAACATTTAGTCTTCAAACCAATAGCAAATGATGTATCCATTACGCTACTTTTAAATCTTCTTTTATCTTCCCAGAAATATATTCTTTCCATACAGGCAAGATGACAGTTATAATAGTTACCAGCACTTTTTACTGTTTGTTTTTTTTTTTTTAACTTTTCCAGAATACTTATTTTAAACTTTATTATGTCAGTAGGAATATCTTAAATTATTTTGTGTACTGAAGTATAATATACATTTTTGATTTACAGAATATCCTTATCAGACAAATATCCTTAGTGCACTCATGAGGAATGTGCTATAAATGATGCAAGAATTATGCAGGGAATAAGGTTCTTTTCACAAAATATGGTACTACTGAAACTTCTCTTTTTCACATTTTCTTTTTCCTTTTTTTTTTGCCTTCTGCACTAGCTAGACAACTAGACTTGTGAGAATTGCTGTCTTTGAGCCACTCCCTCATATCTTCCTGCATGTAGGTCTAAAATCGAGAATTAGAAAAACTTTACTTTCCTGCTGTTGGACCACTTTCTTCTACAATTTTCATAATATTCCTATCAACAAATTGCATAAATTATCAGACAAATCTTTTGTAGATGGTTTCCATGAACCTATGACTTTAATTTTCACTGTATCTCAAAACTTGTCTACAAAGCTCTGATACCAGCTTCTATTTCATAAAGCAGCAACTAACAATAGGAGACTCTTTTAAAATGGGTTGATAATATGTTTTCTAGTTACTTTTTAAGACTAATGGTATATATTTCCATCTCTAGATATTAAAAGGGTTAAAACTCATAGAGACTCCTCTGCTTTGAAACATTTGTTCCCAACTTTCCGATTGATTTAGTCAACTATTTTTGGTTCTAAAATTTGGTAAGTAGCCATGAATCTGGTTTCAATTGAGTGTCCCGAAGAGACAGCAGTTGGGAAATCATTCTTCTGAGGTGTGTGTGTCCCATGTGAGTCACAACCTGACTGTATTATTTACATGAGCCTCTTTCATACTTTATGCCAGCTAGCATCACCCAAATATCCCAAGCTTATGCCTAAGCCCCCAGGCCAAAGTAAGAAGATAAAAATAATGCACAATACTTTCAGTTTGGGTTTTGTAGGAGATGGTTTTATGAGAAAAGATACCATTTTCTATACCAAACACAGTGGTTTGACTATGTGCATTTTCCTTCTGTCTAATATACTCTCAGGCACACAGTGTGACTCTTGGGGATGGTCCTGTGCAGGGCCAGAAGGTGGACTCAATGATCCTTGTAGGTCCCTTCCAACTCAGCATATTCTGTGATATTTGTGATATTCTAGGTTATGTCCTTTTTTTAGCTATTACAACAAGAACTTAAGTTTAAGGAGGCTGTGATTGCCTTTTATAAGAGCAAGATATCCATCAGTTTTTATATAACAGTTGTCATAATTTTTCAAAATTTATTTTAAATTAAAATAGGCCAACTTTTTTAATTTTTTAAGAGCAACAAAAAAAGATGTTTCCTGAGAGCATTCACTTTCCTTCCCCCCATTCAGCCCTGAAGTACTTTAAAAGTATAACAAACCTATTTTGAAATGTGTGCAAAATCAGCCAGTGTACTTATTGAAGCCATTGTATATGTTGATGAAAAGCTTCACTGGTATTTCAAATATTGTGAAGAACAAACCAGTTTGGGGAAAAATATTTCAATGTCCAATCTCAGCTTTTGGAAATCAATATTTATCCATACAGCATTAACATGATCTACTGATGAGATACCATCCCATAAGGAAGTTGCTCCAAACATTTGGAACTACAGACAGAATTACAGAATTACTGTTACAATATTGGAGAAGTAGCATGCACAGACATTTTACATTTTAAACAATTAAATAATTTCTGGTGATGTTTGGCATATTGGTAGGATGCCATGTTATTAGCCAGAAGGAAAATATCTTCCAGCTGAGGGCTAAGAAGGGTTTTTACCATTTAGAAATAAGCAACAGCCACATCAACAAAAAACAATCTTCAAGGGGATGACAGTAGAAACTAATGAATAAGATTTCATGGAAAACTGCTTTGGGAAAATCGTGTCTTAGAATAACTGAACACAACTGTGATACGTAACAGATGTATTGTCAGATTAAATTCATATAGTAAGTTTTATTATCCTTACTACTTATGCAAATATTTGTTTTTATTTTTACTATAAATGTTCACAATTTAAGAAAACTTCTTAAAAAAAATCTTGATTTATTAAGGCCAATCAATTTTCAGGGCTTGTTTCAGAACTATTGCATCATGACCAAATGTATATTTATCTAGAGTTGTCTTCACTAAATCAGTTGTGGAGGTGGAACTACACAACTAAATATGACTTTGCAATTTATCTCAGCAACCTCCCCATGATATCAGCAGCCACTTAACACCTTATTCTGCTGTTTTTCCAGGTTTAGATGTGCAAAATCCCCTGGTATCTGAATGCTTTACTTTATACATTCACACAAGCTCTCTTGACCACTTCAGACAAAAAAAAACTTTGTAAACACTGTCTAAATCCGATTGATATTTTTCTCTGCCAACATTTTAACCCTTCCTAAATGTCTATAGCACTTGTCCAAGCCTTGCAGACAAAATATAGTGCAAAAAAGAAAAAAGAGATGGAGATAAACCAAGTCTGTTTTTTTGAATTAAAATTGCACAAAATGAATTAACACATATATGAAGCTAGACAGGGGCAAATAGATAGGTACCAACCTCACTGGACATTACAGGGAAGAGAGAGGCTAAACAGGGAACAAAGAAGAGGGGTTGCTAAAAACAAGGTTGACATCCTCGTTCAGTAAGTCCAGGTTGTTAGCAAGGGGGAAATGAAGGGCTGGGGAGTACATGGGGAAAGTCGGGAGAGAGGTTTAGCTATTAAGCTTTCATATATAGACCAATTAGTTCTTGGCAAATATGAGGCTAAAACATCATAAGATATGAGTCTGCTTCCTTCACTCCACCATGGAGATTTGCAATCTTCTTTGGAAGAAGCTGATCTCAAAAGATATTCCCAGTACAGATAGCTTTCCTGGGGCAGCTGTGAATATTCTCATTAATATGGCCTCCAACTCCACTAGATTCCTTCTGCTCACATTTCCCATCACATTTAGCTATTCAATAAGCTTCAAATTCGAAAGTGCACAAATGTCTTTGGAGAACATAGAAAGTTGTTTACGAATTTCCTCATGAACATGAAAATCTGTATGATTTTCCCTTTGCAAGCAGGACTTCAAACTACATCTTGTGGACAGTACCTAAAGGTAAACGTACATCTGGTACTCACCACAGGCTACTACGAATTTCTAATTGCTGTCTGTTCTTAGAGTTTCCCAGGATGTTTTGTGGCCATCATGCTACAAAGAAGCTGGGAGAAGTGAAGAGCAGCTGTGCACTTAGAGCCCTTCTGCAAGATGCAGTTGTGAGAATTTCAACACAAATACAATATTTTGTTCGGGAACAAGAGAAAGAGGTCTTCATAGGTAAACATGGGGGAGACCTGCAGTGAGCAAGCAGTAATGAGCATGTTGCATGCTTAAGGCTTTCCAGCCATCCATGACAAGCCAAACAGATATTGTGCATGACTGTCTGGCCTGGGAATATTCTCCAAATAAGAGGAAAAGAGTGAAAAGAGAGAGTTGATTACATGAATTTTAGCTGCCTAATTTATAAAACTCACAATGAAGACATTTTCAAATCCTCCTATATTTCATTTTTAGCTTTCCTCAGGTAATCTGTCTAATACAAAATATAAAAGACAAATGCTAGGTGTGTTAATATTTCTGCTTTGCTTTTTTTTTGCTTTCTATGAGGGAACCCATAAACCCTTCTGTTTCACCTAACCCTTCAAGTAAGCAATACCTTACTGAGAGGGCCTACTTCTCTTAGGCCTAGGAATTAAGCCTTTTAATGTATAGACTCTCCAAAAGAATTAAAGGTAATACAACAATAACACCAAGCCAAGGCACGATTTTTGTTTCTGCCATTAGTACAAAAGCTTGAGAACTCTCTCTTCCTTCTTCAGCTTCTTAGTAAACTTAATAGCCACTTGTGCCATACACTAGGTAGGAGAAACAGAGCTTTATAGTATGGATTTGCATCCCATCTACATTTATATGACAAGAAGAAATACACCATTGTGAAGAAGGCAACCCAACTTTGCTTTAACTAGCATGAGCCATAACAGTCAAATCATTAAACCTGACTGCCCTTAAAACAGAGTCCTGTGACAACTCAAGCTCTTGTTCTGCTGCTCTGCAGGACAAGCATCTTAATGTGTCCCATTTCTTGCATTTTGTGTATTTAAGGCACCACAATACAGATACTAAAATTTCCCCAGAGAAGTACAATTTTCAAATGTCAGGCATATTAGTGTATTGCTCATAAATAACTTCAGTCTTCTCAAAGAGCAAAGCAAAGAGAACAAAAAATAAACTAACAGCAGAAAAAAAAGAATTCAAGAAAATAATTGTACCCTAATATGATATAAAACCAAAATATTTGCAGTGTTTTGGTTCAGAAGTGGTAAGGAGGATCATCTGTTTTAGTATTGCCTAAAATAAATATTTTTACTAAGTGCAGTATGTTACTGTCAACTATGAATAAATAGTCATGTCAGACACTGCCCTAAATTCCCACACTGCAGTGCAAGCAGAATGCTTACAAGAGGCACTGCACACAGCGGTGGGACAGTAGCTGAGCCACACAGAACCTGTTCCTGTATCACTGTACCAGATACTGCTGAAATATATTTTTATATCAAAGAGATGTGGTATCAATAACAACAGTAAGTAGGAAGCAATTCAGGAATCCCTATATTACCCTATATAAAACAACAAATTTTCAAGTCTTCTTCTTGGGCTTTTCTCTTCCCATTTGCAAATTTTGGAAACAGCTCGTACAACAAAATGTTTAGAGAAGATGCAGTGACCATAAGGATGTCCAGATGATATAAATATAAGTCAGAATAATGAATTTTTTCACCCAAATGAATTAATATTGACATTTTTATTTACCATGGATATAGCATCAGGTCTGCTGTTGTACCTCTTAGGGATCAATGTTGGATGTAGTGTAGAAATGGCATTAAGTTAATCTTCTGTCTTCAAAGAGATTTTTTGAAATTTATTGATAATTTCATAGTCATACCAAAACAGTATGGCAATTGGCTGTAAAAATCATACAGGATACCTGGAATGGAAAGGACAGTTATGTTAGGTTATGTTAGATATTGTTGCAGGTGCATGTGCATTATATTCTGATTTTTTAACTTAAAGTTGAGTATTATGATGCTGATCATGGAAATATTTGGGTTCTAAGCTTTTGATAGGACATTGATACCTCAAGTGACCCTTAGAATAAAAATTTTTATATTTTCCTACTAGATATTCCTTATATAGCTTTCTAAGAAGAGATGCATTCATGGGAAAATCTCATCTTAAGTGTAATGAAATAAAATTTCCTACCTAATACATATTTGTTAGATATATTGTACAACTTCATATTGAAATACTGTTAGCTTCCTTTACAGCAGAGTTAATAGCCACCAGTAGAATTCTATTTTGACTTTTTGCTTGCAGTCATTGAAGCCTCCACCCCAGATTGAATCCTATATTGAGATGTTATCAACTTCAGAGCTATTATCATTGATTTTAGTTTAGAAATCAATGAATTAGCCTACCAAGTTGTGTTCCATTTTATGATCTTCACTTTGGCTATGTACAAATGAAGCTAAAGACTGAGATGTTAAAACAATACCAGGCTTAGCTAGCTTGAGTTCTTTAGAAATCCGTGTGTCTGTCTGTTGGCCTAGCTAGCAAGCTGTCTTTGTCATTTTATGCATATGTTGAGAGGAGTCAAAAGGGTTTAAAGTCTTAAAAGATTGAAGCACTATTTTTGAATGTCTGTAATCTCCAAGCAATTCTCTCTAAATAGAAGTCGTTTGCACAAGAAATAGCTGCTGTAAAGTCCTCTGACACAGCAAAAGCAGATTAACTAGCTGTTTAAATTCTAGACTAAATGAAAAACTTTCAAGTCACGATATTCGGCTAAGCCAAAAGCCTAAAACCAGAAATATACATTCTTGTTTTGAATTATAAATTTTAAGTATGCAATAAATGTGATCTTGGGCAACAGTATAGTTTTAGACTCAATTAAATATGTGTTGTGGTTTTAAGTAGCCAGACTTTTTTATTAGCTGGGGGGGCTAGGAGAGAGGCTTCTTTAAGAAGCTGCTAGAGTTTTTCTCTGCTCTAAGCTAGCCAAGGTCAGGCAACAATGCCTCTCTGATAACATATTTAAGAAGGAGTAGGGAAAAAAAAACAGCTGCATAGAACATCATTAAGAGAGAGGAGGGTGAGGAGTTTGATTAACACCAAGGTCGGAGAGAGGAGAAAGAGAAGATGCCTTAAACACTGGAATAGGGCCCCAGGAAAACTGGGGGGGATCATAGGAGCAAGGATTTGTAGCTCACCTGTGGAAAGACTGGAAGANACTGCTCACCCTTAAACTCTTAAGCTCTGATTTTAGTAGTAGTAATAGTTATAGTAATAGTAAATTCTTAACATTCTAAGTTAGAGCCTGTTTTGCTTGCGTGAAGTAGTTAATAAACAGTTGCTTGTAATCTTTATCACAAAAGTCGAGGGTTTTTTTTCTTCTCTGAGAAATTTTAGATCTATGTGTGGGCTCTCGGCTTTTAGCCAAACCATGACAATATGATAAAATCAACTTTGTCCTATAGAAGATCATTAAAGTAGTTCTGAATAAGAGTTTTAGGTGGCACCTATTGAATTGAAAGTATTAAAGGCTACATGCCAGTGAAAATATAATGTTCTTACCTAAAGCCGTGTAAAATAACTGAACATTTTTAGAAAAAAACACCAGGTTATTTCCTTCAATCGAATTTTATAGTAAAATTTAATAGAAATAGCTTTCCCTTACCAGTCAGCATTTGATGCTACACTGAAATTATTAACCTTAATTCATAATTTTATACTTTTGCCACAAGTCTAACAATTATATGTTATCATTTCCTAGTACAACAAAATACACTGAATGCCAAGACAATTCTTTTAATTAGAATTAATATAGTGAAATGGGAATGGGTAACACATGTTGTAATACTTAATCACTTTTATTTATATATTTATTCATAGTCCTAATTGTCCAACTGTTTTCTCTAGATCACTGGGCTGTATTAATCTAGTGAGAATTATTCAGAATTCTGCTAAAACCCCTTTACTTTTACTTTGCTATTCCTCAGAAAAAGGACATGTAGGATTTTATATCAATTTTTGTATTATCGTACTTGTAAGAACTGCATTCATATAGAATTATGCTGTTTGGTACCAGTTCAAACACAGGAATATCCTTCTTTCTATGTAAACAGGGATGGCCTTGAAAGGCTCTACTGATGACAACATATCACCTTTCTATTTTCTTCACTGTAGGAAAGAAATATGCATCATGCTAATGCCTGAGGAACTGCAAAATAATTTTCCACATGGTTTTACCTATAAATTGTTCTTAAAATGCAATGATATATTTTCTTGAATATAAGCCATTTAAATGGATTCTATTTAGAACGTCTTATTAATTTTTCATTTTGGTTATAGTCTCATTGGTCTTGTTTTAAGAAGTTTTCTCCAAAATAATAAAAATCCCAGCCTGCTCTTAATTCGCTGCTTTGTTTTTTTTCTCTTTTACCTCACACAGGACAAAGACTCAAGTTTCCATTAAATGTTGATTTGACAAGGAAATGAATAGTGGGTTTTATCTCCTTCTTTAGAAATTCAGTGATAAATTTATGGGGTGTGTCAGGCTGTTCTGAATTGCAACCATGGTGCACAAAGATAAAAAATCTGCTTGCTCAGGAAAAATTATTAACAGACCGTGACAGAACAGCATATAACAAAAAAAGATTAAAAATAGAATCTGGATCTCATTTCACATCTTCTCATCACAAATCAATTTTAAACATATTCTATAGGTTTTGGTACATAACTATGAAAAACCCCAAACTTTCTAATTCTTAACTCTTAACAGACAGTAACTAAGGCAAAAACTTCACATCTATTATGACATATACAATGTATACATAAAACAAGGACAAAACTGTATCTTGTATGTGTAGACATGCATGCATTTTTCTTTATATATACACATATAATTAAATAATTTACTATTTCAGATGAAAATTGTGCTCTTAACGTGATGTATAACAAATTTGCTTATGTCTGATAACAATCCAACTTAAAACAAATATCTGGGAATTCATCAGTCTGCATTAAAATAAAATCCTCTAAAAAGTTTTGTAGTTATTTGACAATATTAAATTGCTGATTAAAAAGCACTTATTAAAATGTGACAATAAAACCCAGTTTTCCTAAAATTAATTCATTGAAATTTGCAAAGAACAATAAAATTTAGCCCGTTATATTCATAGAAACATNCCAGTGCATCCTGCTGTCCTGGATCATGTTTTCCCAAGTTCAAGAATTTGGACTTGTCCTTGTTCAACTTCATAAAGTTCTCACTAGTCTATGAAGGTCATCCTGCATGGTTGCTCTCCCTTCCAAAGTGTCCAGTTCCCCACTCAGTCTGGTAATATCAGCAAACTTTGTCAGGGTATCACTTTATCCTATCATCCAGATCACTTACCAAGATATTAAAAAGTGTTTATATAAGTATAGGAAGCCATTTTTTCCACAAGATTTATTACAAGGAGTTAGGGCTCATTTCGCTTAGAAGTCTTTCCTTCCTGGAAGAGGCATTTTATGCCAGAGAAATACCCCAGAGATTGGATGTCTNTATTCATAGAAACATGGAATCACAGAAGTTGGAAGAGACCTCAAGGATCATTTGATCCAATTTCTTCTCTCAAAAACATGGTCTAGGCAAGATGGTTCAGCACCCTGATAAGCCGAATCTTAAAAGCATCCAGTGTTGGATAATCCACCTTCCCTGGGAAGGTTATTCCATTTGCTGAACAAACCCAGTTCTCTCAGGCTTTCCTCATATGGCAGGCTTCCCAGTCCTTTGATCATCTTTGTGGCCCTTCTTTGGACCCTCTCCAGTCTGTCCACACTTTTTCGCACAGCAGAGACCAAAACTGAACACAGCGCTCCAGGTATGGCCTGGCAAGCACCAAANTTCACCTGCCTTGCAGAGGAGCTAATTCCCTGAAAAGATAACTTTTTTACAGTCAACCTTGGAGGCTGCACAAGGGAGGGCCAGGCAAAGCATTAAGAAAACCTGGAGAGGAAAAAGGCATTGCATTCTGTCATGCCTGATGTACACACTGTTATGTTTAGTGTTCTTGCCTTTGAAAATAAATTTTACTAAATTTTTCCACTGCTTGGTATTTTGGGTGTACCCGCATTATCTTTTTTCATAGTTGGGGTCAGTCAATCCCTGAGGGATCCCACTTGTGATAGGCTTGAAAAGAAGCCTCTGAGTGGCCCTGTCAGCCATCTCCACACACACTGCACAGGCCACTGGTCTAGATCATAACCCATCAGTTCCTCTAGGGAGATACTGTGGAAAATAGTAGTGAAAGCCTTGGAGAAATCCAGATGAACAGTGTCCACCACAGGCTCCACATCAACTGAATATGTCGTAGAAGGTGATGAGGTTTGTCAAGCATGATTTTCCCTTGCTGAATCCATGCTGACTTTTCAAAATCATGTGCTTCATTTGGCTTGTGATAGACCCAAGGAGGGCTCATTCCATAACATTTCCAAGGACTGAAGTAAGACTGATATTAACTGTTTACATAGCTACCTAGATAATGAAGGATGACCAATTAACTGTAATACTTTTTGTTGGAGTTAATTCTCAGAATTCTCAGTCACGAAAAGACAGCTTCAGTCTCTAATCACTCTTCTTTCTTTCTTTCAAACCCAAATCCTGGTATGATTTGATGATTAGCTAGAAAATAAGCTAGAAAATAAGAAGGGTTTATTAAAGAATTAAGATTTTTTAAGCTTTTAGAATGAATACTCTTCACATTTTGATGTTATTTGGGATTAATTTGAGAAGAAAAGAAAAAATAAAATCCAAAAGATCCAAAACCAGGGGCAAAAGCTGCTAGGAAAGTGGTAAGAGAACTACCATACCACAAATGTTTGGACTGAGAAGTCCAATCAAATGAAATGAACAAGATTGAGTTTTCAGAGTGGGAGCATGGATGGTCATAGTGTTCACCTGCAGCTGTGTTTCCATATTGATAGTTTAGCTGAATTCTTTGAGTCATTTTAGATACATAAGCTGAGTCCTGAGTTATCTCATGGCATGCTGCAATTCTGGAAGAGGTCTGAAATCAAAGCATTTAAATAATTACAACAACAAAATCAGTTACGTTGTTAAATTCAATAGAGTCATTACAGTCAAAACTGCCTAACTTTTATGTAATACTTCATAAATATAATATAAGCAATGTAAAACTTCACTTACTTATATGAATGCTATAAAATCAAATGTCTTTTGCCAGTAATTGATGATTAATGAAAGTGGGGTTTAAGGGATTCTGTTATAACCATGCTCTCAAGAAGGTTGCCTTTGACTCCAGACATTCTGCCAATTCAAGTCTTGTCAAAGCTGGCCTGCATGGAGTAGAGGTTGATATTTGTAGCAGAAAACAGAATACTAGAAGTTACATGGCCTTAACAGAAGGTCTTTCTCTCCAAAAAATGTCAGTTTCCAGAGTCAATGGTGAGCAAAAGGCTAAACTGTGTGTTTTCTGAATGTTGTGTTGAAGTTGGAGAATCCTGCAGGCCAGAATTGAGCTGGGACTGTCGTAAGTATGTGTTGAAAAGGAAGAAAATGCTTCCCACTTTATGGATCTACACAGCAACCTCTGCAATGTCTGTCAGAAGAAGCACAAAGATTTTTAACACCAGCTAAGGAATAATATGAAGAAAGTTGTAGCCTAAGGGATGGTATGAAGATCCCAGCTTGGAACCTTGTCCTAAGAACATACTCCATGACTTAGGACATAGGCTTACTTCTCTGTTCTACATTGTGGTTCGCAGCAGATAATTTTATCCTTAAAGAATATTTGCTCATAGTATGCTTAAGCAATATAATATATGCAGGAAATCACTCATTTTATTATTTCTAAACTTCAGGATTCTTGGGTGCCTTTAATCCATGCTACAACCAGTGTGATGCAGTCAGGGGAGGTGAGCAGATTCATCTCTGTTGTGCTTTTATTTTTATCTATTTTAGATGTTTCTCCTAGCATAAGAAGAAAACCAGCCTCATGACCTCAGGTAGTGAAGATCTCTATGATAGTCCAGGCAAAAAGCAAAAGCAGACATAACAAAAGACGGATTTCTTTTGGTTTGCTGTTGATGGGACAGTTTTCTCATCCCAGTTTATGGGGCAAATAATATGAGACTCACCCTGTCCTATTCAGGATGAAAATGTAAGAGGAGAAAGTCAATGGCCTGTTTATGTTGCCTTCACCTAGTCTCCTGACATACTGTCACTTGCTTAGGTTATTGATAACCACAAGATGTAGGTCTATCTTCTAGAATTTATTCATATATCTTATGAGTGCTTTCTTTGTTATTTATCAATCAACCTGACAATCAGCTAATTTGACTATTGTTCTTCCTTTGTC
>WEIV01025286.1:32966-69070 GCA_013390005.1 Calyptomena viridis | reverse complement strand
CACGGGGCGATGGCGGCGCCGGGCGGTGCCGGCCCGCGGGTGTGCGGGCGCTGTTAGTCACGGAGGGTCGTCGTGCGGGTAAGAGAGGGAACGGAGAAAATAGCAACACCCCCCTTTCCCGCGTGTGTGTGCGTCGAGGAGAGGGGCTGCTCCCGGGGGGCCGCCTCGGGTCACCGTAACGCGAAGTGTCCGAGGTTGCTTGGTGAAACTGGCCCTGTGTCCTTGCCGTGTGCTCTGGTGTTGGGTTCTCGGCGCCGCCGTGTTGTGCTTCGGTTGCTTGCAAATATCCAGAGAGTATCTGTTGTTCTCTTTGCAGAAGCCTTGTTGGCATTGGTGTAAGATGTAGCTTTGATTGTAAGGTCTGACTGGAGTTACCCTGGTGAAAGACATTTTCTGCGTGTCACAGTGAGACAACAGAATAGCTGGTTATTGGCCTCCATGGTTCCCTGTTTTCCTGTTGAAGAGATTTCCATCTCTTTTCAGTGTGTAAGATAACAGGAAAGCGTATGTATCTTTTTCAGTTCTGAAAGTCCAGTCAGGGAACCTTAACTTGCAGTGTTGCAGATTTGGTGTGACATGTCCTGAGAGCAGTTCCTCTGACAGGAGGCCACAGGACACTCATGCAGTTGCATGCCCGTCTCCTGTTTTTGACAAACAGAGCCTGAATTGCAGCTTTCTTTGACTATTGTGACCTTGTCAATGAAATACTAATAGACAAACGAAAAGGATAAGCTAGCTCTGTGCCAGGATCCTCTCCCAGCAGGATCTAGATTGCTGTTGCACACCGAGGGAAGTTCAGATAGCAGGTTGCCAGGGGGCGTATGTTTTATTTTTATGGGATCTGCTATTGGACTTTACAACGGTAAAGGCAAAATTATTGTTTACTTTTGTCTTGATTTTCTCCTTTTAAAAATGAAAACAGTGAAATTTGCCTGCACAGGCAAAAGTGAATGGATAGTAGTATCCCATGGGAAGATCAAAGGGCAAAATATACAGTGTTGGCATCTTATCTTCTCTGAGTTGTATTCTAGACATTGGTCTAAAGTATGTGGATTAATACCTTTCTGGCCTAAATCTCTTAACAAGAAAACCCAGATATTGAAAAACGGACCACTCTATTATTTAATTATTGCAGAAGATTAACCCCTGTGCACCTGTGGGTTTCTCTGTTTGGTGGCAGGTTTGTTTGTTTGTTTGTTTTATTTTTCTTGTTCTTTCTGATGTTGCCTGTCACACAGTAATGACTTTTTCCCTGTCTGCCTGTTGTCACCGCACAGTTTGCATGCTGCCTTAAGTTGTTTCTCCAGAATATGCAAGAAATAATTATTTAGTAGTTTCAATTGGGCCATGAATTTTAGTCACTTTGTTAGAATATTTGCTAAAGAAGTTGCAGTGTAGCTGGATATACTCACAAGCCGTTGTTTCATTTCTTATTAATGTTGTGCATTTAATTCAGGTTTTACACACTCCTGTAATTACTTGTGGAGTCCAGCTATTGTATGTGTTGGAGGAGGAAATATAAAATACCCTTTGTTTCTCTGCTGTGTCTTTGCCTACTGTCTCTTAACTTTATGTAAGATAAAGGTAGAAAACGCAAGGTCAGCCCCGAAGACTTGTCTGCTGTGAGAAATCTGGGAACAGCACAAAGCGTAAAGGAAACATAAATGCTTGTTTGTCTTGGAAAAACTGCTTTTTTCCTGTGTGGTTTTTTCCCTGTCTGTAGGCCAGGGTCAGCTGCAAAAGGAGAGCTATTTGGGGCCCTGCTGAGGAGCGCTGAGTTATCAGTGTTCCCCTGTATAAGGATGATTTTTACATGGCATTCTGCCTTCACATACCTGATCTTAAGAAGCTGCTGGTGATACTGCGTACCAGTGTGCACTGTCTGTCGTTAGAGTGGCACCTTATTTCTTTAAGCAAGCCTTTTATTTTAGTGTTTCAAAACTCCAGCAAATTTGCGGGAAAGATGTTTGTATCATTTCTTGTGCTATTTAAAGTTATACCTTGGAGGCTTTCACTACATGTTGTGTCACTTTGTTTCTTTCTAATTAAGTTTTGGTTTTTTTTCGAAGGGATCCCTCCCTTGGTCCTGCCCGACCAGTGAGTCCTTTAAATACGCTCCTGCAGTGGTCACATAGAACAGACAAACTTGAACTGCAGGAGGGAAGATGATGTCTTTGGATGCAGCACAGAAGGCAGTGGGAAACCTGACCTTGGATACACCAGACAGGACAATCAGTAACCCGGTAACTCCTCTGTCATGTCAATAATGTCTCCCTTGGGAAATGGGACTTGGCTGTTTTATGTTGTGCTGGTTTGCATAGTGGGGGATGTTACTGAGAACTCTGCATTACTCAGGTATTTGAGGGAGAATGTCACAAGTGACACTAGGAGCTGATGATGTTTACAAATTGTGCTGTAAACAAATAGACACTTAATGCACAGGACTTCCAAAACAGGACAGATATTCTGTTAGCCTTGGAGGGTAGTTAAGCCTTTTTCATACACAGTTTATGTAGATTTTTACAGAATGTGCTGTAAAGTGAAAACATGATAAGCAATGTTTTCACTCCTAACTCTGTAAACAGAGGCGGTGCCTGGCAGCTCTCATGAAATGTTTATTTTGTGGTGCCTCTAACTTGGAATCTTTTTTCATAGTTCATCTCTTAATTTACAGTAATTCCTGTTTTATGGGGAAGACTTGGGCTACAGTTGCAGAGAGTGGATTTGACTGAATGTTGTTTGCCTAGCTTAGAGTCTGGAGACTTGTCTGAAAATCTCTGGCATTCTCATGATCAGCAGCCTGACACTGTCTCACCCTAAATGGGTGGGTTTGGTTGTGTTTCAAAAAAAAAAGGTAGTTTCTTTGAATCTGCAGGAAATAGGATTTTTAACATTCTGTGATAGAACTCTTTAAAAATATTCAAGTCTACAGAATGTCTGTATGGAGTGTACAGTAACACAGATCTGCACAGGGCTTCCTTATCTATTGCAGCTTTGCGCTGTCACACTCTTGTGCCCTCAGTGATTGTTCATTCCCACTGTATGCCCACTGTGCTTGTGAAGTGTTTAAAGTTAAGCATGATGGGGAGATAGCTTCAACCTCCTTCACAAGAACCCAGCTAGAAGAGGAAGGAAAGCTGTATGATTAACTAGAAGGTGGAAGGACTGAACTGCAAAAGGAAAGGGAGGATGAAAGTTGGTAGACGGAGATTTTGGTGGTGGAGAGGAGCTGTGAAGAGGAGGATTAGGAGGTGTTTAGAACAAATGAGCAGTGTAAGAGAGAAAGTAAGAATTCAGCAAAATTAGATGACTGCAGGGAGACTGATGAGTATGATGGGTGAGAAGACTTGGCTGGAGAATTCAAAGAGGTAAACTAGAGCTTAGGGGTCAAGAGCCTAAGGTGAGAAAAAAAAATGAGTATTTGGTATTGAAATATGGAGTCAGAGTTGGGAAAGATTGTGTCGATGACCTCAGGACAGTCTCCAGACAAGGCCATGAGCAAACTGCTCTGTCTGACCTTGCTTTGATCAAGGCACTGGTCTAGAGACACCAGCAGTGTTTTCCAACCTCAGCCCTTCTGTAGTAGGGCAGGCTGTGAAAATGTCATTGTTTCAGTGAATTGTTCCACTAGCAACAAAGCTTAAGAGCTTTATTACAGGTTTGAGTCTGAGATGCATTTCTTCATCACTGTACTGTTCTCAGGCATCCAAAAGATTCTGCTTTCCTTTTGATGCCCTTTACTCCACCCATCTGGTAAAAAAATTTGTCATGTTCCATCTCATGGGGCAGCTGTCTGATGCCCAGCAATCAGGCATTGCATCAGGCAGATGAAAGCTGTGTTATCACAGTCCTTTCCTCTGTAAAATCATAATCTGTCCTCTTGTTTTATGAAAACTGACGCATTTTAGAAAGAACACCATCTTCAAGACCTCTCAAACTCAGCTGATATTGGCCAGTTGGCTTTAGAGGTAATTTTTGGAGGTCTGGAGGATGGGATCATGGTAGATCATGTCATATCACAAGCATTATTCTTAATAAATGAGGAAAAATTAGTAGGAGTGTGTCTTGGGACATAAGGAGGTTACAGGCACATTCTGTGATGATAACGTCTCTTTAAGTCTGTAGTATTGCACCCTGAAAATGCTCTGTTATGGTCTTGCAGATTTCATGTCTGAGCTTCTGAAGAGTTGATAGGCTGCCTTATTTTCTCTTAAATAATTTCATCCTTTTGAATATAAATAAGTATTTTTGACACAATTCCTCTTTCAGGAGTAAATAACTTTGTTTCACTAGAGTGGTTGAGCCCCAGTATCCTTGGCGCGTGCCTGTATGTTTCTCTGGTTTGTCTTTATAGACTGAACCAGTAACTTACTACTCTACTGCATTACCCTGAGCTACTACCCCTCAGGAGCAGTGTGTTAAACAATCAAGATTCTTTTTTATTATTATTTTTCTTATTCTTTGAATAAAAATGAGCTTCTTGTGTGCAGCTTGAATATTAAGGAACCAAGCCACTGCCAGTAAGCAAAGGAATTTAAGCCTATTTATTTTTTTACTTTTGACACTTAATTTCACATTTTGGTCCTCTTCTTCTGCACCTGCTTAAGCCAGTAAAAATGATGAGACTTAAAACAACCTGATCATTTGTGAGCTCATGCTTGAGAAGCAAGTGTTGTTTTGTTTTGTGGTTTTTTTCCTGATGTAGAAGATGTCTGGGAATTAAGTTTTATGCAATTTGTGGGTAGCTGAGAAGTGGAGAGGAGGCAGAAAAGGATGTGTATCTACTGACAGAAACAATCAACACTCTGGATTTAGGCAATTTTTGTTGTGATTCCCCTTTCCTTCCTCACAGATTAACAAGAATATGTGTCAACAAACATATACCCTTTTCATATCTTCCTGTTCCACTCAATTTTTTATATATATATTCTTTTTTAATTTCATCTCGTACTTTTATGGTCTAATATTGCATTCAAGAGTAGTATTTCCAGCATGTTCCTTATTTTTCTTGTTAAATTACTGGAACTCTTTTTTACGATTATGTTTATTTCAGAGATATCCTAAAATCTTGTATACTATTCCATAGATCATGGATTTTGGGAGGAAAAAACCAAACCCAAAACAACCTTGTCAAAATGCCAACATTTGCTACCACTTACTTCCTTTTTCAATCTAAAGCACGTGTGGTGAGATGCAGAGTTACAGCTTTACTTTCAGATCAGCCTCCTGGGAACTTGCACAGTTTAATGTTAAGGCGCTTCTCTTCTCTTCCCCAAGCGCTGGGTGCACCAGCTGATGATCAGGATGAGGCTTCTGTCAGCATGTCTGGACCTTTGCCAGTGAGCTGTGCTGGGGTGTTCTGGGCTTTTATTTTAACTGACATATCTTCTCATGGCTGTTAAGGTTCCACGATGCTGCCATTTCAGTTTAGCATAATGTGCATGTGTTACCTTCTCCAGCGATGGATAAGGAAATAAAAAGGCTTTGAGCCAGACTGCCTACTGTAGATACCATAAAGTCAAAGACTGCTGAGCAGGGCTGTTTCAATGCACTCTGCAGTTCTTGGCTCATTAGATGATGTGTTTTGTTGTGTTTGTTCGTATAGTTTTTAGTAAGAAGACACTCTGTGACATAGTCTCTTCCTATCACTGTTTCGCAAAATCGAGCAGGAACAAGCAAAAGGAATCTGCTGTAGTCTGGAGTCAGAAGGGTTGTAGAAATTGCCTCCTTGTACCAGCAAAGAGCTGATAATAGTCAGCCTTTGGGAATGACCTAATTTGAAGTGAATCCTCTTTATGCTGTATGAAAAGTGAGGCAATAAAATATTACCACCCTTCATTTGAGAGCTAGGAATGGAGAATGGGAGTTTTCGTTTTAATTTTATCTGGAAAGCTTGGCCTTAGTAGGAGAAAATATGCCAGCTTTTTCCTTCCTGTTGTGGTTTCTTTTAAATTAAAAGCTAGTTGTGTTTCTTTTAATTTGCTAGAGCGCCACATAATTAAGTATTAGAATATTTATTTTTAAACTATTGTGGGTTTTTTTTTGCATCCATTACAAAATGTTATTGGAATATTTTGTCTTTTTTTTTTTTTTCTTCCTTCTTCTAGATCATTCCATATGTTGGGACAATACTTGGTGGCCTTGCTCCTGGAGAGCTGATTGTGATACATGGGACTGTTCCAGATGATGCAGACAGGTAGTGGTTATGGTGCCATGTTTTGCAGTGTCACCATGTGAACAAGAATGTAATGAATAAAATATTTTCAGGGGTCCTACTTATGATGGCACAAGAACTCTCGATCTAAATCCTTGTGATAGCATCAAATTGAATGCAAGCTTAAGTGGATAATGAAAGCTTTGTGATGAGAACTGGAGAACTGATTTTTTGCTTTCTGCTGATCTTTTCTTCTCTCTTTTTGCTTTGGCTGCTTTGGCAGGTTTTTTCCCCAGTCATAGCATATGCTTGTCTAAAGGGGTTATCTGAGGCTAACAAAATTGATAATTGTGTTGTGTGCTTTAATTAACTTTAGCTAGGATAAGGTATGGACTCATGCACATGCCCAGTATGAGGGTTCTGTTCCCCAACTTTACCCAAGGTTCATTTAATATATTCTGCTGAAGATGATGGGAGGGAAGGTGTGGAGTTTACATGATATAAATAATGATCATTAAACAAATACTTAAATATTTTAATTCTTTACAATACATCATGTGAGAACCTTCCACAAATGTGTAGGAGTTGGACAAATATATGTTGGGATTGTTTCCTTATCCAGTGATACTCATTGTGTGTGCCTGTTCTGAGGCTCCACAGAAAAATGCAAATGTGCCGAACTTTTGGGTGATTTCCTGACAGACTCAGCTGAATGTGGTTTGTCTTGTTTTTATGATTAGGTTCCAGGTGGATTTACAGTGTGGCAGCAGCATAAAGCCTCGAGCTGATGTGGCATTTCATTTCAACCCCCGTTTCAAGAGGTCTGGCTGCATTGTTTGCAACACACTGGAGAGGGAAAAATGGGGCTGGGAGGAGATCACTTATGAGATGCCCTTTGAAAAAGGGAAGTCATTTGAGATTGTCATCATGATTTTAAAGGATAAATTCCAGGTGAGTCTGGCTGGTTCTTCATCCACAGCCAATTGTCAGGCCAATAAAAGAGAGGTATTTTGTATAATTAAAATAAATGTTGGAAGTCTTGATGTCTCTGTTACCTAGGTATAGTCTAACTACAGAAGAGTTTAGAGCTTTTCTTTAAAGAGGTGCTAGTTAAATCAGATCTTTAATTTTGTATTGTTTCCCTCTAAGTTGGATGAGTAAGTGGGTAGCTTCCTGCCATGGCTAATGGCTATTCCACCCTTCCCTCCTTATGTGCAGAAGGCTAACCTTGGCATAAACCTGTTCTGCAACTGGTGTAGGACAGTCCTTTTGGAGGGAACATGTAAAGCGTATTTGTCTTGCTCTGTTAGTCTGCAATAGTAGACTCTATTAGATTAGTAATACCACATTGGTAAGTGATCAGGTGCTAGAAAAAAAGGTGTGAAATGCAGATTTTAGTGTAGCAAATAAATCTTCCTTGCAGTGGTGGGAAAAGAGGCTGAATTGTGAATAAGCTGAACTTAGTCAGTCTGGTATTTCTAGGACACTCCCTGCTTCTGTACCCAACCAGTGTAAAACAGAGATACGTGCATATAATTTGATACATGTCTGGTGTAATGTATGTTTAATATAGTTTTTTCGTTTTGTTTCCTGTCTCTTTAGGTGACTGTAAACAAGAAACACTTGCTGCTCTACAACCACAGAATTAGCCTTGAGAAAATAGATACTCTTGGAATATATGGCAAAGTGCAGATCAAAACCATAGATTTTGTTTCTAATGTAAGTTAGATATCTGATTCGTTTGATTCCTTTTCTCTCTCTCGCTAAACTGCGTAGTAGGAGAACTTATGGTAAAAGGGAAGTGAAGAAAAGCATATACACAATCTAATGTTAGTAACAAGATTTCAGTTTCTCCAAATTTCAATCTGTGAGTCTTGTGAGGATTTCTGTCTTCCTGTTTGTCCTGGGTTTACAACAATGTCTGCCAAGGAAGGCAGGAACCTTCCTGGAACAGAAGGAAACTCCTCCCTCTGATTTACTACAACCTTTGAAATCAAGAGGCTTTCAGGCAAAAATAGAAAAAAGTAGAGATAGAAAATAACAGTTCTTTACGAAAGAATATAGAATAAAATAGAACACAACGTAAATAACATGAAGTCCCCCGAACAAGTACCACCCTGTGTACTTCTGGTGTAGCCTTAGCCATGGCCAGCAGTTGGCGACTGAGGAGGGCCGGAGGCTTTTCCTGGCGCAGTTACCGCCGTGGTGCAGAGGGTGGCGCTGGCGGGCTGGGGGGGCCAAGGCTGCAGTGCCTCGGCCCAGGCAGCAGGGGGCAGTGGCGGGGCCGCTCCCGCGGCGCAGGGACGGTCCCACGGGCAGCACGCGCCTGGAGGGCTCGGACCCGGCGCAGGGACAGCCAGAACAGCAGCGACGGGCAGCACTATGAGGAATTCCACCAGCCGGTTCAGTCCCTAACGCCGTTTTAGTCTTGTGATTAGGGGCAAAAGAGTGACAATAGGACAGATGGTGTAAGAATTGATTGGGTACTGAATCTTGGAGTGGATCAGACTTTTCAGGTGTTGCAGGGGCTCTACAATGAACTCTTGAGTATTCAGTGCTTCTAAGTGATAAGTTTAGCCATGGCTGTAACTTGTTGCTTGGCTTTGAAATGCCAGGGCCAGCCACAGCTGGAACTCCTCTTGCACATAACCCTGTTCTTCCTGCTGAAATGACCGAATTGTTGAAAAAAGTCCTAAGTAGGAGTGTGCATTTAGTTAAGAGGTATGAGAAGAGATATCCATTCTAAAAGACTTTGTAGCTTGGCTTGTACTTAGGCCAAACAGCAGTGAATTTGAAGTCAAGGCATTGCAGTGCTTCCTCTCAGCTGCCAGCTCTGCTAGAGAAAATACACCGACAGTGAGGAATTGAACAATGTTTTCTCCTGTGCAGAAGGAGAGATTCTTCTGTGCTGGAAGGGTGAGACTTTTAGAACAGAAACTGAAGGTGATAAATTCCAGGGAGATATAGAAGGTGAATGCCTTTTCCCTTTTCTTCCACTCACTAAAGCAGCCTACCCACTCCTGTGTAATATTCGGGATTTCTGCTCCATCCTCACTACATTGTGGGCAAAGCTTGGGTCTCTTGCTGCCAAATATCAGGTCTAACTCAGTTCAGCAGACTAATAATTGTATTGGTAAAAGGTGAAAGATCAGAACATAATGAAGTCTAAGCTTTAAATGTGGATCTACTCACTGATCATTTGAAAAGCCTGTAAACAGTTTCATGGGCCACCACCTGACCTTGGGCATGTTGCCAGAATAATGATCCTGCAAAGCTGAGTCCTGGTCTTGGAGGACTGACCCTGAGAAGAACTTGGGATCAAGCAGGTGCTGTAGCAAGCACAAAACAATACACTTGGTTTAGTCTGAGGTTCCTGATGCTGTATTCTATGCGGAAGAAAGGAATGCAGAAGGGCGATTGTTTCATTTTAGTCTTTGCTTTTAAGACACTTTTCTGAGGAGGAAGGTGGAAGCTTCTGTTGAAATAAACAAGCTGAAGACACAGTCTGCTAGGGCTGAGCAGGAGCTGTGTCTCTGCATGGCCATGTTGCTCATCTGTCCTTCCCATGGGATGCAGGGGGCTGCTTAGAATCCTAAGGACCCCCCAGCATGGACTTGCCATGCTGGTATTTCTACCCCAGTGAGGAAAACTGCGGGTACTCTCTGATGCTGAGGGCTTAACAGTGCTCTGACTGTTAAATAAAGATTCAAAATGTAATGAATTGGTTTTCAGAAATCTCAGTTTTGCCTCTGCTATCGTACTTCAGGACTTTCCTGTGGTTTGTAGAGGTTTGGCTATGTTTTTCATTACCAGAGCCCTAGATTTCTATGTTAACAGTTCACCCTTCAAACAGCACAGGTCCTTATATGCTTCTAAACCAGCTTTATATAAAAAGTTCTATGATGTTAGCAATGACACCTAAATATCTCTCTTTCTGCAGTCTTTACAAGGCTCTCAGCCATCATCTCTAGGAGTAACAAAGATAAACCCAGAAAATGTACGTATGTTTGTAAAAGGTTGAATGCATCTCCCTGTTGTCTGATAAGCTGGGTAATGTTCCTTTTTTCTCTTGTAGGGCGTAATGCCAAATGGTTCACAGTTGGTAAGTGTCTTTTGTAGATTTGTGGCAAATGTGAAGAGTAAAAAAATCACAGTAAAAATATCTCAGTTATTTGTGAATAAAACATGCCCAGAACAAGGGAATTGAGAGTCTACTGGGAGATGATCGTCAGTGAGGTTTTGCAGAGAGTAATCCTCAGCTGCTAGTAAAAGTGGGACTATTTGCTAAATGGTTTAGAAAACCCAGAAGATAAACATAGCATTTGTAACAACTCAGTTTTGAAGCCACAAGCTTAACTGGGAATATTACTTTTATTTAAAGCTTCAAAAGAGTTTGCTTAACTGAACTCTTTACAAAGCCTTTAGTTGGTTGTTACCTTGAATTCATGTACAGAGGAAATGGTAACACACTTTGCCAAGAGAGATCTTTTGAATTTAGTGAGAAAATAAAATACTTGGCAACAAGTTTCAAGGATAACATACAATCAAGGAAGAAGCATTCCACAGAAGCACCCAACACAAAGCAATCCAGCAGAAAGTTTAGTAGAATACAGCTCGTTGANGCTCATTGGTTTTAAGTTACACAAAAGAGATTAAGAAAGAAAGAAGGAAGAAGAAATTAAGAAAATTAAATGGCTATCACCAGAGGATCCTGTCAAAGTCCATGGCTTCACATGACAGCGACAGGTCCTCAGAGAAAAGGCCAAGATGGGGCCCATCTGTGCTTTATTTATGGGGTTTGGGCACTGTGGCCACCAGGGACATTCGGGTCACTGACCACTCAGTGCCCTCCAGGCCAGAGTGAGGCGTGGTGCAGCCATCCAAGGCTCCAGGGGGTGTCTTGTGGCCAGGCTATCAGGCAGGCCTGTTTGATTGACAGCACTTTGTCCCTGGCAGCAGGCCTGGCCATGAGGCTGCTTTGTTCTCACCCAAATGATTACATAATGAAGTGAGATTCCAATCCAGGATCTCAAAGCATCCACAACCATAAATAGAGAAATTGAAAGTGAGGTACCTGAAGCTTTAAAGGATCAAATCGCATTCAAAACTTTTTTTTCAAATAAGCATACTTTGTTTTCTCTGCTTTAGGGAATACTTGCAAAGTAAAAGTATTCTGCAGTCATGTGTGCCTTGGAACCTGCCTATCTTCTTGCTGACAAATCCGTGCTGTCTCTGTGTGCACTTCAGGTAGCTGGACGCAAGTACTGCACCTTAGGGTTGCAACTTGCATCCAGCTAACATGGAGCATACACAGAGCATGCACTCATTTTTTTGCAAAAAGCTGTACAACCTGGAGTAAGGACCACAGTCAAACTAATGAGTCGAAAGCCAGGAATATATACCAATAGAATTTGTGGAGAAGGCAAAGTTGCAGTGAGTGCAGTGATTTTAAATGCTTTGTCACTTCACAGCATGCCATCTTCAGTCTTATTTCAGAACAAAATAATAGGCAATATTGTAATTTGCAAGTGGTGAACTTCAATGAAACATAAAGGGAAAGTACTTCTCCATTCGCTCCTTTCCCTTGATCAAAATAACTTCTAACACAATGAGAAAATAAGACAAATAAAATACTTGCACTATCTATCATTATGAACTGATGCCAGGAGGACAGAATACCCAATGACCCTACTTGTAGTATTTATGCAACTGTGGGACAACAACACACCTAGCGTGAGTCTTACCCTTTAAACGAAACCAGCGTTTCAGAGATGAGAGATCAAGGTGGCTGTATTGAATAATTACATAATATGAATTTAAATTATTGGAAGGAGTTTCGTGCTTACATTTTTCTTTTTTTACCTTTGCCCTCACCTTCCACCATTAGTGGTGGCAGAAGTAGTTGTTTATAGCATTTATTTTGAACCCAAGGTGATAATCAAAAATAAAAAACAACACCTTGACATGTTGATCTCAGTGTACGTTTTCCATTAGAGTAGTAGTATCCCAGAATGTGTTGGTAGGGATAACTTTAATTGCAGATCACAATGGCAGGCCAAATTTCTTCCTGCCGTAGTAAAACTCAGCTTGTGTATTGGAAAAAGTAAGTCACAGTCAAAACTTTTACTGGTGGTGTACTTGCAGGGTGTTCCTTACGTTGGGAAACTTGACACTGCACTTCATCCAGGATGCACAATTGCCATTAAAGGAGAAGTGAATAAAAACCCAAAGAGGTATGTGTTACTTGTTATTTTTCTGCTGTTTAACTGAGGTACTCTTGAGAATGAGTAGACTTTTCCATTGCCTCTGTATATCCTTACTCACTTGCAACTTTGCATCTGGAATCATGTGAAACCTGGAATCATGGGAACCTGCAGGATTTTGCTTTAGAGAGGACATAAAAGAGCAGCTCCATTGTGAAAAATGAAGGTAAAACCTGAGTGTCTCACCTACTAAATCTGCATCATTCACAAGTTTGTGTGTCTGTTCAGGGCTTTCCTTTGTGAAAGATGTATGTGCAAATGTACTGTACAGTGACGGCTTCTATTCTAAAGAGATCGAAGAGTAGGGAGCTGGCAGAAGTAGGTAAAAAATTAGTGAGTTAGACCACTTGTTGGTGTGCTCGAGTGCTGTCTGTTACAACAGTTCTCTGAATACCTCTCTGACAACCTCCTCAGTATAAACATGAAAGTGCCTAACTGACAACAACTGCGTGGTGAACTGAATGAGTAGAGGGATGGAGCCCCTGTCCTATGAGGAAAGGGTAAGAGAATTGAGATTGTTCAGCCTGGGAAAAAAGAATACTTTGGGGAGACCTAATTGTGGCTTTCCATTACCTGAAGCGAGTCAACAAGAAAATGGAGAGGAACTGTTTACAAGGGCATGTAATGACAGGACAAGGGGGAATGGCTTCAAACTGAAAGAGAGTAGGTTTAGATTAGATGTTAGGATTTGTTGCTGTGCGGGTGGTGAGGCACTGGAAGAGGTTGCCCAGGGAATTGTGAATGCCCCATCCCCGTTCAAGGCCAGGCTGGATGCGGCTTGTAACAGCCTGGTCAAGTGGAAGGTTAGACCGTGGCAGAATTAAACCTTCCATGGCAGGGGGTTAGAACTTGATGATTTTAAGGTCCCTTCCAACCCAGGCTATTCTATGATTTTTTGAAAATGGGTAGAGGAGTATGAGCTATAATTTTGAGAGCAAATCAGGAACAATGGGTTGCAAAGAAGACATTTTCCCAGCATGAAATAAAGGTGGAAGAGGAGGGGAGTGCAAGATAGTCAAAATGGAGCTGAGAAAATGCCTGCTTCAGCATGCCATTTACTTGAAGCGTGGTTTTGGCTCTGCAGAAACATGCTGAAAAATGAAGCAATTAGTGCGAATGATGAGAAGCACGCTTTTCACACTGTGTGTGAGCATTGCACTCCTGCTTCCTCAGGACATGCTTCTTCCCTGCAGTTGAACAGCATTCAGAGTTCGTATTCACACTGGAACCTAAAGTCTAGAAATCTCATCCACGAAGTTTGGGTGGATTTCAGATTGAACAGGATAATTAATAATTGGAGAGTAGCATTTGTTTTCCTTCTTTTGGCTTGAAAAAGTTATTAGCATTTCAAATGCTACATGTCTTGCTTATCAGCATGAAGAGGCTTTTGGCTGTCAGTTAAAGAATTGCAGGTTTTCTGCTGTTTGTGTTGTGCTTCTAAACATACATATTAATACAGAGTTTATAAGTTATTTCACATCTTTCACTCATTTCACACAGCTGTAGATGTTACTCTTTTTTGGTGAAAAAGAGAACTTTGCAGATTGGAAGTGTTGCAGCAATATTTCCTATCTGGACTGAGTAATTCTCAAAAGAGGGCAGTAACCTCTTTTGAGCTAATTTGGGGAGCTAATTCGGGGGTGGGGATGGAATATTTGTTCTTCAAATGCAGTTAGGTCTTTGCTGCAGGTTGAAGCATTAGTTTGAATTTGTATGAATCTTCCCTCTGATCACTCTTCTCCAGAACTTCCCTTTAGGAACTCTGTTTTGTGGACATGTCTGAGATTGTGGAGTAATCATTTAGCCTGGGCAGAGCTGTGCTGCCTACGAAATAACATTTTGTATGCATGGTGTCCCACCAGTCTTACATGTATGGAGAGAATACTTGAATTTTACTCTAAAGTGTAACCAGTTTGTTGGCAGAAAGAATATAATGTCTTTGTGTAAAATGAAGCCTCTCCCTCTCCATTGCTTGAGTGAAAGAGATGGGGAAGCAGACAGCACCGTGTGTTCCTGTGAGATGCTGCTTCCTAGTGCAGTAGGGGAGCAGCTCTTGGCTCACTACCTTCCTGCTAAGACATAACAGAGAGCTGTGATTGTGAAGTGGATCTAGGAGGGTGATGACTTACATTTGCTACCTCCAGCAAAGATTCCTCTGCAAAGGAGACAAATGCATGTTAGCTACCTGCTTGGTTCTTTAGGTGAATCACAGCCCTGGCTCCTACATAGTCCTGAGTATTGGCTAAGGACCTGGTAAATGACATGGACTACTGCAAAGTGTTTATAAACCCTTGGAATACTAAACTTCTACAAAATATCTTCCAGCTTTGCAATAAATCTGAAAGCAAGTGACTCAAAGGACATTGCATTACATCTGAATCCCCGAGTGAAAAATAAAGTTTTTGTAAGAAACTCCTACCTTCATGACAGTTGGGGAGAAGAAGAAAAGGAAGTTGCTAATTTTCCTTTCAGTCCAGGGATGTACTTTGAGGTAAGATTAACTGAAACATTGCATCAAACTGGAAATTCTGCCAAAAGGATTAACATTGGTGCTTAATTGTCATGTCACTAATACAGATTTAAATAAAACTGCTATTCCTGCATTTCAATGTCTTGAGAAGATTTAGGACTAAATGGGACCATAAAGAACAGAAATTTGACTTGGTTTTAATAACAGTTTTCTTTTTAAATAGAAGCAAGAATTTGGCCTGTGCTCAGAATGAATTTTAATTGAGTTGGATTTGGTAATCCTTATGAGTTCCTTGCAATTTATGTTATTTTATGATTCTATGAATTTTATTGATGTTCTACTTTTATTTTTAAATGTTGCTTTTGCATGAAACATTCTCTGTAACAGAAGCACGTCTTGCCTGAGTCTAGGCTAGGTCATCAGTTTGTTTTTCATGTCTTACCTGAACGTAAAACTTAACTGTTTCTCATCTTGCTTTTCAGCTGATTATTTTCTGTGATGCCTACCAGTTCAAAGTTGCTGTTAATGGTGTTCACACTCTGGAGTACAAGCATCGTTTTAAACAACTTGAAAAGATCAACACAGTGGAAGTCACAGGAGATGTTCACTTGTTAGATGTGAGGAGCTGGTAGTTCTTTTGAATCAGTACTAAAAGTATTTAACCTCTTCTAATCACAGTGCCTCCTTGTCAGGTACAAACAGGTGCTGACTCGTGCTGAGCCTGCCTTTAATCTGTCTAGGCTTCTGCATCTGCCTGAGTTAGGCGACTACCAGAACTGCTAACTGCGAGATTAAATCCTCCTCTAGTTTACAGTTTCCTGGCCAGCTAAGTAAGTGTTTGCTCAGATAAATCTCCTATATTACTGAACCTAGCAATATGAAAATGCTGCATCATACTGTGTCAAACAATTGCACTTAGTATGTTTAAGTTAAACTACTATTTAGCATTCCTTGATAGCAAACATTTGATATTGTGAAGTAGAAATCAGACTGGATTAGGATCCAAAGATACAGTTATCCACCTCAGAAGGGATGTTGATAATTTATTTAAAATAGAACTATGAAATATACTTTTTTACTTCTTAGCTTATATTAGCAATGATAACCTTTTTACTGAGGCTGGATTAAGCAAACAGTTGACCCATTAGTTCTAGCAAAAGGCAGGGAGGAGTTTGATCTCAATTCTTAGCCTGCTGCTGCAGCAGTACCTTTTCTGACACTCATGTCAGAACATGGCCTAACATTTCTAGCTTTTAGTTTTCCAAAGTGAAACAAAAGAAAGTGATTTAGCTGGTTCCAATAGCGTGCACTTTTGAAAGCTTGTTTGATCTGAAGTGGCTCCTAAGTGAGTTCAGATTGCTTGGGGCCTGAAGCAGATGTTTGTGGGTTTTATTTTTAAAAAATGTTTGAACCCAGGTACTCCAGGCAGGGTTTCAGCTGAGAGGGCACTTTAGTGACTACTTATCAGTGAACTAGAGACCAAATCCTTTTTCAGTCTTGTATTAAAATACTATCTATGTGAAACAAGCTGTTCCTATTCTGTTTTCCATACAAATGTCAGTCTTAATTTTTAAATTCTTTATAAAATAAGTTGCCACTGTCAATATCTTAAGAACTGCTAAAAGTGAAGCAATTTCAAGAATAAGAGGTACACTAAAAGAGTGTTAAATTACCAGATTTAATGTATAAAAAGAATAAATAAAAACATCTGTGAACTCTGCTCTTTTCCAAGTGTAACTAAGTAGCTATGATCCCTTTTTGGACTGTATCTTTTGTCTTATATCTTGCTTATTGTTCTAGCCAGTTCCATTTTAAACCATCCTTCGTAGAGTCTGAGAGCCTTTCTTACTACCGGTGTAATGAACCAGTACCTTCTGGTGCAAAACAGGTGGTGAATTTTTTTGTAAATTTGTTGTCATAGCCAGCAATTTATTCTTGAACTTCAACTAATCAGTAGCAGTCTTCAAAGACTAAAATCCAGATTTAGTTCCTGTATGAATCAGTTTCCTTGGGTTTAGTTTGACTTCCCTATAAATGAGAGAAAAAGCAGATTCTCAGGATTCTAATGCATGGGTCCACTGGGACAGTAACTGAATGCCCTGAGCACAGTGGAATTCAGCAAGTCTCACATGTTGTCACTCTCTGCCCTGGTATCAGACTTTGCTTATAGCTGCTCCAGCTTGCCATTGTTAAGAAAAGAGCAGTAAAATGGTAAGAAAATTCCCCAGTCCATCCAGAAATGATAAAGCCAGATTCTTAAAATGTTTTATTAAAAAGTTAAAATCTTGGCTCTGATAAAAATTGTTAGGACAGTTTGCCTGTAACACTTGAATGTGTGAAGCTAACATGATTCAGACAAAATTTGAAAACAAAGGGCATAAACTTAGAAGTAGCTTTGGAGTGGTTCTCCCAAAATGACTTCCAGTTGTTGAATTGTCTTCTGACACTGCTGTTCAACTTCTTCACATTCATCTAGGAAAAGATATAAAGCGGGAATTAAGTAGAACAGTGATTACAAAGCTACCTTAGGAAGGCTTCATCACTCATCAAGGCTAGAACCATCTTGAAACACCAGGTATGAAATAATTTGCTTAGTTCATTGACAAAGTATTTCTGAAAAATTATTTCTACTATAACACTGATCTAAAACAT
The DNA here is from genome assembly GCA_013390005.1 of Calyptomena viridis. Taxonomy (NCBI): domain Eukaryota; kingdom Metazoa; phylum Chordata; class Aves; order Passeriformes; family Eurylaimidae; genus Calyptomena; species Calyptomena viridis. Next base: position 51,531 of record WEIV01025286.1, on the reverse strand, counting down.
GCAACTGGGGACATGTGCAGAGGCTACAACACTGAAGAAACTACTGTAATTTAACTGAACTTCAGAGTGTGTTGGATATAATCCATTTAAGTTTGCATCTTGCATGGTTTAAGCTACTGTATAACAATTAGTAAGCTGTATAGCAGTTATAATAGAGCCTGTGTGAATCTTTGAGGTAGGTCATCCTTCACTAATGCCATAGAACATACCTTCCATAAGCTCAGCTAAGAATGGAATAGACTCTGGTAGCAGGACCAGGTAGTTCTCCTTCAGTTTTTGTGCAACTTCTATCAGAGCAAGCAAGGCAGCAAATCGGACCTAAATCAAAACAATAATCTATGTTAGGAAACAAACATTACAGTATAGTTCTCTGTTTCTCCCCACTCCTGACTTCTTTCCATTTTAGGGTTGTAATCTCGCTTTCATTATCAAAGGGAACTAGTTTTAAGCTAATTTAAATATTAACATATAAGTTAAGATAATGTCAATTGAAAAATGGGTTGCAAGAAGCAGATGTGTTGCTGGAAGTTATTTGATATAATGGTCTTTATCTTCTGGTACAATGACACTTCCACTGGCATCAGAGCTTAGCTCAGTACTATGAAAAAACCAAGTACATCTCCCTGAATACATGTAACCCGTCAAATAGGAGACAAAACTCTATTATATAATAAAGATGTTTGAAAGCTGATAAATAACTGTCTTCCAGTTCCCCCTCTAAAGTGCCCTTGTCTTTATACACAAATAGATTAGCTCTTATGCCAATAGCTTTAAAAAACAAACCACACAGTATGAAAGACATGTAATATTGACTGTTTAGGGTAAGAGCAGAAAAGCATGTTACAAACATTTCTACAACTTGGGAGTACCATAGTACAGCACCACTATTTGAATTTAGGCTAGTATTGTAGCAATGACTTGGTTAATTCACTTCTGGTTTAGGGGGCACTGTTCCCATTTTCTAACACAACAGACAAAATCAGTTCAAATTCTGACAGCTCCCAACCTTAGGAGAATTGTGCCTTGTTTTCAGCAAGATGTGGTAGTTCAGTGGCTTCCAAAGAGAATCATCTGCCATTGCCACTGAAAACTGAGCTATGCAGGGTATCAGGTGTGCTGTCACTCTTTCCTGAAACTTCTCATCTCCTCCAAGCACATTTTCTAGCTGTGGAAATAAACCAGCTCCAGTCAGATAAACCCAGACAAAAGCACTTCCTGCTTTGGCTTTCAGGTGCTCAAGAGTTAAGTCAAAGACCATCAGTGGCAGAGCCTGTCTGCAAGAGCTCAACAACATGCATGAATCTTACAGAATGAAGACATTTAGAAAGAAGATAAAAAAATCATCAGTAATTCAGTGTCTCAAGCAAAGCAGTTTATACTGTCTGTAGCCCAAAGACAATGAACTAATTCCTCCCTTTTTATTGAGAGAGGATTGACACCTATTTTAACTAAAATGAAGAAAAAAAAAGTCAGCTATGAATTGTTTTTGATGTGTTTGTCAGTACCTGATCGACCAGAGGCTGCATCAAGGTTTCTGCTCTTTCCTTACTCAGAAACTTCTGGGTGTCAAACAGGAAGAGCTTGTGCAGACAGTCCATGGTGAACTGCAACAGTAGACAGCTCTTTTCTATGTTATTGTCAGAGTCAAAGAAAGCTTCATCTAAACACCAGTCAAGAAGGAAAAAAAAAATCATCAACAAAATGAAAACAAAACCTCCCCACAAGATGGAAACATTGCTAGTTTGTGAGTGTAGCTAAATGTTGTACTATGTAGCAATTGTGTACTCATCACTCAGAACAATAAAGTGGATGCAATACATACTCTGCCTTTTAGCTATTGCCCCAGCAGGTCTGCCACTGCCCTTCACAGGCTGATGGGGATAAGAGACAATAGACATAGGCTACAGGAAAAGTCCTTGGTCATACCTGTGGATGTGGAGTATTCCTTCAGGTCACTACAACTGGGATGGGCAAATAGTTTCTCATACAAAATAGTAATACCTATTTTTGCCCAGAAAGCAGAGGAATCTGAATACACTGGGTAGCATGTAAAAGAAGTCAATGAATGAAAAATAAAAAAACAAACTGGAAACAAGCCTCCCTCTTTCCACACAATTTTATATGCATGGAACTCACTGGGACTGAGACTGAAAATGTTCATGTGATCTGAACTTTATAATGACAGCCCAAAACCAATGGATGAAAAATGTGTTTTATTTCCACCAGAGAAAGGTATCTCATTTAACAGAGGAAGAAGGAAGAGAGAAGTAAATCCTGTAAGACTAAACTTTCAGCAATTATAATTAACTACTCAGCCTGTCAATTAACTACTGAGCCTGTCAATGTCTGTCTGTAGCCAGTAACCAACAAACGTAATTACCAGTTTTGGAAATGTTGACCAGGTTCAGTGTCTCTGCAAATGGCTTCACTAAATGACCAGCAAACAAGGTGAAGAGACCCTTGAGCTTGTCTGCAATGCAATCTGCTATTCGGTGGAATGTCAGCAGTCTGTCTTTTAGGGTAGATTCTGTTTTGGACCAGTCAAAGAGCTGAAATTGAAAGGCATATTAGCTCTTTCCTGTGTCTGTGCACTGGAAAATACAAATATGCTGATGCAGTTGAATTACATTTAAACTTCTTACCTTGAAAAAAAGGGGCCTGAAAGAAGCCTCAGAAAGTTTCATAACCATACTTATTAGGCAGTCAATAATGTAAGCCTCTATCTTACCAACTTCCTCTAAATCATCCTAGAAAAATCAGAAAACATAATTCTAAGTTTGAAATATAAGAGTTTGAGCTTTCAAAGCATGTTTTAATTTTGTCTGTTTCAGACTAAATACCCAACTATCATGTTTTCTACCACAAGAACAATCCCAGAACAGAATATTTGATACCCAGAAATTCAGAGCACATATGCAATGCGATCTACTAATATTGTTTTAACCAACCAATAGAATTAGCATGTAGAGCTGTAGCTGCTGCTGCTCCTCCCAACCAAGCTACCTGGGCATGCTCTGTTCGGAAGTCCAGGACTTTCATGAAAAATGCTGTCAGTTCAGGCTGATGTGAGATCAGGTGCTCCTTCTCCATACCAGCAATGTGCTGCTTCAAAATGTTCATAAGGGGACCCAGGCAGTTCTGCCAAAACAAAAGCAAAGCAATGCAAAGGCAACTGTGATATTGACAGTAACTGAGACACATAACTAGGGAACTGGATTTTTGCACTCATTAAAATACTGTCATTAAAACAGATAAGCTTTTTCCTGTACTTTTTGGAACTTAAGTTGGTTGGATTCCTGAAAAAGGTTTGGTCTCCCCTCTTCAATACTGGGGATAATTCTGACTCGACTCATGTTCCTAGCACATAAATCAAGGCCTTTATGAATGAGATGATGTCCCAAGCATTCATCATCTAACATGCTAAGGACATTAAACTGATGGATTTCCTCCAGGTCTACCTTTCCTGAATCACCACTGCAGTACAAAAGAAAACCGGGATAATATAGAAACTGCACTAGGTTTGGCTGGGATGGAGTTAAGTTTCTTCATAGCAGATGTGCTCTGAAGAATGGTGCTGTGTTTTAGGTCTGTGACCAAAACAATTCTGATGACACAGCCGTGTTTTAGCTATTGCTGAACAGTGCTTGCCCAGTGTTAAGACTTTCTTTGTTTCTCATTCTGCTGCCCCAGTGAGATGGTGGGCAAGACACTGGGAGAGGACACAGCTGAGACACCTGAACCAAATTTTGCACTGCTTGTTTCTTCCTTTTTTTTTTTTGTTCTTCTTTATCACAATGCAAAAGGATGAAAAAAAATCCTTACCTTCCGGGTATGTACCACTTCACTGTAACACTTGGTAACTGCAGGCAAGAGTATTCGGGGAGCAAGCTTTGTAGCTAGGATAGTTTTCAGTGATGCTACACGTAAGCTTATCTGGGATGAAGGACCAAACTCGGCCACAATCTTTTCCAAGCGGACAACCTATCAGGAATTTCAACAAAAGTTAAGCCTACTTAAAGCAATTAAAGAACTTATTTTACAGTAGCTGTCTGTTGCAAATGTCAGACAGGAATTTTGCTGTTTGCACTGCTTGGAGCACCTTACATTAGGTGTCTGTGTACAGAGTTTTGCTGTCTTCAGAAGACAAACACTGAAAAAAGGTGCATGTCAGCAGCAGAGGGTCAGAATTACTCTAATGAGCTGTTGTATACGTATTTGAGGAGATTGTGGATATTACAGAATGATCTTCTAAGATTCATCTCCTCTTTCGAAGACGCAAACTACAACATATCAGAGGGAGGAGCAGGACACGCTCTTATATTCTGTATCTGAGTTATCAGCATAAAAAAATGAGTAGAAGAGTCGTATGTTATGACCTTTCACATAATTGGAACACTCCTACTTCAGTTTCACAGAGAAAAAAGTAATCTCTGTAGGTTCTTCTGGGATCTGGGCAGATCCTGTCCCCCCTTTACACATCTGTAGGAGTCACACAGCTCACCTGCAATAAGCAATCCAAAAGGTAAGGACTAAGGAAATGTGGTAGTGTTTCTGCAACCTTTAGCAGAGCAGTGACAGCACTCAGCAAGTAAATCTCATTGGAGACCAGCTCCTTCTTACTTTTTAAAGTCTTCAACAGTGCTGGCATCAGCCTGTGGATATCCAAGCATAAACAGAGAAAGGTGAAATAACCGACCATTTGGAGGTACATTTCCAATCAACTCCATCTGTTAGGCATGCAGGAACAATTTTACATCTGTATTTGAGAAAACGCAGTATTCTGCGCTTTTTTGCTGTATTTCATTTTTTTTGAAGCTAATGAAGGATATTAAGTTTAGAATCATGGAATGATTTGGGTCAGAAGGGATCTTTAAAGATCATGTAGTCCAACCCCCCTGCCATACACACAGACACCTTTCACAAGATTAGGTTTCTCAAAGTTCCATCTTTACAAGTTTCTTATTGTCAATAAATCTATTTGTAAAGAGTGAAAATAGTCTTACAAGGAACAAGTTAGATGCTTGAATTCTCCTTGAATAGGGAGAACAAAATAATGTAGTGTGCAGGGTTTCCAACTCATGTTTTTAAATGCAATCTGTGCTACAGTAAAAATATAGAATACAGCTTATATATTTTTATGACTTTTCTAAAGCCATAAAAATTACCTCTCTGGTCACAGCAGCAGACTCCTTAAGGACCTCTACTGTAGATTATAGAAGTCCTGCCATTTCCCCACTAACTTCTTAGTTCTATGACCAGGAAGCACCTTCAAGCACTACTAACACTTTTATCTACAGAAAACACACATGTGGGCAGCACTCATCAGCATTCCTTCAGTAATACGTTTTAGTAGAACTAATTCCTCCTGCAATTGGTTCTGTTAAAAGGAACCCAACAGTACCTTGGAAGCTGAGGTATAGCTTGGGCTTTCAGCGTACAGGTGACCTCAGCTATACAGAGCAAAGCACTTCCCATCACATTTTTTTCCTCCTTCTCTGAAGAAATAAGATCAATGGCAGTTTTCAGAACAGGTACAAATGGTGCTGGATTTTCTGAGCCAAAACCTTTGCAGAGTAGTTTGAGGCTGAACAAAGCAGTTTGCCTGTTGATGGCTTGCTCCTCCTCTTCCTCCTTTCTTTTACACTTCACAATAGCAATGAGCTCAGGAACCAGCTCTAAGAGCTGCAGGATCTGAGAGGAAAAGAAAACACATGCGTTAGACATACAATTGGAAACTTGGGATCTGCAAGTTACCTATTGGCAGAAAGCCTATGTCTCACTACTCAAGAGCCTAGCAGGCTTGGCATTGGTACTTGACAGCTTTATACAGTCAAGCACTTCTACATCAATCTCTCTCTGGGTCCTTTTGCTGAAGGAGCTCTGTTTAACCACTTTGCCTCACCTGGCTCTTCTGCCACTTTGTGCGCTGCTGCACCTTATTGTTCAGAAGGTCCATGGCTTTGCGTCTCACAGATGGCAGCTGATTCATCATTAGTCCCCCTATCACAGGGATGAAGGTTTCTGTTGGCAATAAGGCATTAACCTACAAGAAAACAGAAACAAAACAATGTAATAAATGCTTTTCCATGCACTGTGATACAATAGTCTCCAAATACAACAAACTCTCTTTAACTTCCCTCATGAGTCTCAGGATCAAAGCAGAGAGAACAGGCTAAGCAATGCTGTATCTGAGGCAAACAAAACAACAGAGCAGGTTCCAGTTAATCTGTGTTCACTGGCTGCTAACCAGCCATTCTCTACTAGCTCCGAGATCTCCTCAGAAATTCCTTTTGTCTACACTGCTGAGCTATCCCTCCTTACCCTAACATAATTCTGCTAGTGCTCTCTGCATATACGTCATGAAAACTGGAATATGCTGCATATTCAAGCTGCAAAAAGATAGCCAGTCCAATCCTACAAATATACTTCTAATCAGAAAAATATGAAAAAGGAAAGCATAAGAATGTGTATTTCTTCATGGAATTTAAAACAGTTCCATTAGCATTAGTTAAATGATTTACAATTTAACAGTGAGAAATGCTGCCAAAAGCCATTCTCCACCAGACAGATAGTGAAATGACTGCTTCAATCCAACAGAATACTAACTAAAGGAAAAAAGCTTTCCTGATATTTTTCTTCTGATTGTTCTAAGAAGCTGTTAGCTGTAACTATTAAAGTTGTTACATGAGTTTAAACTCATGATGCACCAGGTTGCAGACCATCCAGTGAGATTTAGTACTAATCCAACATGAAATCCTATGAAGTTTATAGGCACAGTAATAAGAAAAAGCAGAAATGTCCCATTGCTACCATGAGGGCTAATGAAACATACTTTATCCAGCATATCATAGCACTTGTTAAGCAGAACCCTCCAAAATTTGGCCGTTGGCTTGTCCACGTTTCCTTCCACTGAAGATGCCACAGTGTTTATGTAGTGAAGAACCTCTTCTAATAGCCTAGAGAGAAAGGAAAGGTCTTTCAGTAAGTAACAAGGAGACTAAAGAAGACCACTTTTATTACTAGAAAGCATAAAATTTCACAAGACAACAAAAATAAAAAAGAAGTGGAACAGCTAATGGAGAGACTAGCAGATCATGTCCTTAAAGTTGTCTTCCTGGTACCCCCAAATGGAACATCTACATACAACAGTAGTTCTGCTTAAGAACTCAGCTTTAAAACAAAAACAATCTGGGAAGATACAGCTGTTTAAAAATTAGTATTTAAGAAACACAGCATTTAAAATAAATCCTATACCCTTTTTCTCTTGAACAAACATAAAAAGTAGACCTCTGCAAAAAAACCTTAAATTTTGTATCATTGGCTTTTACAGCACAATGGCTACAGCTGTGATCTGTGATCACTGGTATTTTTCTTACACTGATATAGGGGGACCTGTAAACAACGATTCTTTTTCTTCCTACTAATGAAGCAATATATTTTGCTAAAAATCTGTAATTCTTTTAGTGACTCATCTTGAATAGCATGATAGTTATGACAAAGTATGTAAATAAGCACTATCAAAACTAAACAGAGAGTGGATATTGGGTACAGCAATCTTTCAGAAATAAAAGACTCCTCATTCTACTAAGAGAAAAACCCAAACCAAACCAAAACCAAACCAAGTAACTTGCACATAATAAACACTTCTTGTTGCAGAGGACATTAAAAAAAGTAACCTTGGGGAAAAGATATTCTGATAGATTACACTTAAAAATATTCCCATGTTGCAGAAAAAGGTAGAATTTAAAGCATACCTCTGTTCCAACTTCTGCAGCTCTTCTGTTTCTTCACATTCAACTATCTGGTTTAAAAAGCAAGAATGAAAATGTTAAATATGAAACTTACCTCCCCTCATTAAGCTAATATACCAGAATACACAAATTTGTTTTGAATGAAATGTCCACTAACATGGTCTTTATGAGTCCCCACATTTGCACTTGAGTCGTCATTCTAGAAGAAAATCCGAGAACCCTGGGCAATGCAGCCACAGTCCAAAATACATTTCATGCTGATGGATGATATTCAGCTGGAAAACTGAGACTACAACCAGCTAGTCAGAGTCTAAAATTTGTAACCTTCTGTCTTTTCAGTTAACAGCGTGAATCCCACACCAAACTTGGAGTTATACAGCCTGTGACTGAAATCCCACACTCCATAAAGCCAGTGGGAATCCACTGGGACCAGAATTTCACTTTGTTACCTATTCATTGATCACATAAAGGGAGTCTATCTAGAAAAGCCTTATTAAAAAATAATTAATAAGAGGTTTGAAAACTGTGTCAATAAAGGTGTCAGCAAGAGACACTGGACAATGTATTCTTTCACCCTTTTGAATATAAAGTCGTATTAAAAAGTAAATTAAACCTCATCTATTACAGTATGGCACAATTACTCAATGTGATCAGTTTAAAAGCAATCTGCCACTTTTACCTTTTTTACAAAACTCTGAGAGGACAAAAGTTGTGACATGAAGGAGACTGACAAGAATTTGAAATGCCGAAGTTGTTTGTCCGAGTGAGACTCCACATTGAAGAGCTGCCCATCCTGATTTTTTGGTTTTGTCTTGCATGTTCTTAACTTTTTTGGCCCAGGATCATCTGTTGAAAACATTCACAAAACAAATTTGCATCCAAGAGAAAAAGATATTTAATTTCTGATCACAGAAAAAAAATAAAATTACAGTTGCTCAGAACAACATCCAGCCTGCCTTGAACATTTCCAGGGATGGGGCATTGACCACCTCTCTGGGCAACCTGTTCCAGTGTCTCTCCACTCTCATAGTAGATTTCTTATATCTAGTCTGAATCAACCTGCTCTTAGTTTAAAACCATTTTACTTCTTGTCCCTTGTAATAGGAAGGTTTACACACATTTGTTGGCTTTGTGTTGTGGTTACCTTCTTTGTTTTCTGGCAGCTCTGTCAAGTACTGGATTATTTTCATCATGCTCTGGAACTGTGCATGTACATTAAATTCACAACAGATGAAAATCCAAAATTCTGTGTCTGCTTCCAGGACAGCATCCTGTTAATGGTTTAGAAACAAAAAAGAAATATGTCAAGAATTAAAAAATTATATTTCTAATAATTATAAAAAGACTCAAAAACTCCTCAGTGAGTTTGTGAAAATGCCATGCGGAGCTGAACACTGCCAGGATTAACACCAAGGGTAATAGAAGCAAGCTCTTGGAGAGAACATAAGTTTCAGAGGGTGTAGAGAGAGATTAAGCTGCAGCAGCAAAGACTATATCTTCTCACCAACATTCTTTTAATAATTCTTTTAGTTTTGCCCATAAACTATGCTTTCACCTAATTTAAGGGCCTGCCTAGACAAAAACATAAAAAGGTTTTTACCTTACAGGTAAAAACAGGTTTTTACCTTACCTGCACAGGAAAACCAGTATCATGTTTCACAAACAATTAAAGAAAAAAACCCAATTTCAATAACACTAAAGCACTTCATAATTACATTATCAGCTCTTTAAGTCAAGTATTGCTGTACAATATGATCTGATTTATTGTTCAGGCTCCAGGACAAAACAATATTGTATGTGCAATACAAATCGCACACATCACCACCATCAGTTCTGCTGTAGCACAAGCTCAGAGCCCACTACCTTTTTTAGCATGACCCAGGGGCTTACTGTGAACCTTCTTAAAGGGCAAACCATGAAGAGAAAGAGGGAGCTCACTCTACCAAGGCAAAAGCTGACCCCAAGTCTGCTAACCTTGTCTGTGCTTGATGTTGCTGTCACAGTTTTGGTCACATACTGCTCAAAGAGCAGCACCAGAAGAACCCAGAGGAACTTGTCCCCTCCCACGGTACTGATCAGCTGGGACAGGATTGGCAGGCGTCGGTGCTCCGGCACATGGGGCAAGGCATCCACAAACACACGAATGATCTTTATCACCACCTCTTCCACACTTCCTGAGGACTCTGATAAATCACTGTCTTCAGCCTGTGTACAAATAGGTACTACAGTTCTAATAGGTTATGGCAGACAGGTAGGTACAAGTTCTTTCTTGTAATTTCAGAAAATGAGAGAAAGCACCAGATAACAGCACTGCTAAATGCATGATCTCAAGGGAAATATAAATGCTCCAAATTAAAGTTTTCAGTCACACCGTTCCCTTTCAGTGTTAAAGGTGATGCTTCAAATAAGATGAAAAAAAAAAGAGAAAAAAAAAAGAAAAACGAGAAAATCTGCTACGTGGCGTCAGCTGAAACAAACAGGATATTTTTAATAGAAAGATGCAAAGAGCCTCTGAAAACTGCCTGTAAGCCTGGTAGTTTGGGTCTTGGATCCAAGGGCCTAGTGAAAATAATATACATAGGCTACATGATCTAAAGCAAGTAACATTAGGTTCTTGCCACATGTAATAATCACGTGTGTCATGAATAATTTGTCACAATTTGTGTTAGCTGCTATGAAAGGTTTTAAATTTAAAAAAAAATACATAAAAAAAGAGACAACAACTCTATTTCTTTAACAGAGAACTGCAAGAGGATGAAAAACATGTATACATACTAAATGGAAATCCCCAGCCCATTGTTAGAAGACATTTCATCCCCCAATTAATTTTTACGTAAGAAATTTATACAGCATTTTTCATGTTTGAACTATTAATGATCTAGATTTATTAGGTGCAAGTGAAATCTCAATTAAAAAATGTCCCCTCTGAAAACAATGACTTTTTTTTTTTTGTTTATAGCCATTCATCTACAAGGTCCAGACAAAACCAAGAAAAGCCCCACAAACACAAGCTGGAAAAATAAAAGCATTTGTCAAATATTATACCTTTCCACTTCTTTCAGACCATGTCTACTAATGATATGACCATGACATTATTATAATAGGACTAATAACCAGTTTTTACTTCCAATGGTTCCTCCACTGAACTTGCCTGCTATTTTTATGATGAAAAGCTTGAATTTAAAGTACATTTCAGGTCCTCTTCATGTACAGTTCTGATAATTTTGGCTAAATCATTTATAAAGTGCAGGAACTCAAAAGACTGAAAAGAAGCAGTAGTCTGAAGAACTTGGTAAGACACAGAGAAGTCTGCTAATACAGTTACTACACATAATTTGATATCTAGCTGAAAATAATCCTAGAATAGGTGAAAACTTATTCTACCACTGATATTCTAAATCATTTACTCTACTTAATTAATCTTTCCATTAAGTAGACAAATTTACCTGTATAAGAGCAGGAATAACCATCTGCACTGTCTTGTTGATTACTTGGAAAGTGTAAGTGTCATCCAGACGCAGGACATTTGCTCCCATGAATGTAAAAATGGGCATAATGTTATGAAGAACTTTATCCTGGAAAAGAACAAATGAAATTAGTTTATGATGCTATGCATGTTATACCTTAAGACACTTCTCATGCCCACAAATGCCACTAGATTCCTATAATAATAAAAATATGCCCCAGAATCGTAAGTATGTTCCAAAATCTCCCTAAACTAATTTTAAATGTATATTGACCCTTAATGCTACACACTATGCGATTGGTAGAGTTCTAAATATTTAAAAACCAAGACACACTTCTAAGCAAATAATTAAGGAGGGAAAATTGAGAATTTAGTCTGATGAGACATCTTGTATCCTTCCACACAGAGACATGGCAATATAACAAGGAAAACCACCTACAAGGAGATTTGCAGAAGCAGAAATGTGATTGTGGCACAGATTCCAGTGATTTTCATACCTTTCCCACCCACCCTTTTTATATCTGTCAAACATCTACAATCATACAATCTAAACCAATCATGCTCATTTTAATTTTTGGTTTTTTGGGGGCCAAGACTATAATAAGAATAATTCCTTTTTAACAGCTAGATTAGAGGTGTCAGGTAGCTCAAAAGTTGGTTTCCTAGATTTTGCCAGAACCTAACAGCAAGAAATTATGGGAACATTTTTCATTCAGTTTTAGTGAACGGAAGAGTGTTATTAGATTTTAAAAGAGAGATGAGACTGATAGAAAATGTTTCTTTGTATTCCAATCTTGAAAATCTTGTAAGAGCCAACATTAATGTAAAATGAACATTTGGTTCTATAGCAGGTCACGGCACTAAGTTGGAAACAACATAAAAACCAAACAATAAAAACAGAAAATACTCCAAAAAATTTGTCAAAAACATAACAGTTTTCCCTTTAGGGAAAAATGCTATCTTTCCAAGTGTGTGGAGGAAATACTGAGGTAAATATAAAGATGCAAACTGAGTTTGACATACTTGGATATATTTTGCTGCTATTATAGTTTCAAAGTAGAAGAATCTTACTTAGAAGAGTGTATAGTCAAATTTCAATCCATAGAAAAAAAGGCCTGTTTCTTGGTCAGTTAAAATCAGACCAACCTGAGTTTATCATCAACTACAACTACATTTTTCAGTGTTGTACAAGATAGGAACTTGTAAAAATGCATGTGCTATCAGAGCAGGTGTTTTCTCTCTTTATATAAAAAAGCAGGAGGAAGAAGGAACACGCATGAGAATGATGACCACAGTGGAAAGGAGAGGCAGGGCTGCTGTCAGAAAGCTTCCATTTCTAATGCACTTCATTGCAAGCCACAAATGGCTCATGACCAAAGCATCAAGACAGAGGTTTCTTTTCAAGTAAAATGGAATAGGAGGCCCTGAAAGAGCAGGGAACCTGTATGAAAGCTTCTCCCCATAGAACAGTTCTGTATGTTCATCACTCAACACAAAACTTGGAACCTAAAGAGAAGAGACAACACATCAACCTCTGGTGCTACTTACAGGAAACATTCCAGCAACAGCACCAAGGAGCAGCAGTGCATGGTGGTGTGTCTGGGGCATTTTAGATATCCTGATGCACTGAACTATCAGTTCCACATTGAATTTTTCTTTGTCAAGGACACCTGCAAGTAAAAAATATTCATGGAATAACACTTCAAAGGTCAACCATATAGGAGTGAACAGCACACTCAAGCACTGGTTTCAATTTGCAAACCATACCTAATGGATCTACAAAAAATTATTAGGAATGCAAACTTGTAAATCCTTATAGAGGAATCTCTCTCTTCTCAACTCTACAGTGTAGACTCAAAAAAACCAGTTAGAGACCATTGTTTTAATGCTGTACTGCTGAGAGAAGCACCAAGAAATGAGTTTGGTGATTTTTACCTGCTGGGACTTTGCTGCCATCTGATGACAATTTCTGACAGATGTTTAGCAGGCAGCTGAGGATCAGCTGCTTTGTATATTCCATATTTTCTTCTTCTGATGCCATGGGTTCCAGACACCTATACATTCAGGAAAAAACATAGAGATTGAAAAGGGAGTCAGAAAAATAAGTGACCAAACTGCATATTAAGATACAGGTAAGAAACTATAATCTTAATTCTACATAAGTTCTAAATGGAGGCTTCTAAAGCCTTTGCCAAAAAGCGTCTCTTCTTTTTTTTTGTTTTTGAATGCATCAACTGGTCTAATAAAAGACATTTATCAAAGCACTGTTAAAAGTATAAGTATTACCTGGACTATGATTGCCAGTCTATGTAAAGGCAAGTCATAAGGAAAGAAGACAAATACCCAATCTAGATGTAGACTTTCCTAAATCCTGGATATAGGGCTGGCAGGAAAAGCAATAGTTTTCTTAGGCTGTACTGGACAAAGACTGTTCCACAATACGTTGGGAGGAATTTTAAAGCTTAGAGTATTATACTAGCTCTGTTGAAGACACGAGACTGGTCAGTTGTGCCAGTTTTAGCACAGGTGTCATCCTTTTTGGCAATCCCAAGCCCTCTGCCTGATAGACAGTTTTCAAATAAGAAGCTATGCATCAGGTAAAAATCTTAAAAAGCCCATCACATTGTTTAAAGGGGAAAAAATTGTAATCGCTTCCCATTCCCCTCCTCTAATTTACATAAAAGAACTTCAAGGCAAGGTAAGCTACAAGACATGGCAACAAAGCAGAGACAAAGTAGCTCATATATTAATGCTTTACAGTGTCTGATGCAGAAGAGGTGGCTCAAGGACTCCTGTGTTATGGGAGCACCATTACCTGCTCAGGAGGTTAAAAAGAGCAGGTACCAATGCCTGTGGACGTCGAAGTTTCTTCTTATGCTGCAGTAATTCCAGAATAAGCATAACCCTCCGCCAGCTGAAGTTGCTTGTTTCTGGTGCTAATTCTGCATCTTGAGGCTTTCTAAAAAGATAAGACAAACAATCAGGACCTACATTTGCAGAGGAAATAAATAGTACAGTGTTTCAGGGAACACACTTAAAAAGACAAATTCTCTTTCACATATTAATGACCTTAACTGCTGCTCCAGGGAGAAATGGCTTTTGATTGAGGCAGCAACATGTTTTAAACTATCAACAAAATATTCAGACCAAACTTGGAAAAAGAAACAAGTATAGCAAGCCTTTTATTTATACAAAGATTGTACACAATGAAGCAGACTTCTGGGGGAAAAAAATAAAATCTATTGCCAAATAAATATCCAAATTTTGATCTAATTGCCATCCAGGAAACTTGCATTCTTGGAACTACCAGTGGTTAACACTCTGACTGAGCAGGCAATGGGGCTGTGTGTGAGCTCACATGTTCATAAACTTTGACAGATGCAATTTAAAGACGGATCGATCTAATAGGTGGTGATTGTTAAAAACAGTCACGTGAAGGAAAATAAGAACAGCTATTCTAAGTCAAACCAACTATTCTAGGTCAAACTAGGTCAATATCCCATTTCAACAATGGCTGAAAGACAATGTTTAAAGAAGAGAGTAAGTACAGTGGACAAAACAGCTCCTTCCTTAAGAGAATGGAGAGAAGAAACAAGACAAAGATCTAAAAATCAGTGTGAATATATTACTGTTTTAACAGAAACAAAATACTGGTTTTCAGTTTTTTGATGAGCATCTGTAGGTTTCAGCCATATGTAATCTGTCCATGCATCTGTACTACAAACCAACTGTACTATCAACAAAAATGAATCTTTTTCAACTGTGTCAAGCCGGATTCTGTAAAAGCAAATGTCACGATTAAAAATGCTGGATTTTTTTTTTTAACTGTTCTTCCATCAGCTCTCAAATAGCAACATGAGTTGGTTTTCTCCTGCCCAAAGTAACTCAGAGTTACTTCACTGTGCAAGGGAAAAGAAGAAATAGATGTTTATGCTTTCAATACAAACTATGCAATGTATTAAGACATGTTTTCAAACTGTATGACAGAATATTTGTGGGTTTCTAGTTATTTTACCTCTGTTGCTGCATTTTCTGCCTCCTAGTTTGTTGAACAGTGGCCAAACTTTTGGTTTTCTCAGGAGGCTCCAGTTCTCTGACAATCTGTTCAGCACACACTGTAATCTGAAACAAAACAATAATAATGCAAGCACCAATGAACAAAGCGTTTCATGACATATCCTTTTTTTAAAAACATATCCCTTTCATGCACACATAGATATATAATCCACATATTCAAGTCATATCCCAAAAAATGAAAATCAGTGCAGCAGAAAGAAGTGACTTCTGCCGAATTCATTCACTTAGTGTAGTACATGACTGATACATGGCTTACAAAGAAATAGCTTCTAAAAGCAGTAAGGTAACAAACTTTTCATGCCGTTAACATTATTCTATTATTTGACAAGTAGTTCCTGATTCCTTTCATGCTATAAATGATATAAAAAATGAGTGTTACTGAATGTAGTAGCACAAAAAGCACACTTCAACAGGTTTGAACACATTTCTGTGTTCTGGAATTTGCCACTTACCCCTTTAAACACACTGCTAATTGTCTGGGCACAAAGCGGGTTCTTACAGTTTAAGAGTAAGTCAAACAACACTTCTAGCAGCTTCTGTTGCACCATCCCATCTGACACAGCTGCAAAGAATGGTTTAGTAATCTACAAAAGGGAAAAAAAAAAGGATGCAGAGAGGTTTACTCTAAGAGGGTGGCAAAATCACAAGCCATGAAACTAGATATGTTAAATTATGCATGACATACACAATCACACATGCATGTTAGTACAGCAAAAATTTGCATATGAACTACGTATTTGTATATATCCAGGAATCCTTAGATACAAATTACGTACCTGTGAAATATCCAACCAACATACTGACTCTTGAAATTTTTCACACAACTTGCCTAGTCGGAACAAACTTGCTGTTGCCAGCCTTTGGGAAGTACACACCAACACCTGGCTAACAGAAGGCCTGAATTCGTAGCCTCCTTCAAATGAGACTATTTCTCACATACTGTATTTTGTTGACAATTTTTCCTCAGTAGAAAAACATTAAGTAAAGCTCTTGTCTGACTGACAAAAAACTGAGAACTATGGAACAGTAGTATCTGTAATGATTCATTTGCATGCAAATACAATGAAATTTCTACTTCGTGCTTGTCATAATGCAAAAAATAGAAAAAGAAGAAATTTCTCTAGCAATTTTAAGAGAGAAAGTTTGCAGCCTGTTTAGATGTTTCGAAGACACTAGAGAGACCTCTAAAATTTGTACTAAGACAAGTCAAAAGCTGTGGACTCCATACAAAGAGAGTCCTTGTAAATCCAATCCTAAACACTGCTAGGCTCTTTAAGCATAAAGACCTTTCATAAATCCATACCTGCCCAAGTGCTGTGATCTGAAACGGTGGAATTTCTTCATATATTTTCTTGTCAGCATGCAAACTTTTGATAAATAAATCCAGACTCTGCTGATCCTTGCAGAAGAAGGTTGCTGAATATTCATTAAACTTTCCAAGGATTAGATGCAGGAGAATAACTTCATCTTTCAACATTGCCTCAGGTTTCTTAAAGACCTTCTCTAGCAACCGGTCTAGTGCAGGCAAGAGGTGAGAAAGAATCATCTGCAAACGGAGGAAATTCGTAATGTAAGTTTTTATCCATTCTCAGTTTAACAAAATTCCAGTAGCACAGCTTCATTTTACTGCAACATCCCCCCTCTAGTAACACACTGCATACAGTATTTTAATCAGCTGTTCAAGAGGAAAAAAGCAAGACTTAATGTGAGATTACCAGAAGTACATACTCATCTGTTACTTCGCTATACTCCTTTGCAGAGTAGTATTTCATGTTTTTAAATTACAGAAAAAAGCCAATGTTTTTCATGGATTTATGACTGCTGTCTTCAACAAAACCCAAAGATGAGGCAAGAATACTCACCCTCCATGCAGTTTACAATCCTTTCAAGACACATACAATCAAACAGAGCATAAAAATTCTAATTTAATTCAGTTTTTTGAACTTTGAACTCATATATATTCCAGCACTTAGGGAATTCTGAATATGCTAGATAAGAGTAGGTCAATATATATAAATAAAATTGAGAGTACTACTTAATACCTTGCAATTCTGTACATAAAACTCTATATTCACTGGTATCTAACCAAGGCAATAAATTTCTTCTGGAAGAATCTTCTTCTGAAACAGTCTTTTTGAGTAATATCAATGGAATTTCCTTAAAAAGTTCAGTGCAAAATGCTGCAGCCATTACATTGCTGGATGGAGCATGCAAATGTTTTATGTTTTGCTAAACAATACTTTGCAGCATTACTACATATTATTAGAGATGTCAATGCCTAATTATCTGTTACATTATGAAGTTATTTAACAGAATTTTTACTCAATGAAATTTTATTTCAGCATTTCAATCAAGTGCCGAATGCATAAAACAACTCAAAATGTACCACTTACCTCACCATGGACTCCATGAAGAATTTTCATTAAGTTTCTTGCAATATATGATGGGAACATAGGGCTCTGTACACAATCAAGTATGTTTTCCAAAGCTTCCAACAATTTTTTCTTCTGGGATTTCTGTTTTGGTTGTGTATCAAGCTCCTCAAATAGAGTTTCCATAATCTAGTTCATTAACAAATCGAAAATTAAATTCTTTCCCTGCAATAAAAATGCCTTAAACCAACATTTATTTAATGCTTTCATAATAATGCCATCTAGATATAAACAGAGATCTTAATCTGTAAATAAATCACAGATAATGACTCTTAGATTCTCAGCTCTCTGTATGTAATAAATCACTTGAATATTTTTATAGTGCTTACAAAAATTATAAATCAGTCTGCTACAGAATACAAAGACAACTAACTTTCCTGGTTAACTTGCATGTACACATACCTGTGTTATGTATGTAGGGTCAGATACAATCTCTTCTGTCCTTTGCTCCAAATGCTGAAGAACAGGATGAAATAGAGACTCCTTTATCCCTCTCAAGGAATGGAAGCAGTTGAGAGCAGCCCTTCGAACTTCACTGACAGGACTACCCAAGTTAATTAGCAAAGATATCACCACTGCAAAAAGAATCAGGGAAGGGTGGAGGAAAAGAACATAACAAAGTGAGTGGTCAGAATTTTACTGTAACTGTCTCTGAAGAGGCATCAACGTTATCCTGGAACTAAAAAGTCCTCTCTTTTCACTGTAAACCTGTAGAGTACACAAAACCAATGTGAATCTCACAGATCCATGTCTGAACTTCATCACAGTCCATACATTCATGTTTAAGCTCAGAGTTCATATATTGCTACCGACTCTCACATCCTTATGCTGCACAGAAC
>WEIV01025286.1:0-23944 GCA_013390005.1 Calyptomena viridis | reverse complement strand
GGAGCAGCCTCATTGTAAACAAATACTGAAACGATTCAAGGGGCTCCACTTACTTACTGCCAGAGGTTTAATGGCACATTTAATATCCAAGAAGAAAACAAGGTATTGCCAGTCATGTTGAGCACAGCTGTTGCAATGGCACAGTGAATATGCCTATGTTTTTCGCAAAAGTTGGTAGTACAACAAAAAAATAGTTGTATGGACTGCAGGAAGAGATATCCTTGCAGTGCAAGGGGCATATCATCATCCAACTGCAGCAAAAGGAAGGGATGAGAAGTTATAGCTCAATTATAGATCCTCAAAGTAGAAGCAACTTCCCTTTCTGCTAATAATACAAAGTTTCATCTTGTCTCCTTTTGCACCCCCCTGACTGGATGCTGCATAATGTATCTAAGACACCTCTCCTTAGCTCCCCACACTTTGGCTTTAACACGTTTTCCTCTACCTATGACAGTATCTGGAAGGTAATCACTGAACATATCCCTGATAGGATTTTTTCTTTTGGAATACCCATGCTAGCTTCCCTGTTAGCAAGCAAACACCCTGCAGCATGCAGGACTTCCATCACTGTGTTCAACTGCAAGTTAACAGCACTAGCTAACTGTACCAGGGAGGGGCAGACAGATCCATGGTAGTGCACCTACTACAGGTACCTTCAGGAGAACACCTGACCTGACCGCTTCAGGTGTTGAACTACACAAACTCAAAGCCCTTCCACTGAAGGGACAGAACTCCTTTTTTTTCCAAGCTACTCAAATAAGATCAAATTTGCACTACTATTGTTATGCTGGCTTCTCTTCCAGGATTCTCACTTTCCTTCTCACATGACAGGGTTCAGTTTTGCACACTGACAGCAACGCTTTACTAAGAGAAGTGGCAGGAGAAGGACCAAAAGATGACAGACTCACACCACTGAGACTTAGTAGCTGTAGCGAGGATACAAATTTTCAAAGTAAGCCAAAGGACACTTCTGAGCCCTTTGAAATGTAAACTACCAAAATTTCTAACAGGGAAGTATCCCTTTAATGATGAAGTATGCCTTTAATTCAATTTATTGAAGTGGAGCCTGGGATTTTAAAAGGTGGGAAAACTCAATTCATGTAGACTTACTTCTTCCCAAGTTTATCTCCTTTCTGAGTTTGTAGAAGTAAGTTCAAGCAAGCCAGCCCATCTCTGACCAACGAGGGCACTTTAGACAATGTCTTGCTTATCTGTAACATCAAGGAATGCACCAATGAAGTCTCCACTGTCACTTTTACTGTCATCTGGCAGATTATCATGTATGTTGCAGCTCTGTAATCCTGTACAGAAGATTTCAAACCCTAGGAAAGGAGATAAAGGTGAATTTTTAACACAAAGTAACATAAAAGAGTACATTAACATAAAAATAATTTTTATTCTTACATTTATGGAATCACACTATCTTCTTCATGTGTTAATGTTTAAGGGCTCTATAAACTCAACTTTCAAGAAAAAGCTATCATGCAAGTTGCACAAATAAATAAGACACATTTATTGACTGCTGCTCTGTTCATTAACAAAGGAACAATTCTGGAGTAAAGAGGATACTAAAGCAGGCTGTCCACCCTGACTCCACTTCCATCTAGTTTAGCATGATAAATCTCAAAGGAAAAGATGCTCATTCAAACTGTGTATCCATTTCTCCCAGCTCCATTCCTCATGTAGAGTAGGAAAAGAATTCTTAAAGTGTTCATTTGAGGCGTGAAAAAACATTATTTCTCATGCACCCTCACCTGCCTGATGTTTCAAAGCAGTCTAAGAGTGGTACAATACATAGGACATCCCTCCTAAATGTTATCACACAGCAAGGAAAACAAAGCTTCATGTACCTTCTGGATGTAAGGGAGCAGCATAGAGACTATAGTGTCTGTTATCTTCTCTGCAGCTCCAAGAGCTGATACAATGGTGGAAGCATAAAACACAAGTAGAACTCTCAATTGAGCTGAGTTGCCAGGACATTCTGAAAAGACCTGGATCAAAGGAAAAAAAATCGGTTGTTCAGACATCAGGGAAAGTGGAAATGCACATATGCCTTCCCCTCAAACCACCAAAACCTCAGAACTCCAGTGTGTATGCTCTACCAGCTCATGCTGACACAACTTAGGCCATCACCTCCTCCCAGCAGTAGTAATCTCCCTGGAGATTACTGCTCCTCCTCCCAGCCAAGGCAGAAGGAAATGGGTGCTATTCCTAATGTACTTAATCAGAATAAGTAACCTAAATTACTTTTGATTTTGGTGTAGTGCTCAACATGAAGAATTGGGCAGCCAAGAAGTTAATTGGTGTATGTTTAACACCTACTACATCTGTGAACAAACCCTGTTATTGTGTGTGCTTTGCTTAGTTTGATGGCACATTTGTTCCAGTTCTCTAAATAAATGCGACTCTAAATAAATGTAACCTTACCTTTCTGAAACTATAGAACTGGTCCTCTATTTGACATTAGCTGAAAAAACACAATGTACTCACTTCTAACATTCTCAATTTTAAGTTCTTACTAATATTTGAAGACACATGTTTGAAACACCCATGACAACCCCCATAAGAGATACGAAAATTCAAAGCACAGTTATTGTGTGCATACATATATATATATATAATAGCAGAAATGAGTTTGTAAAAGAAATTAAGACAATTAAGTACTTCAAGTCAATGCAGTATCTTTAACTAATACAGTACTGCAAACTTGTTTTGTCAAGGCTCATTAGTTCTCAGCCACTTCCTTACAAGAGCTTCTGATAGACTGTCATCTACACAAATAATAAAAAATCTTCATATTGTTTACTAATAGCCGATTCCTTTTACTGTTTGATATGTAATTCAAAATATTAATAAACAGCATACCACTATACAAATATGGGGAAAACCAAGTGACAACAAACCCACAATATTCTAGAATAAGTGAACAACCTTCACAGATTTTGCCACCAGCCTGCAGATGAAATCCATGAAATCCAGGTCTTTGTAGCAGTGTGTAATGACAGTACCCCTTGCCAGTGGGACTCCAGGTTTCTTTACACAGTGAAAAAAGTAAAATTTGAACACTTAGAGTAAAGTCAAGCATAAAGCGAAGCATACAAAGTAAAAATTACTATAATCTCTAAAATAATTCTACTGATCAGTTAGCACCATTTAAATTGAAATAAGTAATGGAAATCCATACACTGCTCTGGAATTCTTTGTATCTACATTAAGGCGTATAATAAAGAGCATTACCTGTAACCTATATGCAAATAAACATAAATTTTAGTAATTGACGTATCTTGCTAGCAGTAGCAAATACTTGCATTTTAAAAACATACTTTAACTTAGCCAAACAATTACAATTAAAGCTTTTTAATATCAACTTTAAAGAAATAAAGCAGAAAGAACACGTGGGGTCCATCCCTGTAATTAAATCTTTCGGCAGAGTTCTACAACTAATCACATAAACAGGTGGACCATATTCACAAGCCTAGTAAAAGAGTCAGGATATTAATAATAAAGTCCCTCAGGCTTCTCTCAACTTGCATCTGTTAAATACTTTACCCTTATTGGATCCATCCAATGCCACTTATGAGTTGGGCTTTTTATTTTTAAAAGTTGAATAACTCTCACAAATAGATTAGTCTCATGATACGGCAGAACACAACCAATCAAACTGTCTTCATTGTAGAGATGAATGTGAAATCTAAGGGAAAAAAACATACACTTGTTTACTCGCTTTTAAGCAAGACCTGACAAGACTGTTGTACTGACTCAGACCTATAGTCAACCTACAGTCCAGAATCCCAAGGTGGCCACTGGCCTGTATGTGCTAGAGGAAAAAAACGGTTCTCATTCTCAATAGTTTTAGGTCTTTATAGCACTTAAGATTACCCTAGTTTCTTCTGCATAGATTACAATATTAAACCAGATGTTACAATAATCCAGTATGAAGTTCAGTAAAATATTATGTATAAAAAAGTTGTGATTCAAAGGCCATATCAACAAAACCACCCACTCTTTCATGACAAAAGCTATTATACTATCTGGATAGGTTAATTTATATAAATAAATACAACATCGTTTCACAAAATACTTAGTTTGTTTTGTCTTCACACCTTCCCACATAACCCTGAAATAAGAATACTTAGGGTTCATGGTTCACAGTTAATATTGAAAATTAGCTATTTTGCACGGTCCATTTGTAAAAGCACAAGAGATAAACTTTTAACTCTGTCCTTTGTAAAATGGCTAGAGCTGGGCAAATTTGGTGAAAGCCAGGCAAAGGAATAATTACTTTCATACATAACACCACGACAGATTAAAATTTTCACAGAAATTTATCAAAAGACAAAAACTCTGATAGGCAAAGAAGGACAACTTACTCCATAAAGACTAATCCCAAATGGATGTTTTTAACGTTTTAACCTGTATTTTGAGAAACCTAAATTTATTTAAAGTTTTTCTCCCTGGGGAAAACAATCTGGCATTTCTAGTAGTCTTATCTATTGGCATGTAGGATTACCTGTGAATCAGCCATTCAAGGCACTTCTGTGCTGGCTTAAGCATAAAGTAAGGGGACAGGTGAATCAGGAACAATGAAATATTCTTATTCAGCTGCTGATTTACTGCTTTAGTCTGAACACTGCGTTCAAGGCCTTTGGATGTGGAACTAAACAAACTGGACTGGAACTCTTCAAATGAAGGATCAATCCCCATCAGCTCTTCTAAGCCAGTGCATCCTGTGGAAAATAAAAAATAAGGAGGAATGCTTGAAATGCAAGAGTTTTATTCATCAGTCCTACCCATCCATCTCCTCACCAGCATAGCCAACTCTTCTGCTATACTGGTATATGTCATTCTCACCAAGTAAACCAAAACAAACAGTAAACAGGTCTAAGACCAAAACTTTGACGTACTTAAAAGTATTCCTTAACTGACAAAGAAGAAGAGCATTAACAGCTATCAGCAGAGTGCTCTTGCAGCAGTGAAGGGCAGCAGCATCCTGGGTTGCGCTGGAGAGAGCAGCCAGCAGGCTGAAGGTGGGGGGAACTGTCTCTTCCACTTGTGAGATTGCATCTTGGGTACTGTGTTCAATTTTGGGCTTATCAGAAAAAGAAAAACATTCCCATATGGATGTGAGTTCTGCAGAGGAACACTGAGATAGTCACAGGACTGGAAAACAACATACAAGGGACATGAGGAACTGGGTTTGTTCAGTCTGGAGAAGAGAGAATCCAAAGGAAATCTTCCTGCTATCTGCAACTACTTAATAGGATATAGTACAGGTTATCAAGAAGATGGACCCAAACTCTTCTCAGAGATGCACAGTGGAAGGATGAGAGGCAGCAGCTGCAAGCTGGAACATAGGAAATTCAAAGCCAATGTAGAGATTTCTATTTTTTTTAATGCTGGAGTGATCAAACACTGGATCAGAGACCATAAAACCGCCATCCTCAAACTCAGCCAAGCACTTGAACAAACTGTGCTAAACAGCCCTGTGCTCAGTTTGGCTACTGAGTGACCTTAAGAGGTCCTTTCCAGTCAAGATTATTCTATGATTTTATATGGATGAAGCAAGCAAAGACAGCTCTGTGAATAAACTAAAATACAACATTTCATGTACACCACTGAAGAACCATTGGAATTATTTCTTTATTTTTCACAAGCTTGCAAATATTAATGCCTAATCACAAAGAAGGCAACTTGAGCTAAAATAAAAAAAACCAGGCAGCTGGCTGAAATATGGAAGAAATCAATCATTACATGTAGTAGTCCTATAGTAACTATTTAAGAAACTAAAAAAACCCACTCTGTGTTCCATCAAAGATACACGTGTATGGTCTTGTTACTTGAGAGTCATACATGGTATCAATCTGCAGGGTTTCAAAAAAGAGCGTTCTTATTCAAGAAGTATCACGTTCTTGTGCAAAATTTTATACAAGAATGGAAAGAGATAAGCACAAAAGATTTGAAGTGCTCCAACACAGCAATTGCTTCAGCCACTTTAAATTATTTGTAGCCATGATGTTACCCAAGAGCAGGGCATCAGCATGTTTTCATGAGATCACAGAATTCAGGCTGGAAGGGACTTCAGGAGATCTCTAGTCCAAGGCTTTGCTCAAAATAAGGTTAGCCCTCAAAGCAGATCAGGTTGCTCAGGGCATTATCCAGCTAGAATTTTCAAAAGGATGGAGAACACAATCTCCCTGGACAATCTGGTTAACCGCTTGACTGCCCTCACAGTGAAAAAGCTTTTCCTTTTATCCAGTATGAACTTCTATTTTTTCAACCTATGCCCATTGTCTCTTGTCCTCCAGCCATACATTCCTCTAGACAGCATAGCCCACCTTCTAGGAACCTTCTCACAGGTATTGTCAGGCTGCTGTGATCAAGCCTTTTCTTCTCCAGACTGAATGAGACCAGACATTCCTCCCACAACCCTTCCCTTCTCCAGCCTTTGAGCATCTTGGGGGCTTCTGAGTCTTCCCCATTTCACCTTACCCTCCAAGTGCCCAGAAATGTGCTCCAAAAGGACCTGCTTCATTATTTTGTCATGGACCGGAGTGATGCCGAAGAGCCTGCAGCTTCTTGAATTATCCTTTTGGGAATTTTTGAATAGGGGTTTTTCTTTCTTATCTTTCTCCAGCTGCTCTTTTTCTGTTGTGTTTGGGGTTTTTTTTTGACAGAGTATTTTTAAAACCATTAGCATCTAAGCAGCCAAACTCACCGATTGCAAAAAACGTGTCCCTGTCAATAGTAGCTGCTTCCTTGCAGGTGAAGAGCAGCGATGCCACCTCGCTGCGGTCCAGGAGGCTGGGATCGTTCTGGGGAAGCGCCAGCCGCTTCAGCTGCTCCGCGAGGGACGTCATGGCTTCACTCTTCGGGGAAAGGAGNGGACCATGAGCCTGCAGTGTATCCAGGGGGCCCAGGAAGCCAATGGCATCCTGGCCTTTTCAGGAATAGTGTGGCCAGCAGGACTAGGGAAGGGGTTCTCCCCCTGTACTCAGCACTGGTGATGCCACACCTCGAGTGGTGTGTCCAGTTCTGGATTCTTCAGTTCAAGAAAGACATAGAAGTGCTGGAGTGTGTCCCGAGAAGGGCAGCAGGGCTGGTGGGGGGCCCGGAGCACAAGTCCCGGGAGGTGCAGCTGAGGGAACCGGGGGTGTTTAACCTGGGAAAAAAGGCGTCTCGGAGGTGACTTTGTCACTCTGCAACTACGTGTGTAGCCACATGGGGGGTCGGCCTCTTCTCCCAGGCAACAACCGACAGGATGAGAGGAAGTGGCCTCTAATTGTGCCAGGAGAGGTTTAGTTTGGATATTAGGAGAAATGGTTNCCCCGCCGATGAAGCAGCTGCACGCAGACATGCCGCCTCTCCCGCCCCACTCCCGCTCCCGGCCCGGGCCCCGCTCGGGCTGCGCACATGAGGGGACGAGCCGGGCCCAGCCAAGCCGGGAAAGAAGGGGGACAGTGGCAGGCGCTGGCACGTCCCGCGGGGACACCTACCCCGGTCCGGGTGAGATCCCCGCTCCTCACCTGGCCCCGCGCCGCTCCCTGCCGGGCCCCACGTGGGCNGTGATGGAGTCACCATCCCTGGAGTATTTAAAAGACGTAATTGTGGCACTTAGGGACACTGCTTAGTTGTGGACTTGCCAGTGCCGCATTAGGGGTTGGATCTTAGAGATCTTTTCTGACCTAAATGATTCTATAATTTCACTGAGCACGTGCCACCTCCAGGTATGGCCATGCCGGCGTGTGGCTGGTCTCTCTGAGGGAAGGGGCTATCGTGGCAATTGTGGGTGTCTTCACACATCTGGACAGATGCCTCAGAGTGCAGCATCCCTGTTGGAGGCATCATGCAGGTGTGGGACAGGGCCAGCTGCCTGTGTTGAGGAACCAACCAGTCCAGGCACCAGTCAAGGTGTGAAGGCACGCAGCAACAGTGGATACATGGAGACACCTCAGTGGGGTGTCTGGCAGGGTGTGCTGCTGACTTTGTGCTGAGCCCAGCAAGGCAACAGCACGGGCTGTGGGTGGGGATCCACTAAACAGGGTCAGTATGTCTTCACAGAGAAGAGATGGGACAACTAGAACAAGAGTTTTAGGATTTTTCCGTATCTGGAGTGAGGGATGCTAGGGCAAGCACAGGACTTACTTCCATGAGTAAAAGGTCTTGAAAGCTACAGTAGTGTGTACCCCAGTAGTGTAGATCCCAGCTGCAGAACCATGGAATGAGTAGGTTGGAAGAGTCCTCTAAAAGTCGTCTGATCTAGCACCAGAGCAGGGCCAGCTTATAGCAGGTTGCTTATGGTTTTGTTTGGATGGAAATTCTGCAGCTTTACTGAGCCTCTCATCCAAGGTTTGATTACCCTTAGACTAAAAAGAAATTTCTAATATTAAAACCCTTGGTGTCTCTCAGTTTGCATTCAAGGCTGCAGAGTTCTGCACCCAAAAGTTGGTACACAAAGCCAGAAAGGGAGCATGGCCTGTGACAAACTAGGGGAAGCCTGGAACAAAACCAGAAGTAAAATGTATTCCAGTTGATATCAGCAGATGGACAAAATAATGCCAAGTATAACAATTCCAGCACGAGATCTGTAAAATTATTTCCATACATTGTGAAGAAACTGTATAGCTATGGCAGAAATAACAGGTTTGTTTGCACAGTAAAGCTGCTTTATCATTTAACATAAAATAGAAATACAAAAAGCTGATAAAAGTTTAGGATTGATCTGAGTTGTTTAAATGCTTAATTTTATCTATTAGGAGTATCCACTAATTTCAAAAAGACTCTGCTTGTCTTAAGTTAAACCTTTGTAGGAGTGGGAGCAGAGAGAGGAAATGCTGCTGGGTGTCTGACTTTGTGCCCCATTATATTTGGTGGTGCCTTGTGACAGAGTGTGTATTAACTCTCTGTCGTATTTCTTCTGACATCATATAATCTGGGTGTAGTGACAGCAATTTCTGATCTGTTAAGTGTCTAACACTGCAGTTGTAACAGCGTTAAGGTATTCAGAGGACATTACTGATTTAACAGGACCTGCTGTTATTTTTCTGATTGTTTTAGCACTTGAGATACTGATCATCTAGCAAATGAACTAGCTAAGGGAGGTACAAACTGAAAGGCCAGTTAAAAAAAAAAAAGGTAAAAAAAATAAGTGGTAAAAGAACCCCACACTTTTTCACATTCTCTGTGGCTTCTGTGCATCACTTTCCTTCGTGAAGCCTTCATGTGACCTTATTTTTAGCATAGTTTAGACCTGCATAAATATGCAAGTCTCTATGCCTAAAAATATCACACATTAAAATATGTAGAAAATATGCAAAGTACAGAATGATGTTTCTAAAAAAGGAAAACTAGCAATTTTTTTTTCCCTAATGTGGATTATTGTTGAAATACTGTAGCCAGAACAATAAACTAGAGGTTGTAAATGCTGAAATGTGTTCAGGTTTTCTGGTACTCCTATTCCACTCTATTCGCTCTCCTGGAGAGCTGCAAGACAGAGGTTTTATGCCTTGGTGCTTTCTATTCCATCCTTATTTGGTTTCAGAGTAAAACCAGGATTCCCTTTGGAGGTTAATTGGAGAAAGAGAGGGAACAGAGAGGAAAATTTATGCAGAGGGAAAATTTTTTGTACTTGATTTAATTATAAATTATAATTATTATGTAATTATTATATTAATTTAATTATTAAAAAGTGTTTCCTGGGAAAAATATAAAACCAGAGATTATATTAGGAAATATGCTTAGTTGGTATTGTAATTATCCAGCGCTGAAGCTGAATATCAAGAAGATTTGCTGCATACTGGACTACAAAGAGATGCTTTTCTGAACTGAAATCCAAGCCTGTTTCAACCAGTTCCTTTAGCTTCTCATCACATAGATGATAGGTATGGGTGGAATTCTTGTAGCCACACTACAGGTCAGATCACCTCTGCTGGTGGCTGCTACTGTGTTTGACATATTGTCTGTTCAAAAATCTTACAATCTTAGAATGCAAATTGTCATATGCTAATTTTTATTTGGGAAAAAAGTGATCTGTTTCAAGCATTTTCTGTAGGTCTATTAACTTGTAAGCATTGGTGTATTTCAAAATATTCGATTGAGAAAAGCAAACACTATTGAACTTTTAATCTTCTTTACATCTGAGTAAATTTGTTGTACTCCTGGTGCAAATATAATTGATATCTTTAACTAAATAAAGGCCTAATATTTATATTCCTTTCCTCCCAACTCACCTCACCGGTTGTGCATATATAGAAAGCTACATCTACCTGAGTGAGTAAGGCAACCAAGTAGGAGGAGATTTGTAGAATGAAGTGGTGCTGAGGAACTAGCATCACACTCTGTGCATTTCAAAGGTTTTGTGCAGACCAGATCTTGTTTTGCTGTGTAGACCAAGTTCCCGTTAGGCGTGCTCCCAGAATGAATCTTTCTGGTTTGGTTTCATTTGTAGACAACAGATGGGGAGGAATTTCCTTTAAAGAGGAAAAGGAAATTACTTCTGATACCAAAAAAAGAATATTCAGTAGCATTGAATTGTAATATGTCAGAATGAAGATAAGAGATTGAGTACTATCTATGCAATTTACTGTTTACATAGAAATTTAGAGACTGCTTTATTAAGTACTCCTAAGTATTCTCAAATGATTATTAATTTACTAATATAATGTTTCTCTTTCCTTCTTGCACCATCTTCTGTAATCTAGTGAGCCGCCATGATAAACAGTTCTGAAGGAGATAGAAGAGAGGCACCTTCCCTGCACTTCACTATCACCTGCTGATAGTCTTGGTAAGTACCCTGACATTTCTCCATGCCATTTCCAGTTGTGAGTGTGACAGTGCCTGACATCTAAAATACAATCTGATTGCAGCATAGTGAGGTAATATTAAAACCTTTCTAGGACATGCAAAGGAGACCATAACTTTTTTAGAGTCCAAGGGTCAAGTTCTCTAACTTTTTAAGCAAAACTAGGTGTTAACAGATACGTGTGTTTAATGTGAGCGCATGTATGTGAACTGAAGTGTAAACCAATTTGTGTTCTGGAGCAGTGACTTGAACATCTTGTTCACCCAAGGTAATCTTATTGTCAAGGAATATATTGTGTTTTGCTATTGGTTGTAGGAGGCATTCTACAGTTCTGTAATTCTGGGGGCCGTGCAGTTAAATCTGCCACTCTGAGCTAATCCATGTCCTTTGTTTTTAATTCATGTACCTACCTGCTCCCTACTGGAAGACTAACTTATAAGAATACACCTGTGGTCTCTGGATGTATAGAGTTACTGTCATAATCAGGAAGAACAGTGCTTTATCGTGTGCTTTAAGGCTGCATTAATGTATTTTCCTCAGTTGTCAGTTCTTGCTGCACTCTGTGACAATGCAGCAGTCACCCTTCACCTGTGGGTGATGTGAAATGATGTGTATGATTGTGAAATTATGAGATAGTACCCTTCTACAGGGTACACAAGGCCTTGAGGCCATTATTCCTTTGGCTAAGCTTTTGTTAGAAGCAAAGAGATAGGAGCCATTTTGTCCTATAGCAATGCAAATATGTAAAATGAGAGTTAAGGTTTCTTTTCCTTGTCTGCCCTTTCTCCCCTAAGGGCTTGATCTTTTTATGCTTGCCTCAGTGAAACTCAGGAGTAATTCTGAAATCAGTGAAGCTGTATGAGTGCACAGCTGATGTAGCTGGAGGCAGACACAATCAAGCATAATTCATAGAATGGTTTGGATTGGAAGGGACCGTAAAGATCACCTAGTTCCAATCCCCCCTTCCATGGGCAGGGACACCTCTCACTAGACCAGGTTGCTCAGAGCCCCATCCAACCAGGCCTTGAACACTGCCAAGGTTGGAACATCCATCACTTATCTGGGGAACCTGGTCCAGTGCCTTACTACCCCCACAGTAAAGAATTTCTTTCTAACATCTAATCTAAACTTACCCTCTTTCAGTTTGAAGCCATTCTCCCTTGTCCTGTCATGACAGTTCCTGATGAAGAGTCCCTCTCCAGGTTTCTTCTAGGCCCACAACAGATACTGGAAGGNCTGATGAAGAGTCCCTCTCCAGGTTTCTTCTAGGCCTGCAACAGATACTGGAAGGTTGGTATGAGATCTCCACGCAACCTTCTCTTCTCCAGGCTGAAGAACCCCAACCTTCTCAGCCTGTCTTTTTAGGGGTGGTGCTCTCAACTTGTGTTGAGAGGTGTCCCTCTCAACTTCGTGGTTCTCCTCTGGACATGCTCCAACAGTTCCATGTCCTTTTTATGCTGGGGACACTGGAGCTGGATGCAGCACTTCAGGGGGGAGGTCTCTTGAGAGCAGAGTAGAGAGGCAGAATCACCTCCCTTGATCTGCTGGCCACACTCCTTTTGATGCAGCCCAGGATACAGCTGGCCTTCTGGGCTGCAAGTGCACATTGGCAGCTCATAGTTTTTGTCAACCATCACCATTCACTGGTGGTTGAGGTTACAGGGAATTGCAGTTCTCAGTGCTGGAACAGTACTGAAGGGAGAATAATTCTTCAGTTGAACAGAAGGGCTGTAAGAAGCTTCCTTGCTAGGCAGTGCATCCAGCACCTTGTTGACTTACTGACCACTGACAGGCACTATCATGTTTTCCTGGCTTTTCTTGGAAAATATATTGCAGCTTACCACAGATTTAAATTCTTGTGTGTAACTGCATTCTAGATGTAATAATAAATAGAAACCCTCTGGATGTGTGGCAAAAAGCTGTTTTGGGGAATTTATTGTATTAAAGGCTTTCTAATATGGTAACATAGACTAAAGGATTTTGAATCAAAATGGTTGTAAGGGAAGCTCTTAAATATATATTCTAGATAAGGAGAAATAAACCCCATGCAGAAAAAGCATCTTCTTGAAAAGGGTAGGCAATAATCATCCTTGTAAATTCATTTGTATCCACTTGGATATCCCAGAAGCATCAGAGTGAGGAAGGAAGACAAATAGTGATGTTGAAAAATAGAATTAAAAAAGCAGTCCTTTCAGTGCTGAGCTGCTTGAACTGTGATATTTTTTGTTGTTGTTTATTGTGTAAAAAGTCAACTAGGAAGCTGGATTTTAACAACTGCACAATAGTTGCAGTGAAAAATAGGAAAATGTCTCTCATGTGAATGTGATGTGAGTGTGATAGTCCTTTGTCATGCTTTGGTATTTCTTAGGCTGGGGAATACAATACTGTGTGTATAAATTAGCTGTTTATTATTATGAAAAGGTACCTGTGCCAGACAATCTACTGAGAGAGTAGGTGTCATAGATTAACTGGGTGGTAGTTGTGACTCACATTGTTTGATGCACTGGGAGAACTTGGTAATCGGAGTGTAGCAACAGGACCATGGGGAGCTTGGATGTAATAAGCAATAAGGAGAGTGTTGTGTACCAGACACATCTCATTGTTCATAAAAGGGCTGTAAACAGTAAAAGAGACAATAAACTGAAGGATGGGAAGAAGGAAAAAGTGATCAATAGGGAACATGCTTAACACAGCATACTTTTCTTACTGCAGTGTACTGTCTTGCCATCACCTCCCTCAATTGCCTGTTGCTCAAACAACTGACAGGCATTGGAACAGCAGCAGATCTCACGTGGTGCAGCTACTCATTCCTGACCTGCAGCTGTTCAAACCTCTATTTGCTTGTCAGCCAGCCATTTGCTGGGTCTTTTTTGAAATGCTAAGATGAATCATAGCTCTTTCCCCGAAGGAGACATAGTGTCCTTCCTACCAGGATGCACTGAATACAAATTTCAGCCTTTCCCCAGCCTGGCCACTGAAGCCTCTGCTGCTTTCATTGCTTCGTTTGCCCCAGTCACTGCCAGTCTACAAACCTTTTCTGTAGCTGCTGAATATATGGTTTGAACTGAAATAAGCTCACAACTTTTATGTGACAATGCCTGAAAACACTATGATCACATTCAGTAGCAGAGAGAATATTTATCTGTCAGTTTTACTGTTCAATTATAATCAGTTACATTTTTTTTAATTCACTTTATAAAGTTTATTTCTTTTCCATATTTTTTTTTGTGTAGGAATGAGTTAAGCTTTCATGTAATGCCTAGCACAGTGCCACACTGAACACTGGGAACAGCTGAACTTGTTTTAATGTGTGTGTATATATATATGTATATACACATACAGATAGATGTATGCATATTTTTATATATATATATGCGCATATATATGTGAGAGATATTAATACTATAGTATTTTAGAAGTGTTAAAGAGTCAGAGAGTGCCTGTCTGTGTGAATCATATAGAGTATCTGCACTCACAAAAATTCCCTAATCTTTTCTCTGTGTTTTAGAGCCATTTAAAAAAAGTTTGGCTTTTGTGTTTGTTTTCATTATGAATGGGAAACTGTTCATGCTGTTATGTATCGTGGGAATTCTTTGGGGAAAAAAACCCTGTTATTAGAAGAAATAGAGTGTTTGATTTAAATGGTGAGGGCATACCTCTGAGTTTTACTAATAAGCCTAGATCTCCAGATTTGCTGATTTACTAGAGGCATCATGTTTTCAGACTTAAAATAGTGGCCCTGCTGTCTCTGTGCCTTGCAGCCTTGCATAAAATAGTCTTGACAACTGGCAATGTTCTAGATAAAAGCTAATAAGTCTTACTGACAAAAGTATGTGTCAATGTTTTCTCCACTGCATTTCTTACCCTGTCATTCTGCATGGATTGTGCATGCTAGTGACTTAAGGGAGTTCTCTGTAGAAAAAGTGCTTAGGAGAGACTTAAAGGCCCAGTGACACCAGAGGCAATTCCTTAACAGACAGAGAAGAGGGTGCTATTTCTACAGAAGGCTTGACAGGTACCTGGTATAGTGTGTAGGAAGGGAGCCTGGACTTGAACATGTAGTGAATGGGAGTGTGTAGCACTAGGAATGAGGTGCTTCTGCCACTGATGCTGATGCACTTCTTTTAAATAAGCCTGGTGGCCAGAGACAAAACACTTACTGCTGCAATGCTCCCAAGTACTGCACAGGAGAGGTTCAACTTCAATATCTTTCTCACTTTACTTAAGGTAGGATCTCTTTGGTTTGTATGACCTGACAATTCTCAACTTTATGGTGATATGTGTGCCTTGTTGTAGTCTGTAGAGGGGCAACAAACGTTTTAGACAGCTTATGACTAATTTAATCTGAAAATGTGTCTAGTTTGTGTGTGTCACTATAACACATTTAAAGACTCGTGTGTGTGAACTGCAACAGACAGATCTGAGATGCAAAACATGATGTTCTTTCTTGAGCAGAAGCTATAGTAGTTATGCAATTGCTAGGCTACATTGGAAACCTTTAGTGCTTTCCTTAACATTGTGTATGAACTGTTTTCCAATTCAGACCCCATTTATAATTTATTTACATTTGTATTTATTTATAATTAGTTCTAGTGCAGCTATCTTAAAATAACATCAAGATCGCAAGTTAATTAATGGTGGACTATGTCAGAGTCAAGTCTTCCAAGCTGTTTGGTATGTATAACAATGCAGAATTTAATTGCTTAGTCACAAACTATGGAGGTTTTTTTTTTCCAGAAATTGTGCTTTGTTCCGTGTACTGCTTTCTCTTCTTTATTTGATGAAGGTCTCTTGCACTCAGTTGAAGCATGTTCCTAACTACATAATTCATGATTTCCAGCTCTGGTCATCACAGCATTTGTACTTGTCTTCAAGTGTTCCAAATCTCTCTGGTATTTGATTTTCACACACTTCCTTGTACTCCACAGTATTAGTATTATTCTTGGTCTATAGAAGGAGGACTGAGCCACATGCTCCGAACTGTACATAGTTCCATTTCCCCATCCAGTGGATAGTTTTAGGATAATGAATGCTGGTACTATGGAACTTGTCTTTTCCCTTAAGTGCTTTACAGAGGACAACTACATACTGCATTTTCCCCCACTGAGTAAACCTGACGGTTTGAACCTTTAGGCCCAGCAGAATCCTATATTTGTCTGGCATTTCCACATGGATTATTTTAAACACTCCTGCAAATGAAAGTGCTGTCTGTGACCCTCCTGAGGTACTTTAGCAGTAAAAAGTCAAGCCCTACAAATTTAGGGCCGGATCAGCCTGATCTTTCGTAGATAATCTGTGTGCCAGGGTTACCTATGAAAGTGGTATAAGGGGGATTGCTGAACTATGAGGGACAAATGAAAAAGTGTCATGGTGTTCTAGAAGCACTTTCATAATGAAATGGTCTGACCTAGAGAAGTCTAAGATGTATTTGAATCCATCAATGTGAACCGCAAAATAAGCTTTCTGCTGGATGCTTTATCAGGGGAAGGTGTGTTCAGGATGTATCTACTGAAAAATGAATTTAAGAGTTTGAATAAATACATGTGGAGCCTTACAGCCTATAAGAGTGGGTTCCCCTTTGTCTCTGTTGCTGTCCTCATCTCCAGCAACTGTTGTCCGTGTAAACTGGAAAATTACCTAGATCACCTTCTGGCTTAAAAAAACCCCGTAACCTCTTGAATTTGGTTCATTTATGAAATTCTGGAAGATTACAGCTATTTCAGATTTAACTATGGGACACAATAGAGGTCTGGACTGCCCATTAGCACAGGTCCACTGCATTTATCCTATAGACTGACTAGTTTCAAAGCGAAGAAACATTTAAATGCCCTCCTGTCCTACTTTGCTTATGCTAAACTGAACTTAGGTAGGGAGAGAGATGAGCCGGTTAAGAAACAAAGGACTTTTCTATGTTCAGAGGAATTGAGAGCCTGCACCATGAGTAGGTTATTGTTGGTAGATCTCAGGAGCAACTAGTCTCGTTCTGGAAAATGTGTTATGCAAAACTGATACTCATTTCTCCTGACATAAGACTATGTCGGAAGTTAGTGAGAGGGATCATAATTGGAAGGCAACAATTGTCTTCAGAACAGGAATTGGAAAATTCGGGCCTTGCTGCTTTCGTGTCAGACATGGAAGGAACATTGCTCATTTTCTCAGTGCTGGTTCTTAATACAGCTGAATGTCAGAGTAAAGCCTTGTTGAACAGGATGTAAGGACTACAGTTCTGGAAAAGAATAACTTGCACTAAACATACTGTATAAAGAATATGTTATCCCTGTTTGGCAGTACTTTAGGTTATGCCTAACACTGCTGTATACATGAATGAATTTGCTGCTTTTACTAATCTTTTATTGCTCCTGTGGAATGAATATTAAGTAGCTAGTGTTCATTTTTACAGACTGGCAATTTGTTCAGCCAGGTTGCCTTCCTGAGTAACATTAATCTTATAGATGTTAGTGGTTTTACATCGGTGTATCTGGAAAGAGAAATGAGGACCTTGAGACTGCAACTTGTCGAAGGTCATTCAGTCAACCTGTACAAATGCTGCATTTAGAGTTGATATCCTGTACTCATGATCTCTACCTCAGTGATTTCAAACCTGCCACATCTCATCTATTCCCCTTAGATAATTGTTGTCTGGAAACTCTGAGTTGGTTGATGATATTTATTTCTAGATAAGTAAAGGCATTGTCTGCATTCCTTGTCTCACACACGCACTTCTCTTTTCTCATATTGCCAAAACTACTGCTGAATAACGTTTAGACAAAAAAAGGTCACAGGCTGGTCTACTAAGGGATTTTCTTAACTGGTTGTATTCATGAAGTATGAGTTGTATAGTCAGTTGCAGGTTTCACGTTGCACTAGTCACACCGTTTCTTCTTTGCTTAATATCTCTGTGATAAAGCTAAGCCAGCATGAAATAGAACACAACCAGGATTCTGAGAGCACATGATTTGTGAAGGTTTCTTCAGAAGATTTGTAATAGGCCATGCTATACCCCTAGTCCTGCCCCTTGCATTCTCGTCACTGAACCGTTTTTAAAGTCCTGGATCTGTCTCACCATTTTTTCCGACCTTATGCCAGCACTATTTGTAGTTTCCCCACCTGTTACTGTGTGTATTGCGTTGTAGCTCGCTGCATATTGCTCTATAACTTCAGTGTGCCAACACACTGACTGCAGTGTTGCATATAAATTACAATGTACTTTCCCCAGTTTTTCCTTTGCACATTTCTAATCTGTGCAAAGCCTCTATCAAAGCCTCTGATATTATTTAGTCCATGATCTATTCTGTCCTTGCGAGTTGCACCTACCCAGACATGAACCATTAAACCAAAAATGCACCCTCAAGAGGCTAGCTCAAGGGATAAGGGAGTTCAGGTGTCATGGTTCTTTTTGAAAAAAACAGAAATACGTCAGAATGTGAGCTTTGAGGGCTCTTCTCATTCATGAAAGGTATGACCTTGTGTAGCACTGCCTGGTAGTCACCATGACTGGAGGGTTTGCTCTGCCACATTACATCTTTCAGCACACAGGTTTCAGTTGGTGATTGTTATTAGATATTACACAGTATGGCCAAATGATACTGTGGCAGAGACCACATGTTGAATGTTTCCTACTGCTCTCTGCCTTGAAGCACTCTGAGAACCAGGACCATCCACTGTGCAGGATGCAAGGCTCCAAGAGTGGAGCTACAAAGAGTAGGAACTCTCTCTCCAGGGTGTAAGGGACCCTGAATGCCTGAGCAAACCTGACATAGTAGAATAACGCTTGGTGTTTTTGGGTGCAGGCCGCCCACAGCCTGGAGAGACAACCATGGAGGTGAAGGGTGTATGGTAGGTAAAGTACACTATAATCTTGATTGTTTTGTAGGCTACTCAGGACTTTTAGTCAGACAAAACCTCTGCTCCAGAGAATTTGTGTTCTAGGTGGACATTAAGGGCCAAAGGAAGCATTGCTGACACTATTTCAGAGATGGGAGAGTGCAGCACAACAAGCTTGTTTCTCTCAGTGAGTAGTAATTTCACAAGCCAACACTTAGCTTTTTTGGAAGATTTTATCTGAATTGACTTGCACAAGGTCACACAAGGGTATCTTAAGCTGGCATGATCACCATGTCTCAGCCCTGTGATTTTCCTTCCGCACAAAGAGTTGACAAAAGCCAGTGATGTCAGTGCAGTCAGCATTTTCTCCATACCCCTGAAGCCCAAGCTACGCTTTGGTAGTGTTTGTCTGTCCCATAAATGTTTCTTGCTACACTTCATCCATGGTTGAATTTCAGGGGCAGAGTAAGTCGTCTCTAAATATAGCTGATGAAACACTTTGGCATCTTCTGACAATGACAGTTGTTACTATGAAGCCAGCAATACATTTTTTTCAGCTCTTTCTTCATTTTTATTTCCAAACCTGTCATTTGAAATAATATACTTTTAAAAAGTAATTGGCTACTCTATAGATAATATCACCACATATGATTAACATGGAGAATTTTCAGTCAAAGATTGTGCCTCTTGGTGCTAAATGTGGAAGGGCTAATATGCTCAGTGCCCACAGTGCTTTTCCTTAGCTCAGACAAAATCAAAGTTTTGGTTCCCAGATCTATGCTTATCTTCTGTACTCTCTCTTTTCCTTC
Organism: Calyptomena viridis; assembly: GCA_013390005.1. Classification (NCBI taxonomy): domain Eukaryota; kingdom Metazoa; phylum Chordata; class Aves; order Passeriformes; family Eurylaimidae; genus Calyptomena; species Calyptomena viridis. The sequence goes on along the minus strand of WEIV01025286.1, from coordinate 4,513 downwards.
TGTATGTGTTCATTTCAAGAATATGAAATGAGTTTAAGGTTTATTCATACTACCTTTACATAATGAATTTAATTGTTTCTTTTTTTTCTGAACTTACAATATAGTGTATTTCTTACATTGAAGAAGGTAGGTTATATTTATTGTATAAATACAAAAAAAATAAAAAAGTCTCCTGAACTCTAATAAATGATAAATACATTTTATAATACACCTTACCTTTCTGCTTAGCTTTGTTCAGGAAATATATTTATAATTTTTAACAGAATCCAACATTTTGAATAAATTTAAATTATCATTATCTTATTTAAATACTTCGAATTTTTGTTGGCTAAGCTTTAAACTAGTGGATATTTGCTAGAAATAGAAGTACAAGTCACAGTTATGACATGCTGTGAAAATAAAAGGACTTTTTGATTGTTTTTTTATAATTCTGTTAAGAGTGTACACAAAAGAATAATCACCTTGAATTTATTTTCTTTTACCTTTCATTGACTTCTTTCTTGAGAAACTGCCCTACTGTTCTTTTTCACAAAGACACAAATACTGACTATGATTACCTGAAGGCTCAACTACCGATTGAGCTCTTGTAAGGTCCTTTATTTTTCTGTGGCCTTTCTGAGACAGTTTTGGCAGATACAAACTATTGTGTTCCTACACAGAAGTGTTACAGCTGAAAAATAATAGTGATTATTTCCACATCAGTTGATTGTTTCATAGGCGATTATTTAAGGAGAGAAATCTGGCTCATTTCTTAGTCTATATCTCACTAAGTTCAAAGAGAGAAATGATCTGGTGCAACATGTTGTAGAGTTCAGCATTTTTGAAGTTTTATTAACAAGTTGTCATTTTATTCTCATTCTAAGATTTTGTGAGAGGCAAGAATAAGAAGCAGGTTGAAGGATTGAACTGAGGAACAGTAAAGATGCAGAGGAGTGAGTTCATGAGAGAATGATATGATGGCTTTTGATGAGTAAATGAATGTTAAATAAAAACTGTGTGAAACCCTTCCCATTCCATTAGAAGAAAGATGAAGATTGAATTCCTTTAGTTAGAAAAGCCTTTTGATTCTCAAGGAAGTTAATGCAAAGCATGGCAGGAGGCTTTTGCTTTGATGGTATTCATTTGTGTGAACTCACAGACCTGCTGCTCCTTCTAGAAAATATCTGTCCCGTTTGGTGCTCCTCATGCATGGGAAGTGATACCTGGTTGCTACAATATTCTCCTGGGTTAAAGACATCTTTCTCCTGGGTAGGCCCATATTAGAATTTATGTTAGCATGAACTACAAATGCATGCCTTTTGTCAAATAAAAGATAAAAATAGTTGACAATTCAACTCTGCCATCTCCATTTCTCAACTCCCAGTGCCACCTTATTTCTTCTAATCTGTTTGGCAATCGTGAGTATTCTTTTTGTCTTGCCACATTGTAAACAACCTGTGTCATTTCTACCTCAAATATACTTGCTGACTCTCTGGTATCTTGCCTTGTCAACTTAAAATTCCCCATCCAGGTGAGTCATTGTGTTTCTTTCTTTTTCTCTATTTGAGACTTTTGTTCTTTCTTTCCTGGTCAGGTTGCTCATTTCTGTTTTGATTTTATTTTCTTTCTCCTTGGGCACACATCCTTCATAGCAGTGCGACTCTGCCAGCTTTAGTGGGGGTAGTCCTAACCTATCTCTGATGTGGGATAAGCTGTTTGAAGCAAAAAGCTGTTTAAAGGAAAAAGCTTTATTCCTACTACTGTGCTGAGCACAGCTTTCCTTTTTGCTTGTTGAGCTGGAAGAGGCAGCTCCCTTTCCATGTCCATCAGAGTTCCATTTTGGCTCTCCTTCCACTACGGACCTCCATTCATATGCTTCTCATTACCATCTGCACAGTTAGTTTATAAAATTAAATTAAAGTAGTAAACAAAATACCAGATACTCCTCCTAAAGCTCCATCTATAAATATCTCCCCTGCCTACTCATGCTCTCTGATTAAGAGGAAGTAAGCTGTTATTTAGAGAATGTAAAACAGGTCAGATTCCATCAAGATAGGTAGGTAGGTGGGGTTTTTGGTTGTTTTTTGTTTGTGTGTGGTTTTTTGTGGGTTTTTTGGGGGGTGGTGGTGTGTTTTGTTTTCTTTTTAATGGGGCTATTCCAGTTAGCTTTCTGTTTCATGAGTAAAAAGCCCAACTTTCTCAAAATGCACACTGAAAAAGTTGAAGCGCCCTATATTTTTTGATCCAAAATGGACTAATATAATTAGCCAAAGTGAATCTTGAAATACTTGATTTTTTTTTTAATCTCTCAGACTTGCTGAGAGATACTATGGTTCTAGCTGTTGGTTCCTTGGAACAATTAAGACATTTTTGTTTTATTTTCATTGTTATCAAAGTACTGATTACCTATGTACCAAGCAAACATGAAAAAATGAACAGTACATTTGCAGCACTGGCTAGCTATGTTTTGAATATATGTAGTTATTTTGTGAAAAAATTTAAAAAATTTCCTTCAGAATTCTGGAAAATTTGGCTAGACTTTCCTTTGATTTCTAGAAGTCTAGGCATGGGTCTGACTCCAGTCCTAATCCACAGGATGATCGGATATTCTTTGTCACCATAACACTTCAGATTTTATTTCATGACACAGGCACCCCAGCCTGTGTTAGAAGGTGAAGGCCAACAAATAAAATCTAGGTTTTAGGTAATACCTCCCTGTATGGAGTCATCAGTACCTGGACTGCACAGTGGGAATGGGTGTGTACCATGTGACTGCATCCACATAGATCCTCAGACAGGCAGAGCTGAGGAAGGCACAAAGCTGGTTGCAGCAGCTCACCTCTAATGAGGTAGTGCATGAAGGGTCATAGGTTTTATCAGTGCAGGAGAGCTCTTTGTACTGGGGACAGCTCTGAGTCAGAGCATTACAGATTTATGTGTATACTTCTTTGGCTTCTCTGACTTCTTCCTGCATTTCCTTTAGAAACTTCTCCTGTGCTCTGTATAGTGAATAAGAAGAAATGGTTTTACTGGCTTTAAGGGCTTTAATTATCATTTCTCTGGTTGCAATTGGACTTGTATTGTAAACCACAGGTGACTACTGAGCTATAAAAATAAACCACACAAATTACACCAGCAGACACATAATGTGTACATATGTGAACTATTTTGTTTTGTAATTGCTATTTGATATTGTCTGAGACTATCCTAAGAAAATGCTCATTTGCACTTGAACACAGAAGTCTAGGCATAGCATTCACCAGCTTTGCTTCATTATATAGATGGAAGGGTAGCAACCTTGAGAATATTTCCACTGAGCTGGCGAAAACATGGGGTTCTGACTTTGCTGCTTAGATTTGGAATGTCATTTTTAGACTCTTTACCTTACAGTATGTACATCTTACAGTCTTTAGAGGTTCAGCTTGCTTTTATTGCATGAAATGTTGCAATCCTCTTCTGAATTCCAATTTATCATATTAGTGCTGCATTTATGAAAGTTTTTTAACTGGTGAGTAGGTATTTACTGTGCATGTATGCGTGTTTTTCTATATTGCATAGACTCAGGGAATAGAAGGTGACTTGGCAGAAAGCAGAGCTTTAGTTAGCAATATGAAATGGAGGACACACACTGTCTAGCTGTAAATTATTCTGGTTATTCATTCACATTGGCTTAGAGACCTATGGTGGCCTTTACTGAAGAGTTTTCCCTTATACCTGACTGTGTCATTTATGGATTTCAAAAGCTCAGCTTTGGTGGGCATTCTTTTTCTAAGTGAGGTTCAAATTGTATCCGTGTGGACACTGCTATCCAGGATGACCTTGGCTGACGATAGGTGCAGGCATTAATGACAGGCTGCATGAAGAACGTAGTAAACTTGCCAATTCCCAGAAGAAACATTGTTGCCGGGACAACTGAAATGATACGGCACCAGAGATACGGGCCAGGCGTGCCAGGATGCTTGACCTCAGTGCTATCCTTTTGGATTTTGCTCTGTGGAAAGCACGGGTAAATGGTTCCTGTCACACATCTGTGAAGTTAGATACTGGTTCCAAAGGCCTTTGTATGTGCCTCTTGGTGCCTGCTTTTGAACTTACTGAGAGCGTTTCCCAGACAAAAATATATACACTGATTTGTTAAGTTGTGCTTCCATGCATTCTGGTTGAGTCCAGACCTGATCTCCAATGGAAATAATTTCATCTCTTGAATGTCCTTGTCTGTGCGGGCTTGTATGATCCTTACACTGAAAGTGTGAACTGGCTCAGTGACAGATACGGACTTCAGACTAATGATAAACTATGTCAAACTACATTAGCAAATCGTAGACGCGTCTTGAGAAGTAGAAATACACGTCGGTAGGAGCAAAANAGAAAAAAAAAAAAAAAAAAAAAAAAAAGACAAATATGCATCAAATGGGAAGGCGACACAGAGAGGCAGAGGAGCGGCCGTAGCGCTGCCGGCAGGTGAGCCCCCCGCTCACCCTTGCCCTCTTGCAGCCCAGTCCGTGCGGGATCAGCGCCCGCCGCCTCCCGCGCC
>WEIV01025282.1:207700-231319 GCA_013390005.1 Calyptomena viridis | reverse complement strand
GGGATGGGTGACAACACAGCAAACCACCTCGTGGTCGTCTTTCTCCTTTCGTTTTCTTTCATTTTTTGACTCCCCTGTGCATCGGTGCCACCAAACTATCCAAGCAAGAAAAGCCCAGGGACTGCAGGAACAGGGCAAATAACTCAGTTCCATTCCAGCAAGGCTCTCCCCACTCTTGGTCCCCAACACCTCCCTGTGCCTTACCATGGTGATTCCAGAATACATTGGAAAAAAGGAACGGGTAACTAGAGGAAGCTCTCTGCAAAGGAAATTCTCCCTGGGGAAGGACTGCAAAAGACTCTTCCAAGTGCAGACATCCCAGCCAGCAACCTGGAGAAAGCTGCACAAACATCACGGGACAAGACTCGAGGTCTGGACAGACAGTGACCACCTGCCACTCCTGTGCCAGCTGCCAACAGCAGCTCTGCAAGTACAGAAACCCACCTACATCTGGGAGATCTGTGACAGGCAGCTGTTCCCACGGACCGTGAACTGGAGATGGGAAGGTGGTGTCGTCTTGGAGGATCTGGAAAGGAGAAGGGGTAGGACTCTGGGATTTGAGGATGTTGGTATGTGGAAGTGCAGGTGAATGGAAATGGAGTGTCACTAGGAAAAGGAATTACACGGAAGATAAACCAGCCAGGGGGTCACAGGGCTGTGAGCCCATCCCTGAGGACAACTGAGGACAGGTCAGCCTTCAGTGCTCCCAGTGGGACAGAGAAGGTCATAAACATGGAGGAATCTGGGAAAGGTCAGCAGAAGAGTCTTTGTGTTTGGACAATTATGTCCCTCTGTCAGTCATTCCACACTTCTGAAGGGTAATTTAGTGTTTCCACTTTAAAGGGAACGATTCTGAATATAAACCAGAGGTTTTGGTGTATCAAAGTCTCCAAATCCAGTCTGCTTGGGCTCCTTGTTACCGTCACTTTGAAATGGTCACCACTGATGTGTCCCTGGTTTCTGTAAATCACATTCTCTTGCCCTAAAAATGTTTCCACGTGGATTTTAATTTTTTGTTTTCCTTTCCTAAATAAGTAGCAGATGCCTCCCAAACTGGGAGTGAAGAAGAGCCAGTGTGCTTACTCACTCCTGTCAGCTCTCCACAGCATCACTCCTGTTAGCAGTTGGTGACTGAGGCAAAACAACCCCCAGGACTCTCCAGATGGGAATCAGTCTGTCAAGGAATGCACTGGCTGCATTCCTGCTGCTTTCTCCTCACCTCCATGGGACCCCCACCACACCCCACCATATCACATATGCACACCTGTATCCTACAGCCAACTGAGCACCTGCCTTTGCAACCCAGTGCCAGAGACAGGGGAGCTCACCCAGCGTTCCAGCCAAACCTCTGGCTCCCCGGGTCACTGCCCGGGTCAGTTCTCACAAAACTCTGTCTCTGCAAATTGCAAAGTCATAAGAGATGAACCTTCTTTGTAGCTGCAGTTCTATGAACAGCAAAGGGTTCTCACCTCATTTTTTACCAGATAAAGAAATGCTTTGCCAAGTACTTCCTTCAGTGCTGTTGGAAATATTAATTGTAGCTTTTCTAGCAAAACAAGGAAAAAGAAAAAAAAAATTGCTCAAGGGGGAAAGGGAACAGAGGAAAGAGACTCAGTGGAGACTTACCCAGGGCTTTTGGTGAGGACAAAATGAACCCTCAGCACAAGGCTCTGGGTCACTGTCACTCACCAGCTTTACCCTCCCCTGGGCCAAGGTCAGCCCTTAGGGGAGATAAAGACAGCAGTCACGAGGGATCCAAGGATTCACTCCCCAGCCAGGGCTGCCTGTCCTTCCCAAGGGCTCTTTAACTCACCCCCACACTGTTCTGGCTGCAGGCAGCACAGAGCAGTCCCAGTTTGGAGCAAAACCACCAGTTTTGCTGCCCACTCTCAGATTTATCAGCTACAGGCCATAGTTGGGTCCATAGGACGACCTTGGGGTTGGCAGGTGGGAGGGGGAAGCTTTAACACCCTGACACAAGTTTGGTTGGACTCCCCCGTGGGATGGACAGGATCTAGTTAGAAAAAGAGCTGTTTGGTTTGGTTTCATGATGGAAGGTGGAAAAACTGGGAATAGTGTAACACAGGACCAGTAGATATGTCCCTAACAGATCCTCAGTATTTCAAAAACGTTTGGGAGGGAAATTGATTTTCAACAATACAGCATTGGGAATTTTATTGGTTAATTAACCAGTAAACCTACTGCTGGGGGCAAAACTAAAGCAGTGTATTCTCCATGACTTCTTGCAGATGTGTATAGAAATACTCATTCTCCCCAAATTAAGGTGAAAAAAAACCCCTACAGATTTAAAGAAGCAAAATAAAGCCTAGATGAAGCCTAGGCTAAAAAAATCCTGATTTTCAAATATCCCCTGTGCAATCATCCAGTTTATGAACAAAAAACAAGCTCCAAATTTGTTGTTGTACATATTGTTGCTGCATGCTTACCATATGTTAGATGGAAGCATTTCCTATCCCGTGTGGATAAAAGAACATTTTTCAAGTTGTAGTAAATTATTATAAAGCCAATGACATTTCATGGCATGTTATCGTACCAAGCTGTGCTTGTTGTATTTTTTCTTTACGGTTGTATTGCTTTTTTATAAATGTACAAATATTTCCTGTAGTGACGAACACCTGTTTTACATGGCATTAATTGAGGCACTGCAGCTCCAGGCCACACACCCCCTTGATCCATTGGCAAAGGGGTTGATCCAGGGTGGGATCTGGCTGGAGCACAGTGGGGGCTCCAAAAAAACCAGTGGGTGGGGGGACAGAGCCCAGCACCCCCACGCTGCAGTGGATTGGCTTTGGTGACCCTTTCTAATGTTCTCAGAAAAATTACAGCATTTTTGGTGGTGGGTTTTGTACCTGTTTAGGAAGGAATTCCTCTCCCGTGAGGGTAGTGAGGGGCTGGGATGGAATTCCCAGAGAAGCTGTGGCTGCCCCATCCCTGGAAATGTCCAGGGCCAGGTTGGAGCCACCTGGAATAGTGGAAGATGTCCCTGCCCATGGCAGGGGTTGGAAAGAGATGATCCTTAAATTCTCTTCCAACCCAAACCATTCTGGGATTCTATGATTTAGAATCAGCCTAAATCTGGCTGTGGAAATGGCTCCCAAAAGTACCACAGGTGCCTTTAAAAACTGTGCTCCCCTTGTGCTGGACCCTAAAGATTAACTTAGGAACTGAACATAAGGCCATCAAGAGTGGAAGTCTGGTCCTGAGTTAAAATCAGCTCCCACTGACAATTAATGCCATGTGAATGAGGTTGGATGAGCTGGAGCACCATCCCCTGCTGTGTGGTGCCCTATGTACTCTGTGTCTATGAACCCTTCCTACACCACCTCACACAGGCCATCAGTGCACAGCAGCCAATTCCCCAGTAAACATCCATCCCAGATGACAAGGAGTTGGTTGAGTGATGCCACAGCTGCTCTGCCATCTCAGAGACCCCAGCAGGTCTCACTGGTTACCAGTTGCTCCAGTGTGGGCTGGTCTGAACAGCAATAAACAGATGTCTGATGGCACCAAACAAATACCCAGTGGTTTCGTTTGCTCTAAACAGGTCACTGTGATTGCTCCCAGTGTTTGTCATTCATTCCAAACTCTCTGTCAGGGTCTCACAGCCTCAAAGGACTGAGCAGCTGCGTTTGACAGGGATTCAGATTATTTTTTATTCTAATTGCCAAAATGGTACAGATTGTTGCTGGCTGTACTTTGAAGTGCTCACCCACATGAACTTTGCAGTGTCCGAATTCCCTCTCTACTCCTTGGTGTGTGAAGGCATCTCCTGTCACTGTTTATTTTGGGGAAGGGGGGGTGTCTGGTTTCTGAGGGCTCTGGCAATATTTGGGGGTAACCATCCACTGTGGTGCTGCTGCAGGGAAGGAGAACTGCCCCCTGTTGTGATGTTGAATTTCGTGTTGTCAGTTCAGCCAGTGCTGTTTCACTCCCTGTTTGTTGCATGTGTCGTGTTAAATCCAGCCATTACTCTTGCTGACCTTGATGTTATTATTAAAGAACTACCCAAATCTGTGTTGGCCCCTGTCCAGTTCCTTCCCAAGGCAAAGCAAACGGAGCAGGAGAATCCTGGGCAACAGGTTTTCTCATAAACTGGTTTTTCATTATCTTGGAGAACTCCAAGTTGGTGATTTTCTTCCCAGCAACCCAGAGTGTTCTGCCTGACTCAAAAGCTATTTTCACTGGGATGTGACACAGCCTAAACTGTCACCTCCTCTCAGAATGTCCTAAATGCAGGAGAACTCCTGTTTCACTCAGGAGCCTTTGCCAGAGGCACCTTTAACAGAGCACAGCCACCAGAAATAACCTTAATAAGCTTAACTACCACTAATTCATCTGGATTTTTATATGGTTGCAGTAGTTTACTCCACAAAGGAGATTAACTGAGCATGAAGGCTTCAGCCTTAACACCTGCCCTCTTTCAGCCAAGAACACAAGCCCAGGCTTTTACCTTCCTCTGGAAAGGTGAGCTGGCATTTCCCTCAGCACATCCAGCCTGGCAAGTCTGAGCTCAGCCTGCATTTTTCCTTCTATGTTTTATTTAAAGCAAACTTGTAAATGCAAAGAGGGCAGTCAGTGCTCATCAGGTCCTGCTCTCACTCGGACAAAAGGTGCTTTTTAAATGGAGACTCAAAGAAAAGCAGAATTGCTTTGCTCAGGAAACATGAGAAAGTTAAACCTCAGCATGGCCCGAGCTCAGAGAGGGGATGAAAACCCACCTGGATGGTACCTGGGGGTCACTCAGGGCATGTGATTACACAGCAGTGGCTGCACAGCTCTGTGTGCAGTCCTGTCACTGCACTGGGCAAAAACAAACAGGGAAACCTTGGGATCCAGGGAGGCTGGTTTGGCTGGTTTGGGTTCCCATCAGCTGCCCCAGGAAACCCTGGGCCACCCAAGCCTGTCCCAAATGTGTCCATGGGACCCCCATGGTCCCAGGGCCCCTCTGAGCTGCCCCCAGCCCAGGCTGCAACACCAGGCACAACATCTAATGTGGAGGGAAGTTGCCCCAAAGCAAAGCCTGAGCTTGGGTTTACTCACACCAGTTTGGGGCCATTCCCACCAGTTTGGGGCCATTCCCACCAGTCTGGGTTTGCCAGGCTGTGGGTATCCCTGCCCTGGCACAGCCCCTCTCCTGAGCACTGGTTGTGTTTGGGGGGCTCTCCCTGCAGGTGAATCCTCCGTGTTCCTCCCAAGGCTCGTCTGCCCTGGGAAAGCTGAGGAGTTCCTCACTTGGCAAGGAAAGAAATCACTTGTTCTTCCCTAAATCTGGCAGAGAAAACCCCTGTGAGTCACAGATAAGGGTTTGTGGGGGGCTGATGGAAACACCAGGGAGACTCAGACCCAGAGCATCCTCTCCTTGTAGTGCTGCTGGACAGTGCAATGCACTGTTTTGAAGAAACAGCTATAAAATAACTTGTAAAAATAACATGAGCTACAAAATAAATCAGTTGGACACAGACAGTGGCTGAAAGTCTGTAGCACGTTGCCAGAACAAACTTTAGATTATTTAAATATTTTTTAATACTTAATTCCTTTGAAGGGTCCTTCTCATTAATGTGGGAAGGGAAAATATCTTGGAAAGGACTGGAGCACCAAGGAAGGTGTTTTCTCCTGCAGGTGTCCCCAAAGTGAGGGGTCCCTGGTGGTGAAGGACTGTCCCCTCCACTCTGGGACTTCCCAGCTCGTGCTGGATGTGCAGCTCAAACAGGGATTTTTCTGGTTCACAGACATTAAATCGTGGGGCCTTTCCCAGAGCTGGAGGAATTAAAAGAGATGGAGAAACTGTAGTGTGCAAAAATACCACAGGGAGTGGAAAACTGGACTGAGCAAGGAGGGAACTTGTACTCACAGAAGCTGGGATTTCTATATTCCACTTTCCATCCCCACTTCAGATCCTCCCTGGCACCTCCCTGGGTGTGTCTCCAGCTGCTTCCAGAAGATGTTTTGTGCTTCCCCCTCCTTCCCTGTGGTCAGTTTGTGCATCCAGGGCTCTCTGGGGATGACTGGGAATGGGGGTGTCGGGATCCTTTTCCGAGGTATTTCTTACTCAATGGAAAGTCTCTGGGAAAGTAAAAGCCAGGCAGGACTAGGGAATGTCTGCATTCCTTCAGTCTGTGTTTGGTCATGGGTGACATGTGAAATGTGAGCACCTTTGGCCTCAGGAAGGTTTGTCTGCCTGTCACAATTCCCATGTAATATCCCATCTTGCTATTGCTGTGACCTGTGTGGGCAAACCTGGAGCTGTTTTAAAGACAAGCTGGGAAAAAAATTCTCTGGGAAAGTGATTTTTTTTTCCTTATCTTGGCTCTGCAGAGCCTGAGTTCAGACAAAATGAAAATTTCTGTAAATTGCAAATGCTCCTGACTGGGCTGAAGTGGCTGAGGAGAAGGCTGGGATTGATTCCCAGATTTTATTTAAGGCATTTATATATAAATATATATCATTTTATTTAAGATATCAGGGTGCTTGTGAGCTTGTGACATAAATAAAAAAGTATATTTTTATGTATCTAAAAATATTGTTTTATTAAGGGTACGAGGGCACTTGTGAGCCCTTAAATGCTTTCAATAAAAGGATGAAATACCTTGAAATGCTCTCAGCACCCAGGGCTGTGCAGTGTCTCACCCTCCCTGCTCCCAGTGGCACAGCAGATTCTGTAACCATGGCAACAGCAAATGTGGGAAAAAAAACCACTGGGAATGAATGGGAAGTATTTTTAGCTGTGTCTGATGCAGTGCAGCCAAAGGAACCCACATGGGCAACATTCCATGGACTGCCAGAACAGATCCCACAGGGCAGAACTTGGGAATTTCTGTTCTGATGTGAATTTGGCAGTTGTTGGGGGTAAGATCAGTCTGTGTGTGATGCTGTGACAGTGATCACAGACTCGTGTTCCTGTCCTGGAAACTGGAGACATTTCCAGTTACTAAAAAAATGGTATTGAAACCGTATTGAAATAACTGCAGTAGCATCAGACAGGTTTTTGTTTGGGTTTTTTTAACAGCCCAGCTCAGAAGGTCAAATTCTGAAGTAATTCCCACTTGTCTGTGTTCCTGTCTGGGCAGGGATGGGGATGGTCCAGGCTGCTTCCCCAGCCTGAAATATTGTGGTGAAAATAATTGGCTTACAGAATAAAATCAGTGTTTTTTTCACTACAGAAGGATGTGGAGGCAAATAACCTGTCAAGGGTTGGCAGAGCTGTTATTTGCATCCTGAGTGCTCAGACTCCTGTGACACCAACCTGTCCTCCAGGCACCACAGCAAACCATTGTTCTCTCCTTTGTAGCTGGAGGAGAATCTTATAAGCTGCTTTTTTAGGAGACTGAGTCATTGGCATTGACCCAGATAACAGAGAAATGCAGTTTGAATGTCTGACTGTGCCAGTGGGTGAACTGAGGGTACACGTGGCACCATCAGCCTTGGGAGGCAAAAAACCCAGGAAAAGTCCTGGTAATTCTGTCCCTGGTCCCTCTGGCTTTACACATGGTACCATCAGTCTTTGGAGGCAAAAAAACCAGGAAAAGTCCTGGTAATTCTGTCCCTGGTCCCTCTGGATTTCCAGAGCAAAGGGGTTCCCTGGCTGAGCTCAGAGACTAATGAAATCAGGTTCCTGTGCTGTTCCTTCTCCCTGTACAGACCAGTCTGGAGGTGCCTCCACAGCAGGAGAAACCATTTCCATCCAGTGACTGGAGCCATTCCCCAGACAGCAGCAATCCCACGTGGATTGGAGCATCCCTGGGTTTGGGAAAAGCCAGGTTTGGAGGATAGAAGGGGGAAGCTCCTGGAGCAGAGCAGGTGGTGGCACTTGTTGCTGCTGCAGTAAAACTGGAGCTCAGGTGCTGGAACACCAGGTTTAGTGAAAGCTTTGTCTTCTTAACAGTTCAAACCTGGCATTTGCTGCCTCACCAGCTGTTCCCAGCTGGAACACACATTCCTTCAGCATTTATAATTAATGACTGGAACCAGGTGTTGCCACATGTACACTGGAAAGGTCTGTGCTCTGTCCCCAGCTCTGGCTCTGTGTGACACCCTGAGGGTCCCAATTCCCGTGTCCTTTGGCCTCACAGCAGGACCTGGGCTGGGATCTTGGGTAGTGCCATCCCCTGTAAATCCATCTTGTTCCATTGCTGCTCTCTTTGGGCTGGCACAACTACACAGTTTTGGGGCATTCTGACAAAGAAACCCAGGGTTAGTCCCTGTTAACACATTCTTGATTCCCTAAACATCCAAACATTCCCCAGAGCAGGCAGGGGAAAGTTTAGGTAGTGCTGCAAATACAGAGGTAACTCCCTCTGCCTCTCTGAGGCCAAACTGGGAAGGGCTCAGGGTGCCCACTGGAAGTGAGGACACCAGCCAGTGCCTAAGGAAGGTCCTGCCTGGAGGGTGTCACATCCCAGCCTGTCCTGTTTCCAGGCAAAGGCCAGGCAGACAAAGGAGTTCCCTGTTCAGGGCTGTTCTCTCTGACATGGGAATGAATGAGAGGCAAATGTTAGAGGGGAGGGAGGGCTTGGCTTTTCTTCCCAAAGCCAAAAGCTTTTCACACATTCCTGGGAAATGGGAACAGCAGCACCAGTAACTGTGCCCTGTGATCTGAGGGTCCTCTGCAATCCGTGTAAATCCAATTTTTTATGAGTCTGGGCCACAGTGTGAAACCATGAATGCATCTGTCATGGATCCACTGTCCTGGATCTAATTTGGTCCCATTTCTCCATGGCCCTGGTGCTGCTCCCTGTTCCAGGGGGGGTGGAGAGGCCACAGCAGCTCCTGGAGTTGTGCCCAGGGGCTGTTTGTCCTCCAGGAGCAGTGCTGTACATTTGGGAGGTTGGCAGGGTAAGACTTGGATGGCCCTGGAGTGTCCAAGGCCAGGTTGGACAGGGCCTGGGGTGACCATGGTCTGGTGGAAGGTGTCCCTGCCCGTGGCACGTTGGGGTGAGATGTTCTTTGAGGTCCCTCCCAACCCAAACCACTCTGTGATTCTGTGACTTGGGCCAAGACAAACACTCCAGAACTTGGACCTTGATCTGTAGGGTGCCTTGGAAGGGAATCTGACTCCCCTTGGAAAACAACTTTGATCTTCCCCTCATCTCCAGATACGTTGATCTTGTGCTTTTGGCTCTGTGACCAACCTGCAGCCTCCCCAGCCTGACAATGACAAACTTCCTGGTAAACCACAAGTGTCACACATCCCACACAGCTGAGTGTGGGTGCCAGGGAAGTGCCACATTCCCTCTGTCCATCTCCTGCAGAGGAGCTGCTGCTCTGAGCAGGCTGTGCCCAGGCATGGAGCCTCCCCGTGCCCGGTGTTGCCCTGCCATCCTGCTGTGCTGGTGGCTCTTGGGTTTTCTCTGTGTGTCCAGGCAGCCCCAAAGCACCAGGGAAATACAGAGGGGCTGCTCCCAGCCTGCTCCTCACTCTGCTGGGAGAGAACCACAAGGCCACGTTGGACAGGCTTGGAGTAACCTGGGGTAGTGGGAGGTGTCCCTGCCCATGGCAGGGGGTGGCACTGGATGAGCTTTAAGGTCCCTCCCAACCCAACCCATTCCATGATTCCATGATTTGCAGGTCCCTGCTGTCTGTAATGCAGCATCATCCCACAGCCGTTCCCACAGCCTGGGGAGGGTTAACCAGCCCTCAGTGCCTGGTGACTTCAGATCAGAGGGGGCCTGGTCACTGTCTGTGCCACTTTCTAGCACAGATTGTCCTGTTTAATTTGTGCACCCCCGTGTCCAGGACGGGCAGAGCCCCCCAGCTCTGGCTGTGGTGTGGTGTGTCCCTCAGTGACACGGTGTGGGCCCAGGAAGAGAAGGGGCTGTGTCTGGAGGAGCTGCTGCTGCTGGAGGTGCTGGGGCTCCTGCCCCTCGCTGGGCTGGAGGGGTCTGTGCTGGAACAAGAGCTGCAGCTTTGCTTTACACCCCTTCAAATGATTTCTCACTGCCACAACTCGGAGGCCTCAGGCACCAGCTGAGGCCAAGTGTGGGACCACCCAGGCCACCACCAGCCTCAGCCACTGGGGCACATTTTTACATTCCCACAACACAGAATTAAATCAATAAGAAACAGACCCGAATGTGAGAAACAAAAAAAAAGAGGCACAAGCTGTTGGAAACCAGCCAGAGGATCCTTTGATTCAGTAGGATAAACACAGATCTTGACTGGATGGGAGGGAGGGATCCTGTAGTCTCATGGGATCTCTGATTACTTTGGTTTTAGCAGGCAAAGATCATGGAACATAATAAATAAATCATAACAAACCTAAAGCTGGACTTAGAGAAGGAACCAGAGCATTGCAGTTCCAACACCTCTGAGCTCCCACAGTTCTGAAACCACTTTAAACAGGGAAAATCACAGAGATCTCCATGTGGGACTGCCAAGGAGGAAACAAACCTTCCCTGGGCTCTGTAGGTGGGTGGTGAGCTGGGCCCACCCTCCCAGTGCAGGGCAGGAGTGGGAGAAGGAGCCCCCTGCACACACACGGCTCCTTTTCTTGGACATCTTCTTCACCTCTCCCTGTTTGCTGCAGTGTTTAGGGGAGGGGAATGCTGATGAACAGCCCAGGGGAAATGCTTTTATTTCCCTAAAAAGTAATTCAGATTTGGGCTTTAACAAGGGAGCTTTGTTTTTTGTGTTTGTTTGAAAACAACAGTAAATTATTTATTTGAAATGAATATTTACTGAAAACTCCAGTGTGGCCAAACTGAAAAATAAATCCTTTTCCTCCCTCCCCGCTCCCATGTTTTTTTCCTTGTTGTTACTGGAGGCCCTTTTAAGTTTTAATGTATTTTTTAAGCTGACAGCTGTTACTGTGTGCTCCAATGCAGACATCTCAAGCACATCAGCCTTGGCAGAGCTTACACAAGCCTTATGGATCCTTCTGATCCTTCTCCAGAACCCTTCGATGGGTGCTCGTGGCTGGAGGCTGTGGGAGGGTTCTCTGGGTGGTTCCCCCCCAGTTCTCCCACTGGGGACAGCCCTGTGTCCTGCAGTGCTGGGCTTCTCCTGCCCCACCTCGAGTGGTGCTGGCCCTTGTTCATCCCTCCTGCACATAAATCACTGCAGGAGTTTATAATAATTCTGAATTAAAAAAAAAAAACAAAAACAAAAACAAAAACAAAAAAACCCACAGCAACAAACCAAACCAGAGGATGGTTTTAAGTTCACTTGGGTTGGTTAAGGACAGACAGTGTGCCCCTGTGCCTGCAGGGAATTCCGTGAGGATGTTCCCTTTCCTCATGTTCCATGAATCCCGCTGCCTTTGGAGGAACATGCCTTTGGACTCAAGTCATGCCAGCTCCTTCTGGGCTCAGCTCAGCTGGGCTTGCACAGACCTCGGGGACAGGGATGTCACCGCCAGCAGGACACGGGTGCCAGGGGGGTCCCCAGCTCCGATGGGAACCCGCCCCTGTGGCTGCAGGAGAAGGACGGGAGCTGTGCCCCGGGGCACTAAATGTGTCCCTCACACTCCTGTCTGATCCTTTCCCCTCCTCTTCCCATCTATTTCCTGTCCAAAAATTCCTGACTTCTTTTTTCCCTCCCTTTCTGCCGCTGTTGGAATATGATTTAATCACGTTGAGCTCCGTGGGGAGACAGCGAGGCAGGATCCTGTGCTCGGGGGATGTCTGGGTGTCTGTCTGAGCCCGCTCGGGGAGAAATCACTGCACTGGAGCCTCGGGATGTTGGGTGGGCTTTGGGTTTTCTCCCTCCTCTCTCCGCGCCGCAGAAAAGCCGTGGAAGGGACGAGCTGTGCCGGGAGCCACTTCCACACTCCCCTCCCAAGGTTTGGATGTTCCGTGTGCTGAGTCCAAAGTGCTGCAGTTCGTGGTGCACAAATGCTGATGGCTCCAGGGAGGAGGGAGGAGGCTGTTGGAGGAGCTCAGAGGACCTTTACTCCATGGAAAAGGGATGTTTTCTCGATTAGCAGTTTCTTGCAGAGCTGCACCAGTTTGCAGCAGGAGTGGAGCTGCTGGAGATGCTGTGCAGGAGCAGCAGGGGTTGGATCAGCCTTTGGACACGCTCTGCACTGTCAGTGCTTCAGTTCTGTGGGGAAGCATCAAGGCTTTTCCCAGCTTTGCTTTGTCAGTTGAATTTAGGCTGCCAAAGTCTGGAAGCATTTTTGCTGTATATTAATTTTTTAAATGCGTTTCCACCAGAGGAGCTGATCCGTGCTGGGCTCAGCCCGTGGTGCCTGTGAGTGTCCTGTGCCACCAGGATCCAAACGTTGGTGACCTTGGAGGTCTTTTCCAACCTTAATGATTCCATAATTCTGTACATGGAGTGCAGTTCCAGAGGTTTATTTAGACATGTGTGAGGTTTGAGCACAGTGTGAGCAGGAGAGGACACACTCACTTTCACATGCACACAACTGTCCTTTATCAGCCTAAAATGTGGTTCTGGCAAAGAGCAGCTCCTGCTCAGGTGCCAGGAAAAGTGAGGATGCTCCCATCTGACCTGGAGCTGTGCCCAAGTGGGAATGGGCTGTCCTGGGTTAGAATCATACAATAATGGAAGGGTTTGGGCTGGAAGGGAACCTAAAGCTCACCCTGTTCCATCCCCTGCCATGGGTAGGGACACCTCCCACTATCCCAGGTTGCTTCAAACCCCATCCAGCCTGGCCTTGGACCCTTCAGGACAACCTGTGCCAGGGCCTCCCCCCCCTCACAGGGAAAAATTCCTTCCAAATATCTGATCTAAACCCTCCCTCGTTCATCTCCCAGCACAGCCTGACCCAAAGCTCACAGAAGTGGGAAGGTTCCCCTCACTGTCTTCCCTCATCCTGGAGCATCCTGGGTGCTCTTGTGAGCAGGGTCATGAGTCAGGCAGGAGACTCATCCCTGCCTTCAGCAGATTTCCCTCTGCAGTGCTGCTGGAATTGGTATTTCCCTGCTTGCAGCAGGCTGCCCTCTGAGAAAGAACAGCCTTTGTCTCCCCCGCTTTTAAATTCCTTGTGTGCCCTTGATCTGGGGTACAACTGCAGCTGCCCAGCCCAGCCCAGTTTCTGGGGCAGCTTAAATATCACAAGCAATATTTTTGGGGGTGTATTTGTTGTAGTTTAGATTTTTCCCCCAAATTCCAGGACATATTTATAGAACTGGGATAAGGATGATTTACTGCTGGGTAGTGATGGGTGGTCTGGGAGCAGGTGGGATCTGGGGATGTTCTGCCTGGTTTGGTGCCTGATCCCTGCAGGAATCCTTATGGCACTGGGAGCATTGTGCCCTCACCTTGTCCTGTGTCCTGGGTCCACGAGTGGTCCCTGGGAGCAGGGAATGTCCCCGTGGCCCATGAGGCATTTCCTGACACTCAGCCCCACAGTGTGAACCCCAAACACTTCTCCTCTGTTCTGTACTGGGTTTGTAGTTTTCTGATCCAATCCAATGCAAGGTGATGGTTTTTCTCTGCTCTCAGGATCTTTCCCTGGACATTTCTGCAGGTTTTTGGGTCGAACTGGGTTTTTTTGGCCAGTTTTTTTTGTCTGCATGGGTCTGGTGTGTTGAACATACAGAGCAAGGTGCAGGACTGTCCAGCAGGCCCTGGTGACAAAGCCATACAAGGACTAAAGGCCCAGCCCTTCTGTGGTGTCTGCAGGAGACACAACCCCACCACATTCACAGGCAGAGAGAACCTGGAGTCAGAGCCACCAAAACTGTCACTGAACAGGGAAAGAAGGAGGAGGAGGAGGAGGGGGAAGTCATGAACTTGGCTTTGTTTCTTGGGCTGCAGAAGCCAAGAATGGAAGAAGCCATCCAAGATCAGACAAACTGGCATCTCTAAAGCAGAACACTCTGCTTTTGGCATTTACTTGGAAAATCAAGACACTCTTTGGACATTTTTATTGTTCAAAACCTACGAACAAGAACTTCAGTGCAAAACACAACCAGCAAGAAGAGTGATCTGTGGCTCTGTCACTCATCTAGGAGGTGGTTCTAGGCTTTATTCAGTGCTAAACACTCGAATTTAGGGCTGCTGGGCTGTGCTGGGCAGAGCACATGGGACCTGACTGGTGCCATCACTGCCATGGTGGGGCCTGGGCTGAGCCCAGGGTTGGTGTCACCTGAGGGCTGGTGTCCCCCTAGGGCTGGTGTCAGTGAGGAATAGTGTCACCCCAAGGATGGTATCAGTCCAGGGCTGGTGTCACCCCAGTGATGGTGTCAGTCCAGGGATGCTGCCAGCCCAGGCTGGTGTCACCCCAGAGTCTATGTCATCCCAGAGTCAGAGTCACCCCAGGCCAGTGTCCCCCCAGGGTCAGTGTCCCCCAGGCCAGTGTCCCCCCAGGGTCAGTGTCCTCCAGGCCAGTGTCACCCCGGGGTCAGTGTCCCCCAGGCCAGTGTCCCCCCAGGGTCAGTGTCCCCCCAGGCCAGTGTCCCCCCAGGGTCAGTGTCACCCCAGGGCCGATGTCCCCCCAGGGTCGGTGTCCCCCAGGCCGGTGTCACCGTGGGGACAGTGGCCTGGCTGGCAGCAGCTCACCCCCAGCTCCAGCTCCTGCAGGCCCTGGGCAGAGCTCGGGGTCCCGCCGGGGTCAGTCTCTGGAGGCAGCGACCCGATCCACCTGCAAGAAGGACAGGCAGCCGTAACAACAGCCCTGGGGGCTCTGCTTCCACCTGTGTGCCCACGCTCGACCCACAAAGCAGAGCCCAGGTCACCCTGGCAGCTGCAGCAGGAGTGGTGAGAGGGGATGGAAACCCCAGAGATCAGGGAGTTCAAGGGTCTTGGCTTTCTGGGTGAGACAAAGAAGGACTTTGTGTGTGCAGGATAACGAGCCAGACTTGGTGGGATTACTCACTGTAAGGAAAATACTACAGGAAAAACTCAAAGGATGGGGGTTAATCCCTGTTCCCAAGGGATGTGTGACGTGGCAGAGCTCCACTTCTCTTTCTGGCCTGTCTGTAAAGCACTGTGGAGGTCAAGGCCACCTCCTCTGCATCTTTGGGACCATGTGGGGAGTCTGCAAACAGCCCTCAGGGAGAGTTGGGTGTTGGTGGATCAGAGATTGTATTTTGGGGACACAGATCCCGTTACTGTCCAACGTGTTGGACAGACTGGAGTCAGGGTCAGCCCAGCACTGAAACTCCCTGGTCTCGGCTGCTGTTCCTCTGTGAAACCACCTCACCCAGGGCCTCTGGGAGAGCTGTGGCTCCCGAGGGACCAGGGGGCTGGGCATGAACCCCAAACCCACGTGGGGAAAGGCAGGCACAGGGTTTGTGCCAACTCAGGTCCTGCTTTGAAACTGCCTGGGGGCCACCCAGCACCCCTGGCCTTGGGCTTTCCTTCCCATTTCCATTCTGGGAAGCAGCATCCACAGGCTCTGTGACCTCGGGGCAGCTGTAGTCCTTCCTCTATTTTTCCCAGCCATAGAATAATGGCAGATATTTCCCTTTGGAACAGGACCGTACACGGTGCTTTCCACAGGCACTGAAACAAGCAGGAAGAGTCATAGAGTGCAGCTCCCCCAGGCTGAGTCCTTGTCCCAGTTGAATGTTTCCCTGCTTGTTCCTGCTGGTGAGAGAAGTGTTTCTGAGCTGCAGTTCCACGGTGTTAAACCCAGGTCGTGCTGCAGTTCTTTTTTCCTATGCTAAAGCAACCACCCACATCTCCTCCAGAGCAGTTTTTCTCGGAGCTGTGGCCAGTGGAACTGCAGCTCTCCACACTCCCTGGCTGCTGGCTCCACTCCAGCTGGTCACATCCAGCCGATGCATTAAAGCAAGACAGCTACAAATTGTTTTATTGCTTTTCCATGTAGGCATTGGCCACGACACCACTTGCGTCAGTGGAGACCCGAATTGGAGGGGTAAGTGTGGGATACAGAGCATTCCTTGGAGAGAGGGGACGGATTTGAAGCTGCCAAGGGTTTAGGAGCAGGTTTAAGCTCTCCCTTTATTCACCTGCTCAGCAGGAGCTGTGCCTTCAGTAGCACCTTACACTGCACAAAGGGGCATCTGGTGGCTGAGAAGTAACTTTTCCAGGAGGGGAAAGGACAGATGTCCTTCTCTAGGAGAGATGGTGGCCCCCTGACCTCTGTTTGCTCCCCCCTTTCAGGAGGGAACTGTGCTGTGGGGAGCCCCAGCCTGCAAGTGCCTCCTGAGCCCATTTCTGCCCCTCTCAGCTGGGTCAGCAAAGCCTGGGACAAAGCTTGGGCTGTGACAAGCCCTTGCTCCTGCCTGGCAGCCCCTGCAGGGGCATGAGAGGTGTGACTTTAGACCTTGCTGATCCCTGTCCCAGCTCCTGTGTCCCTACAGCTCTGCAGCAAAAGTTCCTCCCTCATTCCAGTGCTCCACAGGCAGGTGCTGTTCTGGGTGAGCTCACCCCCCATCTGGGGTCCTACAGGGACACCCTGGAGCATTTGATTCCCGACACTTCAGGCCCTGTTGTGAGCCCTTCCTGAGGCCTGAGGGAGGTGATGTGGCTGTTCCGTGGGCTCAGGTCCCACCTCTGGAGAGGAGGAGGGTGACGACTGCCCTTCTCTGCTGGCAAGGGGTGTAACACACATTCTGGGTCGCAGAGACGTGTGACTCCTCACAGTTTGGTTCAGCAGGAGTTTTTCCTGTGTGTGTCATTCCCAGCTTTGTGCAATCCTGAAATCCCCCCGAATTCCGGAGGCTCAGGTTTGGTGTGGTGTCACCAGGGAGGTCACACTCTGCCCGTGTCCTGGTGTGGGGCACGTGTGGCTGGAGCTTCCTCAGGATGGACCAGTTGGGGCTGCTTGGATCAAAGAGAATTTTAACCATCAGCAATTCCAAGGCTGGGCTTGGCAAAGCCTGTCTTCCCAGGGACAGGAGCTGCTGCAAGAAATGCCAGCAGGACTGGGAGTCCCTGCCACAGTTTACTGTGGAATGGCCCAGCCACTGACCACAGGGGCCACTCTGTCTGTCCTGCCTGTGCTCCTGCACTGGTCTCGTGCTGGAGAGGAGGTTTTGTAGCTCCAGCTGGGTTTTCCCAGTGTCCACGTGCTGACAGCCCTGTAGGGTGTCTTTGGTTACAAAACCAACTTCAGGCACATCCTTGGGCTTTGCCAATGACACGAGTCCTGTCCTGCCCAGTGGTTTGGGAGCTCCAGGAAGGCTGGTTGGAGCTCTGGCACCGGCAGGGACAAGAGGGAGGGGATCCTTCCTCGTGGTGACTCCGTGGTCGTGAAGAGGGGAGGCTGCCACAGCCTGCCAGCCCCTGCAGTGTCCCTGCTCTGCTGGGGACACAGAGCTGTCCTGCTCCGGCCAGGAAGCTCCTCCATTCCCTGGCCCTCTCCCCTGGTGCGGGTTAGTGCTGGGCAGAGAGGGGAGGGAGGAGCAGGGAGGGTGCAGCTCCATCCCGGCAGCTTTGCTGCTGCTCTCTCAGCAGGAGCTGCAGCAGCACTTTGGTGCAGCCGGGTTTGCCTGGGCAGGAGATTTTGTCCTTGACAAGGTCTCTGGGTGCCCTCCCACCACTCTGAGTGTCCTGCCCTGCTGGCACCCATCCTGCACATGGTGCCATCCCACAGGGAGCCAGACTGGGCCGAGCTCTGGGCTGTGGTGTCACTGTGAGTGTCCCAGGGCTCAGCACCCTGCAGGACCCTGGGTTACAGCACTGCTGCTGCTCCCACAGCTTGTTTGTTTAAGCCTGTTTCCACAGGAATTTGTAAGGACCATGGGAACATATTTATTTGACCTAAACAATAAAGAATGAGACTGAGGAGGGGCAAGAAGTCCTGTCCCGTCTGATTTGTGGGTCTGATTTTCCTCTGAGGCCAGGTCACCTCCTCAGCACTGAATGGACCATCTTGGTGAGGTGGCTTTTCTTCTCCTTCCAAGTGCCTGTGCTGTGTTCCAATCAGCTAATAAATGCATGGAAACAGGTCAGAAACAGCCTCTCTTCACAGGGGGAGGTTTGGGTCAGGCTTGCAGAAACACAGCTTCTATGTCTGAGCTGGAGCTGAAGAAGTCCAAGTGCCATGGCAGGCTGTGCCTCCGACGGGAGAGGATGGTCTTGGATGTCTCTGTCCATGTCTGGCTGTGCCACTAAAGCAGCACCAAAGGATTTGCCATCTGGGAAAGGACAGTGATGATCTCCTGTCTGACAAAAGGAATGCACAGGGCTGTGCAGAGCTCCCGGGGTCTCTCCCTCCCCTGATAGCAGGTTGGGGTCCCTGTGGGCATGGATTGCTCAGGGAGCTGCAGCAGAGGTGGCAGAGGAGCTGAGCTGCTGCAGCGTGTTCCTCCTTGGCCCTTCCAAGCTGCAGGAGCTGGAGATGAGGCACAAATAGGTGTAACAGCAGTAACGGGGATGCTGGCAGAGCACAGAGGGGTGAGGGCAATGGGAAAGCAGCTGCTCATCAGAGGAACAGGTCAGGATGCCCCACTGAGGTGAATTTCTATCCCTGTGCAGCATTTTTCCCTGTCTCCCAGAAGTGCCCTCAGCTGTCACCCAAGCTGAGGCCCTTAGATCCCCTCACTGCTGCTGTGGGTGCCGGGGGTGCTGCTCTGGCACTGGGAATGCTGGGGGGCTGCTGAAGAGCTCAGGAGACACCAGCCCACAGGTCAGGCCACGGGGGCTCTGTGTTCCCTCCTGCTGCTGTTCTGAGCAAAGGGGGGGCTCATTCCTTTTGTGTGTCCTCACACCGTGGGGTGAGTGTGGCTGGGTGAGTGTGGCTGGATGAGTGTGGCTGGGTGAGTGAGTGTGGGTGGGTGAGTGAGTGTGGCTGGGAGATGAGTGTGGCTGGATGATGAGTGTGGCTGGGTGAGTGAGTGTGGCTGGGAGATGAGTGTGGCTGGGTGATGAGTGTGGCTGGGTGAGTGAGTGTGGCTGGGTGAGTGAGTGTGGCTGAGTGAGTGTGGCTGGGAGATGAGTGTGGCTGGGAGATGAGTGTGGCTGGGTGAGTGAGTGTGGCTGGGAGATGAGTGTGGCTGGGTGAGTGAGTGTGGCTGGGTGATGAGTGTGGCTGGATAAGTAAGTGTGGCTGGATAAGTGAGTGTGGCTGGATGATGAGTGTGGCTGGGAGATGAGTGTGGCTGGGAGATGAGTGTGGCTGGGAGATGAGTGTGGCTGGGAGATGAGTGTGGCTGGGAGATGAGTGTGGCTGGGAGATGAGTGTGGCTGGGAGATGAGTGTGGCTGGGAGATGAGTGTGGCTGGGAGATGAGTGTGGCTGGGAGATGAGTGTGGCTGGGAGATGAGTGTGGCTGGGAGATGAGTGTGGCTGGGAGATGAGTGTGGCTGGGAGATGAGTGTGGCTGGGAGATGAGTGTGGCTGGGAGATGAGTGTGGCTGGGAGATGAGTGTGGCTGGGAGATGAGTGTGGCTGGGAGATGAGTGTGGCTGGGAGATGAGTGTGGCTGGGAGATGAGTGTGGCTGGGAGATGAGTGTGGCTGGGAGATGAGTGTGGCTGGGAGATGAGTGTGGCTGGGAGATGAGTGTGGCTGGGAGATGAGTGTGGCTGGGAGATGAGTGTGGCTGGGAGATGAGTGTGGCTGGGAGATGAGTGTGGCTGGGAGATGAGTGTGGCTGGGAGATGAGTGTGGCTGGGAGATGAGTGTGGCTGGGAGATGAGTGTGGCTGGGAGATGAGTGTGGCTGGGAGATGAGTGTGGCTGGGAGATGAGTGTGCCTGGCTGCTTTCTGGGGAGGGGTGCAAGGAATGGCACTGCTCTCAAACCAGTCTGTGAACAGCAGCTCCCAGAGCAGGTGTAAGGATGGCTCCAGTGCCAACCAGTGTGAAACAGCACCCTGAGCACTGGGAATGGGTTTTACAAGCAATACATCCCTTCCCTGTTCTGTTTGTGTCCAGCAATACGTTGCTGGACACATTCTCTCTCCAAACCTTTTCATGTCCAATGGGGCCTTTTCCCTACAGTTTGCTGCCCCCACGCTGAGCAGTTACAGTGACCTGAGAAGTGGCTTTTTTGGGGGGCAGGTGCCACTTCTGTACTCTCTGTGGCCATTTGCTGTCCCAGGTGTGCTCTGCAGTGGTGAAAAGCTTTACCAGAGAGCGAGAGCACAAGGTGAGGAATAACCACCACTCCCAGGCTCTTGGCCATGCACAGCCCTCCCAAGAGCACAGTGAGCACTTTACACCAGTGAAGGTACAGAGAGGTAAATTAAAGAAACAAACTTGCATGGCTCAGCTCTGCCTGTGCTGGAGTGTGAGGGGACGTGGCAGGGAGCAGGTTGCTCTTGAGGGGCCCAGGAGCAGACAATCTAACATAATTTATTCAAGCCAAATGTTCATTCCCTTCTATGAGTCTCACTTGGCTTCTGGGAGCTTATTTATCTGCAAATGTCAGCTCATATGAGACAAACAGTGCAGAATCCAAGAGTTCCTGTGCACGGGGCCTGCAGGCCCTCAGCCCTGTGTCTCACTGCTCTTTGCCACCTCAGGACTTAAGGAAGTGGCTTTTTGGCAGCTGGAGCTCAGGGCTGACTGGAGAGGACCCAGTTTAGTCAGGGGGGCTGTGTGGTGTGAGGGCTGGGCCTGGCAGAGCCTCCCTGGGCCTGGTGCTCCTCAGGGCACACGGTGGGTGAATTACACCGGTGGGTGCCCTGTGCCCTCCCCGGGGCCTGGAGGTGCCACCAGCCTGGGGCAGAAGCTGTCACAGGGTGCAGAGCCCAGACCAGGCTCAGGGACAGGCTGGTGCAGCCCTGGAGCCACGTTGTGCAGATCCTGCATCCAGCCAAGTTCCCAGGCCCAGCCCTTGCACTGTTCCCTGTCCCTCAGTGCCCACAGCCATGTCCAGGCCAGGGCCCAGCCTGGGCTGCGAGAACTGCTACTTGTTCCTGCAGAGCTGAGCAAGCAAAAGCACAGTCTTGCTCCCAACTTTTCCTGTGCTTCCAAGGACACACATGCATTGTTCCAAGGCTGGGAGCTCCACAGAGGAGCCTCCTGACCTTTCCGTGCTGCACTTGTATAGCAAAGGTTTTTTGAGAGGCAGAACCTGAGCTGCTCACTTTGGCCAAGAAAATAAACCATTGTTTGATGTTGATCCCCTGGAGATGTGAAATCCCTGAGGAAATGAATCCATGAACGGCTCCAAATGAGAAGTGGAATTTCAGACAGGCTTTTGTCACTGTGGGTTCCCCTTCCCAAGTCACCCAGGCATTTTTTAGCCATGACTGAGGCCCCAGCTGTTGTCTGAGCAGAACATGCACTTAATTGTACCAGCTCAGCAGCTCTGGGAACTGCCTGGCCCTGCCTGCCCCACACAGGGCTTTCCTGGCAAAGGAATCATGAATTTCAGTAGTTGTGGGCACGGGTCAGGTACAGGCTGTGCTGACTGTAACTGTCTCAGTGACAGAAAAAGGGTAATTAAGTAAGAATTAATGTACACAGTCAGAGAAAGTTCTGCCTTCAGGGGATTTCATGGACTTCCTTGCAGAGTGGAAAAAAAATCCCAGTTAGGAAAGGGCAGGTGAAATACAGAGTGTATCTGAACCTTCTGGCTGGTCAGGAGAGGGGCAAGTTAAACCCTGAGCTCTTCTCCTTTGTGCATCCTGCCCTTACCTCCCACAGGGGTTCCACCTCTTCTTAGTGGATTTAACTAAAGACCAGTAATTCCAATTGTTTAATGTAGGGCACTTGATTTTATTCAAAGGGCAAGATACAAAAAAAGTAAGCAAAAAAGACAAAACCCAAATTATAAAACACTACAGACAAAAGTAAGACATCTTCTGCATACAGCACACGACAGGAAACACGGTACAGTCTGGTCCCCACAACCCAAAGCCAGCTGGAAATAAATGTACAGCAGAGGCAGAGAGATCTACAAGGGAGCAAATGTGGGGTTTGCCACTCAAATGTCTATTTACAGAAACTCAATTGAAGGCAAATAGTTTTCTTTCCTTTTATGCAACCCAAATACTTCTTTGTTCCTTCTTCTTCCTGTTCCTGATGAAGAGGAGGGACTCCATGCTTTGAGGCAATTTGGTACATTCAGGTAGGATCTAAAACCAGCCACAGCTAAACACTGAAGTGCTACTTAAACACTGAATTTCAGTCCCTCCCTCCATCCAACTCAGGCCACCAGGCACCTGCTCATGGCTTTGGGGAAAAGCCCAATTCTGCACTTGTGCCTTCAGATGTTTCACTCTGCAGCTTAACCAAACCTGTGTCTGGGCTGGGCTTAAGGCTCTGAACTGAGCACAGCTGGGTCAGGTCCATGAGCTCCATCCCACTGGGCTGGGAAGGCCTGTGAGGAGCTTTTGGCTCTCTCAGTACAGGGGGGTTGGGGTGTCCAGGCAGGTTTTTGGACAGAAGGGCATCCCCACCTCACAGAGATGGATCTGCCTCACTGCTGCTCTCACAAGGACAGGACCACCCAGGCTCTGCTTTGGGCTCTTTGTTAAACAAATTCTGACAAATTTGGGAAAGAACTGTCCATAGCCCTTCTGCCAGCAGGGAAAAACCTTTCTGATGTGTGCATTCCATATATTCCACATGCAGCTTAATTTCCATGTGTGTGTGGAATCTGTTTGAGACCCCCTGGGAGGAAACAACACGTGCTGGGCTGGAAGTTCTCTGGTCTTTGGCAATTAAAACCCCCTAAGACCCAGGGCCATGTGCTCCCCTTTGAGCCTCTGCAGACACAGGGGAGGAACAGTTACATCAGAATAAACTGTGACAAAGGAGGCAGGAACAGGAGCTGCTATTCCTGATGGAAAGGCCTTTATCTGTATTTACCTGTGGCTTAATTTTAGAGACAGGGCTACTGAATTTTTCAATACCTCAGTGAGGAAAGAGAGAATTTTACTGGCTCAGTAAGCAAAACATTCATCTGGGAGAGCAGAAGACTGACTGGCTGTTAATAAATACCACGAGACAATCCTAAAAGTTTTCTAAGGAAAAGAGAAACATCATCTGTTCATCAAAATGCAACACGTGGACAAAATGAGGTAAGGAAAGCTAAAAGAGTCCTTTCTACATTCTCACTTCACACTGCATGGCAACAACAACGAGATGCTGAACAGGTTCCCTGCCATGCCCAGCAGGGAAGGTCTTCATACAGGTGCTCCAGAGCATCCCCTGGGATTGAGCCCTACAACATCCAACAGCCTCGTGGAAGGAGCTCCTGCTTTGGCAGCCAGGACTCTGACACAGCCCAGGGTTTGCTGGCAGGAGGAGGGGGGTGGACACTCCCTGTCCCCCTCAGCTGGCAGGAGTTTAATGCCTCCAGTTCCAAGGAACAAGGATTTGTCTGTCACAGCACAAAGAGCTCAGCACTATCTGTACATGGGAGTGTCAGACTCAACATTTTTAACTCAGACTCCTGTTCTTTGGTCCTCTTTGTACACAACTTTCATAAATATTTAACAGTCTGCACTAACAAACTGAACAGCAACTTGTATTTAACAGGGTGTCTGCCCCCCTTTGCTGGCAGACCTGGCAAACTGGTGGGCACTTGTCTGTGCAAGGCAGGGGAGAGCAATGCCTGCTGCAATCAGGGAAAAACAGCTTTAAATCATCCTCTGGAAGGGTTGTTGCACTCCCAGAACACAGGATGGGACACTGCACATCCCTGTGCTGGGGGATCCAGGGGAAGCCCTGCCTGGATCCAGCCCTCCAGTTTCTCTTATGCAAGTTGGGTGGGAGGAGGAGGAGAAGGAGGAGGAGGAGGAGGAAGAGGAGAAGGAGGAAGAGGAGAAG
>WEIV01025282.1:182341-207345 GCA_013390005.1 Calyptomena viridis | reverse complement strand
AGAAGGAGTCGTCTTCCACCTGTGAGCACTGAACATGCCTTGTTTCCCCTAAGGACAACTGCCATGTCCAGCTGAAGCAGGGAGAGCTGCTGCCCATGTCCAGCAGAGGCCCAGCTGTCCTGGGACAGTGCCTCCCACACAGCATTTGCTCAACTAAAATGCACCATTTACTACTTTGTTCTTAAACAGACACTGGCAGCACAATGAGTTCATAAATTAATAGTCAGAATATGACAGATTAACAAACACACACCTTGGTTTTGAGAAGCTGTTTCCAGGCACACAATTTTCATTCTCATAATAAAACTGAGCCTTGAGCTGAGACTAAATTGAAATGAAATGGTCACTGTGGGTTTAGACAAAGTAGAATTGCTACAGAACACCTGGGTGTGAGCAGTCAGGGACCAGCCAGCCTGGGTCACTGCTCAGCAGTGTCACCTTGTGCCAGGGGAACCACATTTACAGTCCCCAGGCACTGCAGTTGGTAAAGCAGTTTTTCAGGGGCACTAAGTGACCTGGAATATTCACTTTATGCCTTGTAGTGTGTTTTTTCTTTTATGGTGCCTGTGTAAAGCTAATTCAAAACCCAGCAAGACAGTAATAAATTCACTTTTTGCATTGGGAAATACATAGTAACTGCCTTTTGATGACTCTGAAAGAGTCAGTTTTTAAGTCCTGAAGGCGTATTTTCCATGTCATTTCTGATTCTCTGCAAGCTTGTTTTAAAACTATGACCAAGGTTATTCATTTCTTTTGTGTCTATGGAGCCTTCTTATTCTTCTTCAATTTTAAACCAGCTGAATTTGACCCAAGTCACTTCCAAACTGGTGCTCAATAAACCAGAGCCCTTGCTGTCACTGGGACTTCGGCTAAGTGAGGCTCAGGAAGGACTTAGTGCCCTCTCTGCTGGAGAGACACAAGGCAGAAATACAGAAAAACCTGCAGCAAAAACACCTGCACAGAGCTGGGCCCTCCAGGTGAGTTTACAGTCCCCCAGAGCTCAGTTCAAGGGGAAAATCCTCAGCACAGGAAAACTCCACTTGTTTAAAAATCCCCAACCAACCAACAGCAAACAGCAGCACAAGGCAAGCCCTGGTCATGCTCCTCTTCCCCCCAGTGCTCCCAGTCCCATCCCAGTGTCCCACTGCCTTCAGGGGCACAGTGACAGCTCACCCAGAGCTGTGGCTACACGAGATTGTCACTTGCTATGTTTTTGGCATAGACAAAATCCTTCTGAAGCAACGTGACTTCCTTGGCACATCCACCACGTGCCCAGAATCCAGGAGGCTGGGACAGCTCAGGTGGATTCCCTTTTGTACAGGAGGCAGAAGTTCCCCCCAAAGGCTTGTTTAGCTTTTCTTTCACTGGTAAAATATCTGCACAAGCATGACCAGCACCAGCTCTTGTTCCAGTTGTATATTCTGGTGTCCTGCTTCACTGCCTGAGAGCATGAAGGTGATTAATTCATTCAGTGGTTTCTCATCAATGACTGGAATGAGCCACACTGGGGTAGAGACAAGGACACAGCTCAAAGGGAAGGGGAGGGCCCCTCACCTACAAGACTCAGTAATCTTTAAAGAAAACCGTTTAACATCTTTCATGGAAGTCTGTTGTTCAAAAAAACCCAAGGCTATTGACATAGCATGTGGAATCAATTGGACAATCACTAATGTAATGGAATTATGATGATCTTATACACAAACAATGATTTACCAAAATAAGATTTACCTAGGGGGCTTTAAAATCAAGTTATTTTGGTACCAAAAAAAGTCTTTCATTTAATTCCCCTTTGCCCCTATGATTCAGATGATCTTTCACTCTACAGTTACGGACTTGGCCAGATTTCTTGGAAAATCAACCTGCAGAGAGGGAGGAGAAAGAACAGGCTTGTGAGTATTTACACACTTGGTCTGTTTGTGTATAACCCAGATATGTGTGGGACATTTGTTCTGCAAACAACTGAGCATATTCTCATGTTAATTCAGGACAATCAGTGCAGAAAAAGTCCATCATCTTAATGGTTACTTCTCTGTCATAAACCAGAAGCAAATCCCTTTAGTCCAGGTTGTGCTCAAATGAAAAGAGGTCACTGATAACAGGTCGAGGCCAGTGTCTGTATTAAGATCAAACACCTAACACCAAACACTCTCAAACACCCTTCTGAGGGTTGTCACCTTCCTCTCAGCTTCCTACCAGCCCTCCAGGACCTGGGAGCTCCCCCACGACACAGACACGTCCCAGTTCCGCTGCACCAGGCTCAGCCACGCGTACTGGGCTCCTCCCAGTTGCACACTGGCCAGCTCTGCCCTTGCCCCCGGCTGTTCCAGCAGCTCAAGCAACTACAGACAAGCGGCAGAGCCCCCCAGCCTGGGGCAGGGCAGGCAGCACAGGCAGGGCACAGGCAGGAGTGCTGTACTCACATCGTATCCCCTGAGGACGGCGAGGTGGAATGCCAGGAGCTGGAGGGGGATGACACTCAGGATGCCCTGCAGACAGTCCACTGAGTGGGGCACCTTGATTGTTCTCTTGTTGTTCTTAATGGTCTCGATGTCCTCCTTGTCACAAATCACCACAGGGCGCCCCTGCAACAGAGGGGATGTGCTGAAGAAGAGCAGCTCTGGAAGGTTCTTTTCTCACTCTATTCAGAGCAAAAACTTATTACTTAATTTAGAACCAAAAAGCTTCACATCCCCTGGGCAGGGGGTATATATTGAATTATATATATATTGAATATCCCTGTAGGGTATTCAAGAGTTAGAGACCACACCAGTCTTCTGCAAAAACTGTTCCTGAAGTGCTCACAGCATTTCCTGGAGTCACATTTTGGGCAGTGCCACTAAAGCAAACAGTCTGGGAGCAGCATTTCTGATGCCCTGCCAACACTGCCAGGTGCTCACCTGCCGTGCAATGACCTGCTGGAGGGCGTTCTGGCACTTGGCATAGGTGTGGTCTCTCATGATGATCATGATAACGGGCATGAGCTTGTCCACGAGTGCCAGGGGGCCGTGCTTCAGCTCCCCT
This sequence comes from Calyptomena viridis, assembly GCA_013390005.1. NCBI lineage: Eukaryota > Metazoa > Chordata > Aves > Passeriformes > Eurylaimidae > Calyptomena > Calyptomena viridis. Next base: position 204,324 of record WEIV01025282.1, on the reverse strand, counting down.
GCCAGGATCCCCTCCGAGTGCATGTACGTGATTTCTTTAATTTTCTGGATGGAGAAAAAAAAATTCATAAAACTTTGAGCAAACTTGTAATTTTTATTAACCAGCTCTGTGGATTCTTTCACTTTGTAACTTTGAAAAACTGCATTCTGGTTCTTCTCAGATGCAAAGGGCAAACAAGCCTGACTGCAAACCCAGATCCAAGCAGTGCCCCTGGGCTGGGCTCTCACAGGCCACCAAAACCCATAGTTCTATCACCAAACCCACCACAGCCCTTATGATTTGCCATCAGCCAACATATCCATCACCACAGTCTGACTGGGCAGGCAAAGAGGGCACGTCTGCAGGTCAGTGGGGGCAGCACTGAAATCAACAGAATCTCCAACAACTGCAATACATGGGTTTGGAAGTACACACACAGGTTTGGATGCTGAGTGTCCCTGGAAATCCCACCCCAAAAGATCAAAGACCTGGATTTATTAGGGTGTCCAGTCTGTCACAGTAAAGCATTCCCAGTGTGAATGGGGAAAATTCAACCCACTGCAGGTTGTGACCTGGGAATTTTTAAGCAGCAGCCCCAGCATTGCTATGGTGAGTTTTAGCTACTTAGAATCACAGAACTATGGAATGGTTTGGGTTAAAAGGGACCTTAAAAGCTCATCCAGTCCCACCCCTGCCATGGGCAGGGACACCTTCCCCTATCCCAGGCTGCTCCACCCTGGCCTTGGACACTCCCAGGGATGGGGCAGCCACAGCTTCTCTGGACAACCTGTGCCAGGGTCTTCCACCTGAGCCAGTGTGTGGCCACAGGCCAGAGCCAGGGGCTGCACTTCCAACTGTTTGTAGCCACGTGTTGCTCCCTCTGCAGGGATCTAAGTCCAAAGCCCAGTTTGTCTGAACCAGCTTTAACCAAAGCCCTCTCTTACCAGAGCTCCCTCCAGACACGTGGCGTAGTGGTAGCCACGTCCCATGATGAGCACAGACTTCTGGTGGTACAGCTCTGTGGCCAACTTCTGGATCTCATCATCCATGCTCAGCACTTCCTTAATTAAGTCTAGAAGGAAGGAGAGTCCAAATGCTCACATGCCTGTGCCTCCAACTACACACACTGCTCACCCTCCACGGGCACAGGCAGCAGTGACACTCGGTGCTTTACTAGTGCAGTTCAGTGGCCAGGAGACACCAGAGAACAAGTGAGTGGGAACAGCCCCCCTGCACCCTCTGATGAGGCTGGATTGTCCAGGGCTGCTCACAGCCAGGTGTCCCAAAGACTCTGCAGCAATTGCACTCTGTACAAGCCCCAGTGACCACTGCAGTGAGCACAGCAAACGTGTCCTACCTGGCAGCCCCTTCAGGCCACGCATGATCTCCTTGCGCCGCTCCTGCATGGAAATCCTGTCATCACACATCATGAGGGCAAACATCACCAGGGACACAAACTGGCTGGTGTAGGCCTGGGACAGAGAGACAACATGGCACTGAGTTACCACCTGCCAGGTAAAATCCTCGGACCAGCTCTTGGCTTCACTCCTAATGTGGCACCAAGTGGCCACTTTTGTTCCAGTTCAGTAGCAAAGATGAACGTGAAACTCAGGGCAAATCTCATCTGAGCAGATCTGCAGTGCAGGCAGGCAGTGATCTCCTCACACTCCAAGAGACTCAGATAAATATTCCCAGATTTCCTGGGGGCTACTAAACCACACTGTGTCCTCCTCTACTGCCAGGAAATGCTGAAAGCACTGGAGATGGGCAGGCCACTGACTACAGATGTGCAGTGCAAGTCCACAACAACCAGATGGAATTTTTTGGGACCACATTCCCACCTCCCTTAAGAACAGACCCTGAACTCACCAGGCCGAGGCTCCACTTTGCCTACAAGACCAGGGTGACTGGTGTCAGTGACTGTGGGGAGGAATCCCCTGCACAGGCAGCTGGAATGTGCTGCTTTAGGGCACAGCTCTTCACAGAACCATGGGGGGGACATTCAAACAGCTCCTGCACAGTTTGGCCTCACAAATGTTATGAAATGGGCTGTGGGACCAGCCTGGGACTGGAGTCTCTTAGAAATAACATCAAGGTTTGCAGTATTTCTGTCCCTGCCTAAACAATGATCAAACTTCCACGTTACTACGTGGGAGATTTAAATAGTTGTGAAGGAATCCAGGAAAGGTTCAGTTGTGCTGATACAGAGAGACCTGCTCTGCTTCGGTGCAGCTGGAGGTCACAGAAGCCCAGAGCACCAAGCAGCCACACTAACCTGGATTGTTCAGAATATTCTCAAAGTGAAGTTCTGGGCAACCTTAGGGCCGAACCTTTTCAAGTTCCTATTTCCTATACACACAACTTTGGTAACTCCCTCCATCACCCAATTAAAAATGCCATTTATCTCCAAACTGTACTGTTGGCCATGTGAGAACAACAGGGACAAACAGCCCGTTGAAGAGTTTCTTGTAAGAGACTCATGAATTTTCCATGATCAAATTCCCCAATGAACTATTAAACTGAAATGTGGTTTTTGGCTGGATTTATGTAACAGATTGACATCATCTCGCCTCTAAATATAACTAAACCAAAGCAGATTTCACCATGCAGAAGCACTTCATCCAAATGAAATGCAGCAAAGCAAGTCATTTTGTACTCTATCACACGCAGCCACAATAATCCTGTTAGGTGGACACTGGTTTTCTGTAAAAGACCATTCCCCCATTTGCCAAAAGTATAGTTTTAGTATCTCAATTTCTTTGGCAAAGCAGTGCCAGTAAGGGACTTACAAGCAGTCAAGGTTTCCATTATCTTGTCTTTTTAAATCTTAGTTTAAACTGAGTCTGCACCTCAAGACAAACAATGGCAAAGAGGAGAGAATTCCTGCCTCTCAGGAATCACTCCCTCTGAGACCTGTTTGTTTCCAGAACAGTACAGTTTAATATAGTCCTTATAATATTTCATTTAAAAAAAGGGACCTTTGCAAGCTAGAAGAAAATGAAGTGTTGCTTGGCACGTGGTCTGAGACTACACAGTGACCAAGAGCAAAGGGAACAAAAGCATTTGACAGGGGAACACGTCAGAGCCAAGCCCTCAGGAGGAGCTTCAGTGGCAGTAACTGCCAGGGAGGTGGGAGCTGTGCCTTACCCTGGTGCTGGGCACCCAGTGTGACCTGTGCCACCAGGGAGGTGTGACCTGTCCCCTCACCTTGGTGCTGGCCACCCAGTGTGACCTGTGCCACCAGGAAGGTGTGACCTGTGCCCTCACCTTGGTGCTGGTCACTCAGGGGGCTGTGTGACCTGTGCCACCAGGGAGGTGTGACCTGTGCCCTCACCTTGGTGCTGGCCACGCCGATCTCGGGGCCGGCGTTGATGTGAACCCCACAGTCCGTCTCCCGGGATATGGAGCTGCCCACGGTGTTGGTGATGCCCACGGTCAGGGCTCCCCTCTCCTTGCAGTACCTGAGGCACATCAGAGTATCTGCTGTCTCACCTGCAAAAAGGGCATTGGGGCTGTCAGTGCTGCTGGGTCGCTGCACATGGAACACACAGTGACTTCCCAGGAACCCGAGAGGTTTGTGAACCCTGAACACAGGGCAGAGGAATCTAGAAAACACAAAACCTATTTGGTGTAAAGAAAAGTCAGTGCTCTGCTATGGCTGAAACAAAAAAAGAAGGGGAAAAAAAAAAGTGTATCTTCAACTTCCCTTTTCTGGTTAATTAAAATTTATCTGGGGCAGGGTGGGGTGGAGGGAAAATGTATTAGGGACGTCTTGAACTGCTCAAAAGCTGAGCTCCAGAGATAGGGCTGGGAATAGAAGGTGCTGTGTGTTCCTGCCTGTGCCACCAGTTTGCTTCAGTCCTAAAAGGAGACAGCTCTGAGCACTGCAAGTGTGAGGTGACAACAGAGAACAAACCCCAAGGGTGTCCTTCAGTGCCCAGAGCTGCCCTGCCCACTGCTCCCTTACAGCAAGTCCTGCAGGGTGGGAATCTATGGCTAAAAACAGATTTATGGGTGGGGGGATGAGTTATTTGAGCTCAGTATTTACTTTGGGTTTGTACTGCCTGATGAGCAAGCTCAGGTTCCAGGAAAATCTTTGTTGGGTTGCCACATGCAACACTTTGGAGAAAGATGGAGCCCCTCAAGTGCCCTTGGATGTGTTCCCTGTCACACTGGGACAGGACTGGCTCTGAGGGGACACATCTTCAAAACCCCAGGGAGAGTTGACCATGAGATCCCCCAGAGAGGATATTCTGAAATACTTGTTACTGAGAAGAAAAAATTGCTACCAAAGAGTATGTTAACGTGTGGAGATAAAGCAATGACTAATTTTAGGATCCCAGTTGAAGATCAGTCATGAAAATCTGAAATGGTAAATACAACTAAGAGGGAAAAAATGTATTTTTGTGCTGCAGTTGTCCTTGAAAATATGAAGTACATCATATACTTTTTTTCTGCTTCACTGTGCCTTTTATCTCCTACTCCATTCCAAGGGTGTTGTATTTTTGATACTTGTGTCTAATACTTTCATGTCTTCCACGGCTCCAATCCACCATATGGCAGTGCTTTAACTAGAACTAAAACTACTCAGAAGACACTATTGAGCTGCCTTTACCCAGAGCTCAGCAGCATTTTTCAGGCTGTTGCTCATGGAATATTCCCTCCCTCTGTGCAAGGCTCAGCCCCCCAACCCCTGCAGAGGGACAAGCAGAACCCCCCTGGCTTTCCCCACCTCCAGTGTCCGTGTGCCCAGTTCTTCCCTCACACGTGCCACCCACAATCCACAGGCACCAGGATCTGCCCTGCTGCCTCCTCCCTCCCTCAGGGGTGCAGGCAGGAGGGCAGTGAGGGGCTGGGCAGGGGCTGTACCTGACTGGCTGAGGAAAAAGCAGACGTCGTCTCGGAACACGGGGGTGTTTCTGTCCAGGAAGTCACTGGCCAGTTCCACCATCACAGGTAACTCAGTCAGTTCTTCCAGCACCTGCCGGGTCTGGCAGGAGGAGATGCCACACTTTACATCATGTTCACAAACCCCAGAGTTTGCAGCACAAAGAAGCCTTTGAGCTGCCACACACTGGAAAACATTGCTCTCAAAATCCCATGTGAATGTCAGTGCTGGGGAATATTTTGGTCACTCTGTTTGCCCACACTCCAGTCACCAACCAGCCCTGGTAAAAGCCACCTTGCTTTGGCACCACAAACAGCCTGGGAGGCCAACTCCTCCCTCACAGAGATTTTTCTTAAGTAAGTCTCACTTATTACATAACCCTCAGTATAAATTATATAACACAGGGTGCCCTGTCAGACTACAACTCGAAGAACTCTGAAACCACCACCTATATCCAGGCCAAGCCTGGTTTGGGCAAATCCATGGATCACTTAGAATTATCTTACAGGGCTAGTCAGGAGGAACAAACATTTCCTCTTCTGTGCCTTGTCAATCAGTTCCCATCCCTGTGTTCAGCAGCACTGCTGAGAGAAGGAAAGGATCCCTCTGGAAAGCTGTGAGTAATTTTAATTGCAATTTTCAGGCTGCCAGGCCACAGCCCCATGACAGCCACCATGCTGTGACCGACAGTGGGGTCAGACCCTGAGGGACAAACCCCACTCTGGCTGCAGGTACAGGACAGAGTGGAACCTCTTCCCTGCACTGGGCAGGCACAGGGATGTCTCCAGGCAGATTCCATCCCTCCCTGTGTACACAGCAGAGCAGGAAATCCTTCCCTGCCTTGCTGCACCATTGGCATTCTGCTCCTGCATTGTCCTTCCCCTGCCAGCTGTCTTTATGACAGAGCAGGTTTTGTTTTTTAAAGCCTTCCATAGCCATGAAAGTCACAAACATCATTTCCATAAGAATTCAGGTTCTTCAGCTTTCATTTCCTACTCTGTTGCTGGTGACCTGAAACTCTGGTGTTTGCAGCTTTCACAAGGTCTTCACTCACCTTTGAGCACTTGCTCAATCTTAACCCAAAATCAATCCTTAACCTGCCTGGCACACAGCACACACTCTCCAAGGAGACCTTGGAGCCCCTTCCAGAGCCTAAAGGGGCTCCAGGAAAACTGGAGAGGGACTTGGGACAAGGGAGGGAGGGACAGGACACAGGGAATGGCTTCCCACTGCCAGAGGGGTAGATGGGATATTGGGAAGGAATTCTTGGCTGTGAGGGTGGGGAGGGGCTGGGCTGGAATTCCCAGAGAAGCTGTGGCTGCCCCATCCCTGGGAGTGTCCAGGGCCGGGTTGGAGCAGCCTGGGATGGTGGGAAGTGTCCCTGCCGTGGCAGGCCTGGATGAGCCCTGAGGTCCCTTCCCAGCCCATGCCCTGAGCCCATGCCCTGTGCCTGCCCCCACTCACGGCCATGCCCGCGTGGTAACTCGTGCCACACGCGATGAGGATCAAACGCCGACACCTCTGGATCTCCTTGATGTGATCCTTCAGCCCCCCAAGGTTCACTGTGGGGAGATTCAGACAGGAAGATGAGGGTGGCCAGGCAGCCAAGCTCACACCCTCCATCAACCACTTTGCACACAAACCATCACAAAAAGATCTTGCCACCAGTACATGGAGGCACCCTGTGACACATCATCTTTCATGTCCCATTCCTCCTCTGTAACTACTGTGAGTAACTGCTGTCACAAAGGAAGGAGGCTCAATCTCAATTACCAGTGTAGTCATCAAAGTTGACCCTTCCTCTCATCGTATTAACAACAGATTCTGGCTGTTCAAATATTTCCTTCTGCATAAATGAGCTGAAGTTGCCTATGAAGAAAGAAAGAAAGGAAACAAATTAGAACACTTTACCTCCTGGAAGCTTGAATTTTAAACTACCTCCTGGTAATTGACATTTTTCCTGTGTATGTAAAGCTTGGAGCAGAGTCACTAACAGGCCAGTTATCAGTCAGAGATTATTAAATTAAGGATTATTTTTCTGCCAAAGCATCAGCTCATTGTGAGAGCTTGATTCAAGTTTCTGGAAGGTGTCAGTGAAGGGGCGGATTCAGAATCCAAGTCTGCTAGGGATCAGTCTTGGAAAAAACGGATGGTTCCAAGCAGGAGGCAAAATCCTCAGCCCCAAAACTGTCCTCATTATGGTGTTAACAGTGAGAGGGAAAGTCCCATCAGATGTAAGGACTTTTCTCACCATGAGGGTAACAAAGCACAGGACCAGGAGCTCAGACAGGCTGTGGGATTTCACAGAATCACAAAACATGCTGAGCTGGAAGAGACCCACAAGGATCATCCAGTCCAACTCCTGGCCCTGCACAGGCCCAGCCCCAAGAGTCCCCCCATGGGCCTGAAAGCCCCGTCCAAATGCTCCTGTCCTCGGACACACTCCAGACCTGACTGGGCACTCTGGAATAGTTGGCCCTGGCTTGGGGACCCCCCGATGTCTGTGTGTCTGCAGGGAGGCCCTGCACTCCCCAGGTGACAGCCCGAGCTCTCACCCTTCATGATCTGCTGCAGCTCCATCTGCAGGGTCTGCACAGCCCGCCCGGGGTGGTCGCCCGCCGTGCGCTTGATGCGGTGGATGGACAGACGCCCGTCCACCACGGCGGCCACGTCATCGTCCTCCAGGAAGATGACCCTGTTGGTGTGCTCGATGACACATCTGTGGGGCACACACACACACACAGTCACCACGAGGCTCACAGCCTGCTACAGCCCAGCCCCAGCACACAGCTCCTGCTTCCACAGCCCTGCTCACTCCAAAGGAATTTCTCCTAAAATCGGACGAGCCCTGTGAAGTGCATTCCCACTCTGCCAATATAACTGGATTTTTTCTACCCAGCTCGTTTTTAATTTCAGTGCCTGCTTTAAGGAGAAGCTCTGCATTCCTCAGATGAAGCAGCATGTGCAGCAATGGGATGTAACGGTTAGGGCTGGAGAGTGAAGCCAGGACACTCTGCTCAGCCAGAGGAGCAGGTTCCTTCCTTGCTTGTTCCAGTGATAAGCCACAGTCCCTTCCTGTATCTCACTTTCCCCACCTGTAAAACTGGGGACAGCTTGGCCCCTGTTAAAGCCCTCTGAGATCAGCTCACAAGCACCCAAGGTTTAGATACCATCACACCCCTCCCCTGGCTGCAGTTCCCTGGGGGATGTCAATATTGGCACTACCCATGGCCAGGTCTCAGCCTGTGCTCTCTCTCAGCTGAGGGGAGAACCAGCAGCTCCCAGTTTGAGTGGCTTTTGCCCTGACCTTGGGCAAGTCACTGAAAATCTCTAAAACCAGAACACATCAGGGTGTCCAAAGACTCTCCAAAACTCTCTGATGGAAAGGGCTACAGAAATCAACCACAGCAGTATTTCTACATTCCTGGAGCAAGCGTTCATTCCCCTAATACACAGAGCCCCAAAAGCTCTGCTAAGGCTGCTGCCAAGTTAGTCTCTCCTCCCTCGAATACAGCAAGACACCTCTGGTGATGAAGGAATTGCAGGTGTGAAGAGAATCAACACAATTCTCCTGATAATCAGCATCTGTCCTGTTGTTTAGGTCAATACTCTCTCAGGTTTCCTATCACTTGGAAATCTTATCAACAGAAGAAGGGTAACACCACTATTCTAAGGAGAGCATTCACTCCTTTAACATTCCTTTCTGTTCCAGTTAATATTTGTAAAATAATGGCCATGTACACATACTTTACTCACAAAGAAGCCACAGCCTCCCCATCTCTTGTTCAAGGCCTCAGCTTTAAGCAGCATATTTTTAAATACACTGAAGATGATGCAAAGCCTTACCTGGCATCAGAAGCAAAGTAATACTCCACAGCTTTCTCCTCCACAGGGAAGAGGCAGGTGGTGCTGTCAACACGGGACAGGCTGCAGCTTCCCTTCTTGTCCTTCCCTGGAAGACACGAGGATCAGGCGCTGCCCACGCTGCCACTCCTGAGCCCAGGGCAACCCAGCAGAGCCCCAAGGCTTGGTACCAACATGAAGCACTATTTTCATCCTGGAGGGGTCCCAGTGGATGGAGCAGTGACAGGACAGGGCACTGTGCCCCTTCTCACTTTGCCTGCAGGAGTTTCTGTGCTTTTCAGCTAAATCTGCAAGTGCAGTGTTAGAGCAGAGCTGTAAGTGCAGAGCAAAGCAAAACCTCAGATGGAGGTTCTGGGTGGCTCCACCAGCAGAGAACCCAACCTGCTTCCTGAGCAGCCACATTTGCCCAGCTGCACCTGCCCTCTTTAGGATTTTGAGTTTATCCCATGCTCCTGCCCCACTAACTCTCCCAAGGCCCTCAGAAATGGAGCAGCATTGCTCTTTTTTTGTCAGTTGTTCTCAGCACTGGAGAAATTCTTGCAAAGCTGCCACCTGTGCAGCCACAGATGTAACCCAAGCCTAGTTGTGTCTGGCTGAGCTCCTGTGCTCAGACACAGCTCAGGAAATCCAAGATTGAGTGCTTGGTGTTGTTCCTGCTCTATCAAACACAACCCCCTCACTCTGACCCCAAAATCAGCCCTGCTGTGAGTCCTGTGCTGTTGCCAGGAGGGATCCAGGTGTGCTGAGGACACAGGACTGAGCTTTACAGAAGTCCAGTGCTTCCCCAGGGATCCTTTCTGGAGTACTCTGGCAATTCCCAGTGCTCTCTAATCCTCCTCCTCAAAAACTCCTTCAGTGGTGAAGCTCATCAGGAATGCAGATGAGGACCCAACACCTACTGCTCAGCACTGGCCTCGAGCAAAATTATTTGCCAGTCATTGTGCAGGGCATGGAAGGGGTGGGGGTGGATTAATCATCTTATCCACCAAAATGTGGCTATTGCTGAAGAACTGCAACACTGAAATTCCTCTATTCTTTATTTATTCCATAATCCTGATGTTGTTTCACCTCCTGGACACTGACCTGACTCAGTGATGTAAGTAGAGCTCATGGTGTTTAGATTTATAGTTCTGCAAATGGAAGAAAAAATACTGCTTTCATGTTGATACCCAGTAAGAAAGGCCCACTCAGCCAATGATTTAGAGCCCTCCACTTCAGTTATTAAGTCAGGAAATGAGGAAAACAACACCTTTGCTGTTGAGGTGAGAGAGGACAGAGGGATTTAGTGTTGAGACAGGACAGAGCAGAGCTGTTTGTTAGTGGCCATTCCCCAAGAGAACCACCCAGACCTGATCAAAACATGCAAATTTGGTTTCTCAAAAGAGAACATTTCCTTGCATTGACTTTATTATGTGGCATTACAGACTCTACACTGAGCGATTACCAAGCAGGGCTTGGGAAGTTACAGGGAGCATTATCAGCCAATTATGGCTGTTATCTATGGATTTATCTATAGATAATCTGGATTGTTGTTCTACAGCACCAGCCATTCCATTTAGGAGAATTTAGAAGCAACACAGAGGTAATCCTTTAATCTTTTCCTTTCTGAATCAAAATGGAGACACCATGGAGAATAAACACAGGTACAGCAAAAATGGGCTGGGGGCAATTTCTCAGAGAAGCCTCGGTGCCTCAGGGAGCTGAGGGACCTTGGAGCCCCTGGGAGTTAAACTGGCTTCAGAATTTTAATTCAAACACTCTGCATGGAGAGACACATTTGTAAAGAGGAACAAAACCTCATCTGAAGTTGGGAGCCAGGTAAAGCAGCTCCTGGCAGAGAACACAGTTCACCCTTCCACAAACCCAAGAGATTTCAGGGATTTCACCCACTGAGCTGCCACTGCCTGAGGCCCCTCAGGGTCTGCTCAGGGGGGAATCCCATTTATTTACCACCAACCACATCCTTTCCTCTCACAGAAAAGGGCTCTCCTGCTTCAGATGTGAACTTAGTTCATCCCATCACATATGAAGGGTTGGCCTTTAAAAAAATTAAGTACTTAATTTGAATTAAAAATGAGAAATGAGCAAAGGGAAGGAAGTTCCAGCATTAAACCACCTTTTCTGCTTCAACCAGAGGCTGCAGCTCAGCCCCACATCACAGTCATGGGGGAGGACACAGCTCTGACAATCAGAAATCCAGAAGGAATTTTGGAGAACATCTGCATTAGGATTATTAGCAGCCTCCTACTTTAGCAGGTTTTATTTTTAAGGTGCTTTGCTGTTTCCTTCTATAGTCAGAGCTGCAGGGAACATGCACTGTCATCAATTTTGCACATATGCTGAGCATTATGTCCCAGTATTTGGAATGGGGTGGTGGGTGGATTTTCCTGTGTGTTGCTCATGGTGTTTCTGATCAAGAAGGAATTCTGATTATCCCACTTGTTTCACTAACACGACACGGAAAGCAATAACCACATATTAAAGAGATAATGCATCTTTGTCTCATTAGTGATTCCTTTCCTAAGGAACTGGAGGATTTGTCTGAAATTTCAAGTATTAGCTTTTTTCTGGTAGGCACCTTCCTCCATTTTTATGGATATTCCATCAACAGAATGATCCATAGATTGTACAGCTGAAAGTGCAATTGGAAAAAAAAAAATAAAGCAAACTTCAGATAATGGGTAAATAAACAATGTCACATACATACACAAGAGGCAAAGCTGCTGGGACTGGTTCTTGCAGCCAGGGAGCATGAGCTACACTGTTAGGAAGCATCAAGACACAGGACAGCAATTCCTTTGGATCCCTGCACTGCTCAGGACACAAGGCCTGGGACTGAATGGGTTCAGACCTCTCTGACAAGGGTAAATTACAGGGTAATTCTGAGTCACTTTTCATTTTCTATGGTGGAAAAACATTTGTGTGAGAGAAAGATGGACAGACAACACCAATAGAGATTGTCACACAAAGGGTGACAGCATTCTGCTGCTTAGAAGGGATGTGGGGTGGCAGGGGAAAGGTCTGTGGTCATGCCAGGCCAGTGGAGCTCTGTCCTGTCCTTGAAAACAGCCAGGTCCTGGAATGCCAACATGCCACACACAGAATACACATCTGAGGATCTGAGTTTAACTGTACTGTTGACTTTACTGAGCTGTTCTAACATCCCTGGGAGTGTCCAAGGCCAGGATGGACAGGGCTTGGAGTCACCTGGGACAACATGGGCTCTAAGGTCCCTTCCAGCCCAAACCACTCTGTGATTCCATGACTCTATTTCATTCTATTAAGATGTATTTTCCTTGCAACCACTGGACATTAAAGCTTTGTTTATGACACCAAAGGCAAACGTGAGGTGTGTGGTGGCACAGCACGTGGTTAAAAACCTCCTTTAAAAAAAAAACCTAACCCTGGTTTAATTTACACCTTGCAGAGGGAGGTTTCAAGCCAAGCACACAGAGCTGAGAGCCTGGGATGAGTCCTGGGGGGGATCATCACTCACCAGTGCGGTACAGGATGGGGATGTGGTCAGTGGAGAGTTTGTGTTCACTGCGCACACCGATCAGCAGGGGGCTGCCTCTCCTGGAGACACAGAGAGCACAGCCTGAGCCTTGCCTGGGGGTACAGACACCCCACACACACAGCCTGAGCCATGGCTGGGGGTACAGACACCCCACACACACAGTCTGAGCCTTGCCTGGGGGTACAGACACCCCACACACACAGAGAGCACAGCCTGAGCCATGGCTGGGGGTACAGACACCCCACACACACAGAGAGCACAGCCTGAGCCATGGCTGGGGGTACAGACACCCCACACACACAGAGAGCACAGCCTGAGCCATGGCTGGGGGTACAGACACCCCACACACACAGAGAGCACAGCCTGAGCCATGGCTGGGGGTACAGACACCCCACACACACAGAGAGCACAGCCTGAGCCATGGCTGGGGGTACAGACACCCCACACACACAGAGAGCACAGCCTGAGCCATGGCTGGGGGTACAGACACCCCACACACACAGAGAGCACAGCCTGAGCCATGGCTGGGGGTACAGACACCCCACACACACAGAGAGCACAGCCTGAGCCATGGCTGGGGGTACAGACACCCCACACACACACAGAGCACAGCCTGAGCCATGGCTGGGGGTACAGACACCCCACACACACAGTCTGAGCCATGGCTGGGGGTACAGACACCTCACACACACAGTCTGAGCCATGGCTGGGGGTACAGACACCCCCCACACACACAGAGCACAGTCTGAGCCATGGCTGGGGGTACAGACACCTCACACACACAGTCTGAGCCATGGCTGGGGGTACAGACACCTCACACACAACCTGCAAACACGGGGGGGCTGCAAAACGGAGCCCAAGAGTCTCGGAATAAACACAGTGTGAGGAGTCTGTCTCAAGGTTGGGAAAAACTCTGGAAGAGTGACTGCAATCCCACAGACTCTGAACAGGAACTGCTCCTCACTGCACGTACCCACACACAGGTACTGGCACTGAAACCCAACAGCCATGTGGTGGAACCTGCCCAGGTGATGCTGATGTGTAACAGGCAGGTACCTGAGCACAGGGCTGGCCCAACTCCCAGCTCAGAGCACCCACAATGGCAAGCACCAAGGAGAAGATAAATCCATCTCCTTTCAATTCACCACCAGAGCACACAAAAAACCCCTCTGGCTGTTCCAGACCACGTGTGATACAGCTGGTCACTAAGAAATTCTCACAGTATTTTTGGGAACTTTCTGTTATGACAAAGGGAAAAAAAGAGAAAGGAAATTAAAAACAGCCACCCTCACCCCAGCACATACAGGATGATGAGAATGATCTCTACTCTGCTAAGAGTTGAGATGACAAAGTTGAGGTGACAAAAAAAAAATTACATATAGGGTGCAACAAGACTGTTCCTTCCCACAACACTTACCTGGTACCAACTGCTTGCCCAGGATAATGGACACTCTTGAACACGAGGGCAAAAGCACCTTCCTGGAGCAAGAGAAACACAAACTGTTCATCCCTTCACCTGAGGCCTGGGCACTGTTTCAGTATTGCCAGTACAGAGGCTGCTCCCATGTTTCTCTGAATAATTAAGAGACACCACAAAGGTGGTTTCACAGAGGTTTTCAGAACCACTTGCAGCTCCATCCCCCTCATCCCAAAAGGATGTCCCTCCCCTGAGCCCAGACAGTGCATCCTCAACCATGGAATGAGTCTCCTGAACCCATCAGACATCCTTGGTCACCCACCCAAGAGCTCCTGCATTAGCTCAGACTGCAGAGAGGGGAACTAAAAAACCAAAGATCTGGTAAAAGCAGCACCAAAACTTTGGGGTGTTTGCTCAGGTGAGGTGCCACCCAATGTACAGTAAAAAAAAAACAACCTGGCAGCTGCCAGCAACCTGGCAGCATCCTTGGCCTGCTGCTACAACAGCTCTGCCAGGAAACCACTGAAAAACTCCTGAACAAGGTGCTCTGAGATGAGAGGTGAACTGTGATGGATCCAGTTCCTGCACAGAACTGGGCATGGACTGACAGTGGAACCAGAGGCTCCGCGGTGGAGTTCCCACAAGGGGTCAGCAGCTCTCCCACATGGAGATTGCAGGAAGGACTGGAAGCACCGACTCACTCTCACTCTCTCCCACCCCACACACCAGGAACTGCCTCCTCGAGTGCTGCTGTGCCCCAAAATTTAGACATTTCCCAATGAGTAGTGACTAACGTTGAAGAAAACCCAAAGAATGCGTGGGGCAGGAGGAACACTCCCCAGGGAGCCTGCAGGACCCCCACACTGCCCTGGGCAATACTGCAGTGCAGGAGGTGCTTTTCAGACACGTGTGTCTGCACTGGGTGTCCCCGTGGGTGGCACAGCATTACCAGCTGCTGGATGACCCTCTCCACCAGCGTGGTGAAGCTGATGTCGTCGCTGTCCCGGTTGTCGTACATGTACTTGACCAGCTTGGCGATGCTCTCCGTGTCTGTCTCCGACTCGAAGTCGTAGCCTTTGCTCTCCTGCACACACAGCACGTGCTGGGTCACCTTCTCCCTGCCCCCCTGCCACCCTGCTTTCCCTCCTCTCTTTTTTCCTGCATTTCCTTTTCCTTCCTTTCTCGCTTTTTCTTTTCATTCCTCCCTTTCCTTTTCCTCGTCTTTAACTTTTCCTTCCCTTTTCCTCATGCCTTTCCTTTTCCTTGCTCCTGCCTTCCCCACCTTTCCTTCTCTATCCCTTTTTCTTGCCTTTCTTTTTTTTTCTGCCCACCCTTTTCTTTCCTGCCTTTCCTTCTTTTCTTGCTTTTTATCCTTCCACACTTCAGTTCTTCCTCTTTTCTTCATCTCTTTTTTACATCCTTCCCTCTGCTTTTCCTCATTTTACTTTCCTGCTTTTCCTTTTTATTTATCTCTCTCCTCTCTTCACACTTTCCTTTCATCATTCTTTCCTTTCAAATTGCAAGAACACGAGGGAAGGGGGATAAGGCAGTGATGGGAGTGTGAGGGAGGGAGTGTGGAGAGGAGGAGTGTGAGAACATTGAGCAGGGGAGTGAGTGTGAGTGGGGAGGGGGAAGGAGTGAGTGGAATAAGCAAGTGGGTGTGAATGGGAATAGAGTGGGAATAGTGTGGGAATAGAGTGGGAGAAGGGAGTGTGAGGGATCAAGGAGTGAGTTAAGCTGGGGTGTGAGCAGGGTAGTGAGTGTGGGGATGTGGGGAGTGAGGAGGGATGGGAGGGGGAAGGTGAGCTGGGGGTGAGGCAGGGAGGGAATGGGGGGAGGTAACAGAGTAGGAGAGTTACTGTGAGAGAATAAGTGGAGGAGGTGAGTGCAAACACAAGCTGGGGAACACAAATGGAGGAGGGTGTACGTGAGTGGGAATGTGATTTGAGGAGTGAGTGATGGAATGGGACGACTGGGAAGTGTGTGAGAGTTTGAGTGGGAAAGTGAGTGTGAGAATAGGAGTGGGGAGTGAGTGGAGAGTGTGTGAGAGCAAAGGTGAGGGGGGAGGGAGGGCAGTGTCCCACACCCCCGGGGGCACTCACCAGGAACTTCCTCAGGTCCTTGTAGTTGGTGATGATGCCGTTGTGGATGACAATGAACTCTGGGGACAGAGGGAAGGCCCTGCTCAGCCCTGGGCCAGGCCTGGCCTGGCAGCAGAGCCCACGGCCACAGAACCCACACAGAGCCCACAGAACGTTACTGTGGGACAGGCATTTGGCAGAATAAAGCAGATTTCCCCTCCTGGTGCAATTCCCTGCCCTGCTGGTGTGGCTGGGAATGGCAGAGGGTAACAGTGACCTGGGTGGGACCAGGGCTACTGCAAAGCTCCTGGAGGAACTTGAGCACTTGGCAGCTTCCATCCTGCTGGAAGCAATTAAACTCCACACTGCTCCTGCCACTCCTTGGGAAGCTACACCCAACCCAAACCACACTGTGACAGCCCCAGCACACCAACCCCCTTCCCTACAGCAGAGATTAAGGAAAAACACTAATAAATGGAGGAAAAAAAAGTATGCAAAATTCCACTCTAAAGAACAGCCATGAAAACTGTCAGCACCCAATTCCCTTCTGTCTGTCCCTCCCTGCTGGGTGCCCACACCCCCAGCCAACCTCTGTGCCCAATCCTCCCTGGGACCACTCACTGCTGTGAACACACCCCGTGTGTTCTGACCCCACCGAGCTGGGCCCGGCCCCAGAGATGGCCCGGCCCCAGAGATGGCCCGGCCCCAGAGATGGCCCGGCCCCAGAGATGGCCCGGCCCCAGAGATGGCCCGGCCCCAGAGATGGCCCGGCCCCAGAGATGGCCCGGCCCCAGAGATGGCCCGGCCCCAGAGATGGCTCGGCCCCAGGGATGGGATNCCCGGCCCCAGAGATGGATGGCCCGGCCCCAGAGATGGATGGCTCGGCCCCAGGGATGGCCCGGCCCCAGGGATGGATGGCCCGGCCCCAGGGATGGCCCCGTGCCCGTGCCCGCTCTGGGGGGGCAGGAGGCAGTGCCGAGGCTGCAGGAGCAGAGGGGAGGCCGGGCTGCCCGGGCACTCACCGTTGTTCTTGTCGGAGCGCTGGGGGTGGCTGTTGATGGGGTTGGGCTCCCCGTGCGTGGCCCAGCGCGTGTGGGCGATGCCGAGGTGCACATCGAACTCGATGTCCAGGTCCATGTCCTGTTGCTCTGCAGAAGCAGGACAAGAGTTCAGCCCTGAACTCTCCCTACCCCCAGGGAAGGTGGGAGCCTCTCCAGGCCTCTGGGGATCACAGGACAGCGATGCTGGCAGGGAAACAGAGCCAGCAAATGCAGCGGGACACAGAACCACTGAATTAAGGGTGGAAAACACCTCTAAGATCATCAAGTCCAACCAAAACACCAAGGTGTTTCAGGGCATCCAGAATGCAGATGCACACAAGCAACCTCTGCATTCCTAACCCTGCTGAAGCCAAAAACAACCATTACGGAAGACTCCAGCCCTCAGTGCTCTCTCAGAGTGCCCCTCTGCCATCCTGCCACCTGTGACTGAACCAGCCACACCACCACAGTTATTCAGGCATCCCTAAACCCTGTCTCTACAAAGTGTACATCAGCATTAATATTTCTTTGGAAAAAAATACTCCTTTTGTTCCACAAGTGTCTCCACAATCTCTTGAAAACTGTATATCCTGCAATTTTCTTGAGCAGGCAAACATTTCCTCAGGAATCCTCTGTCTGCCTTCTATTCCTGTACCACCCACCCCACCTTGCCTGGCCTTTCTGGCTCCTGGTTTGCACTAAGCTCAGACCAACTCACCTCCCTGTGGGACACACAACACTCTGCACCTGAGGTTAACAGCAGAATGGGCTAAAAAGACTTAAATTACAACACAGCAGCTTTTGGAGTGTGGAGCAGAGACCTTGAGTGCTCTGAAAAGCACCTCCCCAGCCTCCAACAGCCCACCTGGATTCTACTCCCCACAACTTCGTGTGTCTTTGCATTGAGCTCAGATTTAATGAGCTGAAGTTTTAAATGAAGGGAACATAAAGAGGCAGGAACAGCTGCAGAAGCCCCTCACTCTCTGTGCTCTCGTGATGTGGCAGCTCCACACACCCCAGTGCCTTCCCAAAGCCACCTAGAGATCTCATCCCCACCAGGATGGGCAGCTGGAGCTGGGACAGGGTTACACATGAAGTTAAAATCCAGCTGCTGAGTTATTAGAGCATTTCTCTTTCTGCCAAGCTCTAGGTCTTGATAACTATCTCCCAGCTTCAGGAGAGATGGGGTTTGTTTGGGGTTTTTAGGTCCATTTTTAAAATGTATTTCAGGTGCATTTTACTGTAACAGGCTGTGACTGATTTATCTTGAGAAATCAGGACTTCCCTGTCCCTTCACTGCAACACCCACAGGATCCCAGGCTGTTCACACCTCTGGCCCCCTGCACACAAGTTACTTGGGAATACAGAGTTTGTGGGTAAAACAGGTGATATTCAAACACAGCTGAGGTGAGAGGGCATCTCAGGGGAAGAGGGCAAGGGAGGTACATACTGTGAACCTCTTCATCCAGAGCCTTCACCTTCCCCTTCTGCTTGATGATATGGATTTTGCAGGCATTGGCTTCCCAGTCTTTGTCGTTTCCACCATCCAGTCCCACACCTGAGCACCCCCATGGAACATGAAGAGAGTGAAATGCAGAAGTTATTACAGTATTTTATGCAAACAAATGCTGCTCTTTTTAGTTTTTCCAGTGCCCCTTCTTTCACAGCCAAGCCTCCACACAACAGCAAGAAACTCTTCAGATTAGAACTAAGTTTTCCCTTTGTCAGTACTTTTAAAGCCTTAGGAAAAAAGGCTTCACAGAAATTGGAAGTTAATCCAGACCTCTGACCACAAGCACATCCAGTTTGTGTTTCAGCTTCTTCAACAGCAGAAGGCAGCAGGAAACACTCACAAACACACGAGGAAAGCCATCCCTTACAAGGCAGAATTCCCAAAAGAGGCACCTGCAGAGTCATAGCCCCTGTACTCCAGGCGCTGCAGCCCCTTGATGAGGGTCTCCAGGATCTCCCGCCTCGTCCGGGGAACATGGTAGTTCAGGTAAGCAAAGATGCCTGTTTGGGGAAAAGAGCATCATGTCACCACAAATCACAGCTGGGGAGCCCTGGGGGTGCAGTAAGTTAAAACTCACACAGGTTTTGTGCCCAGAACTCCCTGCACAAGGTTTTCACCAGCACGTTTTCAGCCCCACCTGAGGCCCAGCAGAGACATCACCACTGTGTGAGGGACCAAAACCAGGCACAGAACACCTGCATCCTGCTCCTGACACCAAAAGCACCTGAGCAGGACAAGCCTGGGAGTGACAGGAGGAATAATTTCTCTGTGAGCTGCCAGGGAACAACCCAGGGCACAGGAAACTCATCCCTGCAGGTGAAGAAGTCAAGGTTTGCTCCCACGCTGAAGAACCATCCTCTGAAGGAATTCTTCCTTCAACAGCTTTCTCCAAGTCCCTCCCACAGACTCACTGAGAAAAACATCATTTCTCTCACACAAACGAACACTCTCACACTAATGGAGCCCTTTTCCCTGTAGGTTGCAGAGGAAGATGAATTGTTGCTTCTATTTTAGGCAGTGCTGGGGACACACAACTCCTCAATCTCTGATGCCAGCCCTGGCTCCAGCTCACAACAACTTCCCCTGGTGCCACCACCAAGCAGGAGGAGGAGGAGACATTTACTGGATGCTAAAATATCCATTCTTGAAGCCTACATTCCACCCTGAAACATCTGAAAGGAGAAAATATCTGTGGAGTAAAAGCAAGACCAGTCTCACACAAACATCCATCTGTGTAAGTGACTGGGAATTCCAGGTTTGTAATTTGAGAAACTTTATCAAAACCTCTTGAGGAGAATGGAATTCAGTCACACACACAACCCCAAAGTCCCTTTAAAGACACCTTTGATATTTTCCTGGTGGTACTGCCCTACAGCTCCCAAACTTTTATTCATGGGGAGAAGTTTTACTCCAAAATTACTTTTGGAACATAAATCTTTACGTTTACCTAAAGATTATTTTAAAGAACATTTGAAAAACTGCATTCTTAAACTGTTTGTGGTTTGGAATTACACTAAATAATTGAAAGCTTTTTGATTTTATAAGTAGAAATATGGGCTATTCAGTGTCAATGGAGACCCAGAACATCACCAGCAAAGTGCTGCACCAGTTACAAGGATTTTTTAGCCCAAGTAGGGAAAAGGCCAAACACAGCCATGCATTGTTCTGACCCCCTCCTGCTCCTTCCCCCTTTTCCATGGACAGGTTCAGGATAAGTTTGTCCTAAGCTGCATTTTCCCACTCCCTTTAGAAGTTACACCTCCCTGCAGCTCTGCTGCAAACAGAGCTCACCACGACTCTGTTCTAGTGTTCCTTCTCTTAACCCCAGTCAGATGAAGGGGAAAAGAAACTAAAAAGGAGCTTTTCACTTGGTTTCTTTAACTTCTGCCTTCATTTCCCCAAACCACCTGCAAGATTATCAGGACCAAGTTTATAAAACTTCAGAGTTTCCTTTCCATTGATCCCGACATCCCAAACCAAGGGGGACACGGGGCTGCTGCTGCCTCGTGGCACCTGCCCAACCTGAGTGTTGGATCCAGGAATTCCAGGGACAGGGTGAGCTCCTCCTCCCCAGACCCCCCAATCCACAGCTCAGAGGATGAAGCACCTCTGCTGTCTCCACACGCCTCCTCTGAGGGATGTTTCCATCCCCAAACCCTCATCCCCACCCTCTGGCAAAAACCACTTTTCCAATTTGAGATCCTTCGTTCAGTGTGTTTCTCAAACTGCCTTCTCCAGGCAAAAGCAGCCTCCTGTTCAGAGGGAGCTGTCCAGGCTGCAGGACAGCACAGCTCAGCTGCACCCGGGGTGCCCAAAGTCCTCTAAGTCACAGCAGGGACAGAGCAGGAGGAGCTGCAAAGGCCCCTCTCTCTGTGCAGACACCCAGGGCTGAGTTACACATAAAACAAGTGCACAGGGAGCAGAGACAGCTCAGGACAGGGCTTTAAAAGGCAGCTGGGCTGCACAGCCCCAGGCACCTCCCTGCACACAAACCCTCCCCAGCACATCCCAAGTCCAGCCATTCCACAAGGCACTAATGCCCAACCTCAGAGAAAAAAACTTCCAAACAAATTAATAGAGGTAAAGGAAAAGTTGCAGTTCTTTAATGGAAGTTTCCAGATCCTAAAGAGAGAGCCCTTGTCACCCCATATTTACAATATCCATCAATTCCACACCCCCCAGTACATCCAACCAAAGTTCATCCAACCCCTGTGCCTCCCCCTGGAGCTTCTCCAGGATCCCGGGGCCTTCTAGTTTGTCCTGCTACCCTGTTTATCTCAGAAGGAATGTCAAATGCAGCTTCACAAACCATGGAAAAAGGCCTACCAAGAAAGCTCATGAGTGAAACTATACAGTCAAACTAAAATCCCAGAAATCAGTGAAAAAAAACCCCAAGGCATCAGCGTAACTCAAACCAACACAGAACCAGGAATGCTGCCTGCACCTTTCCAAGTTAGTTACACCATTTGAGCAGAAAACACTGTGGTTTATGTACCTTGGATGCCCACACATCCCATTCCCACCCAATCCCTGGAGTTTTGAGGTGCTGGGCCCATCACACAGTTCTCCAGAGGCACCTACAGCCCCTGCACCCCCTTGGTGGCACCTCAGCCACCTCGGGGTGGCACAGGCAGCCCCTCTCAGGCACAAGGTATTCCACACCAGAGGCCACAGTGATGGGATCTGCTGGAACAGGGACCCGTGAGGAGCACTAAGGTGCTCTGAGGTCTGAACCCTCTCCTGTGCCAGTCTGGCTCCTGGACATCCTTCCCAGGGAACAGCAGCAGCCAGAGAGGCACAAGAGCCCCATTGATGGAGCACAGAGGAGGCCCTTCTTCCCTGAGCCACGGCAGGGCAGGGGTGGCACAGGCTGCAGGAACAGGAGACAGCAAAGGGAGTTCAGGGAAGGAAGAGTGGGATACAACACACAGCTGAGGAGGGAGAAGGAAAGAGAACTGAGGGAAGGTGAGGGGAAGCAGCACAGGAGAGCAAGGTCACTTAGGGATCTGCTGTGACACTTATATCCCATCTTGGCTCCCCATCCATGACTCCAGCCTCCACAGACAGTGGTGTGTCCATGGGATGGCAGGGAATGGTCCTGGGATTGTGGGATGGCAGGGATCAGGGGTGGCAGGGAATGGTCCCAGACCATGGGCTGGCAGGGATCAGGGGTGGCAGGGAATG
>WEIV01025282.1:74385-175774 GCA_013390005.1 Calyptomena viridis | reverse complement strand
GGAGCCGCGTCCGGGCAGCGGGAGGGACCGGGGGGGACAAAGGGGCCCCCGCCAGCCCCCGGGGACGGGCACCGGGCGGAGGGGACACACCCCTAGGGCCTGACCCCCCCGGGAATTCCCAGCCCCGACACACGGAAGAGGGGGGGTCCCTTCCCGGAGCGCCCCGTAATCCAACCCTGGAACCCGGGCTGGGGGGGACTGTCCATTCCCTGAGCCCCCCGGGAATTCCCAGTCCCGAAACAGGGATGGGGGGTGCACAGGGGGTGTGCCCGTTCCCTGAGCCCCCCCGGGAATTCCCAGCCCTGTGACAGTGGAAATGTGCCCCTTTCCTGAGCCTTCCCCCCAGTAATTCCCAGCCCAGAGACACTGGGGGCTGTGTGTCCATTCCCAGAGCCCCCCGGTAATTCCCAGCCCGGTGACAGTGGAAATGTGCCCGTTCCCTGAGCCCCCCGGGAATTCCCAGTCCCGAAACAGGGATGGGGGGGGCACAGGGGGAGTGCCCGTTCCCTGAGCCCCCCCCGGAATTCCCAGCCCTGTGACAGTGGAAATGTGCCCGTTCCCTGAGCTCCCCCGGTAATTCCCACTGACGCCAGTCAGGAGCAGCACCCACGGGATCATCCCCAGGCCTTTCCACAGCAGTCAGCACCCGGAGAGCACCAAGTCACAAACCCGAGAGCCCAGAGCTCCGGGCCCAGGCAGGGAACAAACGGCCCTGTCAGGTCCCTGGGCCCCAGTGACACAGCGGGAATCCTCCCAAATCCACGTGGCCTGACCTCTCCTTTCCTACTCTGCTGTTCCATATAAAAGCACCTATTCAGAAGCAAGAGAAAGGAACCATTAAGATGAACCTAAAGCAAACTGGGATGGGCACGACTGACAAAGGAGTGACATCCTTGCAGCTGGAGAGCTGTGACGCTTGTCTGCCTGGAACTCCCACCATCAAACCCTGCTTGGAAACTTATTAAAAGCCTAAGGCTACAAAAGAAGGCGATCCCTTCAGAGAAATGCCATTCATTCAGCTTAATCTTACTCTAAATTAAAGTCAATAAAGAAATATTCCCTTAAGAAGTCCGGGGAACGACCAGCAACGTGAGGACAAATAAAAGAACCAGGATGGGGTGGATGGAACTTGCTGCTAGAACTTGGCCGAACACAGAGCAGCGAGAAGATCACGGATCTAAGAAACATTCAAAGCTCAGAGTCAGCACAGAGCCCCCTCCCGGCTTGTGTTCCCCAGGGAGGATGCCCGGGAACAAGGCACGGCAGTGCTCCTGCTCCTGGCCGGGCTGTGCAGGGCAGCTCTGGGCCAGGGAGCTGCCGGGGCTGTATCTCCCTCTGCCAGCCGGGATGTGGACAATGCCCACCCCAGAGCCTCATTTTCCTCCCACTTCCTCATCTCCCACTGGGGAGCTCAGTGCCTCGTGGCAGTGCAGGCTGATTTCCCCGGAGAGAAAGGGAGCTCCAAGGCCTGGGAAGGAGCGAGCAGCAGGAATGTCCCCCTGGCACAGAGCGCTGCTCCCTGCTCAGCACTCACACCCCGCTGCTCACGGATCCCCCGGCACTTCCAGCCACTGCTGCCCTGGTTCTACACCCTGCCTTCCCTCCCTGCCCTGCAGCAGCTCCCAGGCCAGGACTTCGTACCCCTACAGGGATTCCTGATGTCTCCTCTACACACCTGAAATAATGCACGGCATTTGAAAGGCTACAGCACCCCGTGTAACACGGGATGGCCCCACACAGCAGCTCTGAGACCCAACTCCACGACTTAAACCTCTGCCACATCTCAGGTTATAAAAACTAATCCCTCAAACTGAGGCCAACTCTCCGTACTCATCTGGGGCCAATTCCTCACAACTCTGCACATCCAGAAATCCAGCTCCATGCCTTTAATCCTCAAGTGGCCATTTCACTTTTTCCCCATAAAAGTCAGTATTTATCCCCTATGCAACTTGTTATTCTCAGGTTTGCTGTTCATACAGGACGTGCTCTTACTACCATGTAGTAGCTCATGTGGATGCAAAGTGCCATTTACTGCCAGAGAAATGTGACAACAGTTTCCTAAACTCTCTCACATGTGAGCCTTTCAAAATTAACAAAAAGGATTGTGGCTGGGCAAAAAAATACCCACTTCCTCCTCCTCTAAGCTCAACGTGCTTCACTTGAAACAGCAGCTCTGGCTCAAGAGCCGAATTTTAGACAGATTGCAAACTACCACCTCCTGGAAAACAGTAGGTTTTGTGATCTCATTTTGCAGATTAACATCAGGTAACGTGAGATTGTCCCTTGTCACAGGATCCACCACAGCATGCCCGGGGCTGAGACACCAGCAGGGCATTTCCTGAGCCACAGCCTGACAGGCAGCTCCTGTCCACCATGAACAGCTGCCAGACGAGGTCAGGGCTGTGCTCAACTTCTCGTGGGAGGGGGAAGAGTGTCCAGGAAATGGGAATGGGTGGAAACAAAATGCCCCCCTGGCAGAGTGTAACCCTGCACTTAGCTATGGAACAGCAAGAACACCAAAGTGCTTTTTTTCCTTTAAAAATATACCAGAATAACTTCAAGCAGCCATTACTACTTTATTTAGTTGTTATAATAACTGCAAATAATTCAGTGGGAAAACCTTGCTGACCTGAGACTTCCCAGCCCCAGCAGAAGAGCCCTCTCTAACACAGAGCTGTGAGGACTGGGGACAGCCCCACCTCACTCCCCAGCTCAACAGTCAGTACCACACTCCCATGGAAGGGTTTTGGGGTGAGGAGGACTCAAACAGGGATTCCTTGCATGAGCTAAGGTGCTCCAGAGCTTGCAAGCTCACACAGAAACTGTTTGGGCTGATGATTTCCCCACACTGGGCTATCACAGAATTGGCATTTATGGTGGTTGCCAGTGAACACACCTGGGTTTTGTCCTGTTTCCCAGGTGAGAACTGGCACTTCCAGCCTCCCTCTGCTTTCATTTATCCCGAGCTGGATCCCCCCACTGCCTTATGCTGCAGAAATCTGAGGTGGGGCAGAGCAGGTAAGAGAGGGTGGGATGTGTTATGACTTTGTCTCTCCATGCAGAGCTGGAGGAACCTGGGGACACCCAGGATACAGCTGGACACGAAACCTTCCCAGGCTCCACATCACAAGGTGCTCCATCTTCACCCTGAGTGCACACAGGATCCATCTGGTCCTATTTGTACAAATCAAAACCCCTCAGAAACAGGACTGGAACTAAAAAGAGACAGAAGTGGATCCTTGCAGTACCTGGAAGACATCAGCACTGCTTAACCAAAGAGTAAGGACCACAGCTTTCAGAGATACATTTTATTCACCATGCAAAACAGCTACTTTGCTGTTCAGGTTTTGGCTTATGCAGTCCATTAAATTGAGACATCAGTCCTAAAAAGCTCCTCTATTTTTGAGACACCAGGCCCATGACTCACCATTCTATGGTTTGCTGCTGGAGAACATGGCACTGATGTTTGCACAAGCTCTTTTGGGCAGTCTGAGCTGCCCTGGGGGGAATTTTGTCATCAATACACTTTTAAGGTCAGGCACCGTGTCCTTCACCACTGGGTGAAGAAAACATGGGAATTTCAGACCAATTTCCAAATCCTGAGTGGGTAATTTAAATGGCTATGGGTTATTACCCTCCATGAAAGCTGAAGAAATAGTCAGCTGAAATATTTCTTTCCAGATTTCTAACAAGTAATATGAAGTTTATGGCTACCACAAGCTGATGTGCTGCTGTATAAAAGATTCTCCACTGACTGCACTGATCCTGTTTAGGGACTCAGTGGAATAACTCCTGGCAAGGAGTGAAGGAGGGGTCAAATCCTTGCACGGAGGGAATACAACCATATAATGACCAGCAGCTCCACGGTGGCACCACAGAGAAGAAACAAGTGATCTGCCAGAGCCAGGCCAGGGAGAAACCCTTCCCCCCAGGTAAACACAAGCACTCCTTGCAAAGGCCCACTGACGTGTGTCAGGGTCACAGCAGGAACCATCTCCCTCCCCTGGCCCCACACTCTGCAAGGTGTTGGCTCTGCCACGTCCCGGGGCTGTCCCGGCCCTGCCGGAGAACAAACAGGATCTGGCAGGAGCAGCCCCAGCCCTGCCACCCCCACACCACAGCCTGGGGCTCTGCACCTCCCTCCAGGGGCAGAACTACCTCGAGAAATCAGCTTTGGCATGTTTGAACAGACCACCATGGTGGCTGGACAATTCTACTTCTAAATAAGCAAATTACTCTCTCTACTCACTGAAGCTGATAAGGATCATCTTGTAACATTTACTTTAAAAGATACGATTTCTGTAACAACTACTCACTTTTCTGTTTCTGTTGCTATTGTTTGCACAGTGGGAATGAGCAGGCAGGTAACTCTCCACGAGTGTCACAGCCTCTGGAACCAACAGTTCAACTTAAGGGTTATTTTCCACACACAAAAAAATTGACAGGAGTCAAAAGCTTTTTAACAAGACTTGATAAAATTAACATGCCTGAATTTCCCAGTTACACAGTAGAGAGTCCTTCCAGCCCCATGAGCTTTGGGGGAATAAACATTCAATATTTCTGTTGCACAAAAAACCAGTCAAGACACTTTACTTCTGCCTTCTCCTTTTTCCATCTTGAATTTTCCATATGAAACAATGAAGAAACACATCACCATTTTTCAAGCCCACCATTTCTTTCTTAAGACACAGTATAAAGTAGAGCAAAAGAATTTTTTTTTAATGGAGGGCATTTAATAAGTTAGTGGAAAAACTGTTTAAACTGGTGGTACATGTTCACAGGTAAGTACAACTACTTTTTTGGAAAGGCAGACTTGGTTGTTCCTCAGCACACCAGGAGGTAAATGCTATTTGGCCACAGATGATGGAACTCAGGTAGAATTTGCTTCTTTCTCCACGTCATCGTCGTCGTCAACAACCTGGAAACAAACCCCACACGTGGTTTAGGCAAACATCCAACTGAGCCCTGCAGGACTGACTGCATTCATTCCCTGCAGTGATCCCACACCCCTGAGGGACAAGGGGAACACGAGGAAGGGAAGAAAAACTCCCAATCCCAAATGCCAGGAGGAAATCTGGCTGAAATAACTGGAGCTGGTCAAGTTCCCACACAGGCCACGAAAACAATTGCTACAGTGACCAGGTAGTTCATGAGAGAGCAAAAGAATCTGCTTCTCAGGGGGTAAAAGCTTGTTGCTTTTTATCACATACAGTCACCAAAGCACAAAGGTAGCAGAAAACAGTGTCTCCACATCTGGGCTCCTCAGCAGAAAAGGGACATGGAGTCCAAGGAGGGATCAGCCCCCTCAGCCTGGTGCCAGCACTGTCACCCTCTGCCACCAGGGACAGGTCCCCAGCAGCACCCGTGTCCTTGGCTGCAGCTCTGCTCCCCAGCCAGGCAGTCCAGGATATGGGCTTGGACAGGACTTTGCAGTGTTCCATATCCTCTGCAACATCTGACTTGGAAAACCTGACTTGGAAACCTACATCCCATTCTTCTTCCTCAACTGCCACCCTGTGCAGGCTGGAAGGGGACAAAGAGCTCCTTTCCCACTGCAAAGGAACAGCTGTGATCTCCCCAACCCACCTGTTCCACCCCTTCCACCTCGGGGATGTAGAACTGGAGCATGTTCTGGATCCCGTTCTTGAGGGTGATGATGGAGCTGGGGCAGCTGGTGCACGAGCCCTGCAGCTTCAGCTGCACAATGCCGTCCTCAAAGCCCTTGTAAATCACATCCCCACCGTCCTCCTGCACCGTGGGCCTGACGGGACACCAGACTGCACTCAGAGCAAGCACAGGTGGAACACACATCCTTCCAGAAACCCCCAGTAAAGCCCAGTTTAACACACACAAACCCTGTCAAGATGTAGTAACTAAAGCCCTCTTTCTCTACAACCAGCTGGTTCAAGTTTCCAACAACTCCTGTTTTTCTGCAGGACCTTAAGGAAACCCTTTCTGCACTGAATGCAGCAGTGTCTGAAGGAATGCTGGCATTCCAGGGCAGCACAGACACTGGTGTGCCCCAGGCAGTGAGTGCCAGCACAGCTGGGTGTGTCCTGCCACACCATCCATGTGCAGCTGCCACTGTGATAAGGAGTCCCCAAGTCCCTCCATAAATAAATAGGCAGTTCTCCATAATTTACACAGGACAGAAAAGAGCTCCAACCATAAAAGCTGAATCCTGCTCAGGGGTGAAGGCAGCAGCCCTGATAAGCCCAGCCCAGTGCCATCTGTATTTCTGCAGCCTGCTCTCCCCCTGCCACACACAAAAGCCCAGCTTTGGAGCTGGGTCCCCATAGCAACATGTTTCCAGACCAAGCTCAAACCACCAAGTTACACTAACAGAAGCCCTTTATACTGATTTCCAAAATAACTCCTTGAGAACTGCAGCCCTAAGAGAAAAACCCCTGAACCTGACACATTTATTGACTCACCACAGCAAATTATCTCCATTCCAGAAAGCCAAAGATCATGACTAAAAGTTCCATTTTTGTTACTTGAATTAACTTTTTAACACACTACAGGACCTTTCAGACCTACATTCCCTCCATCCTGCACCTTCTGACAACTTCTTTGCACATATTTTTATTGACTGGACAATAAATGCTCTGTGAGTACCCCTGGTTTCTGTATAACTTCTGTGAACTGCCCTGCCATGAAATGAAGGAAGATAAACCACTGCTGATATTCTCATCAACAGCCTCCTGGTCCACCAAGGAGCACAGGGGGGAAAAAAAGGAAAAGGTGAGAAAACCACAAATTTGGGCAGAAATTCTGTGCCTGTTACAAAAGGCTACTGGGAAATCAGGGCCTGACATGTCACAGGGAGCTCAACCAAGCAGGTCCCCAGCAGGAGCAGGGCCTCCTGAACTGTCACAGCTTTATCCTACATTATCCTTGGGTTCTGCTTTCAACACTTGGTACATTGTTTGGGAAAAATGTTCCAGCTTATTTCTCCTTTTCTTCTTCTTTCAGGAAGATTAACCAGCACCATGTGTCAGCTCTGAGATAACCAAATTTTTAAATTAAGTGATATCACTTTAAATGCAGTATCTAAAAAAAAGGCTCAAGTTCATCATAACTTCCATGATTCTGACTCACAAACAAGGTTCTGGGTCCTGCAATTTGTGAGGTGGGGGAGATGGCACCATCAACTATCACAGCCCCACAAACACATCAGACATCTCCTCCTCCATGTAAAATGTCAAGTTGCTTATTCCTTTCAGTTCATTTGGAAGGCAATTAATGAGTATAAAAATATACTTCAGGTAAACAAGGTCCACAGCTGCTCTTGAGACTTCATTAGTTACCAGCAGTTTCTAAATCCAAGCTGTGTTAAAGTACCAATAAAATCACAACAGAGAGCAAGGACAAAACCTGTTGAAGCTCAGAGAGGGAAAACCCCCTAGTAAATATTTCTTTAGAGTATGATACAAGAGTATGAACTACCTTGGAATACTTGGGAGGACAAAACCGGTTAAGACAGATATTCATAAAGAGAGAAAAAGTGCCTGTAAAAGCAAAGCTTGTGTAGTTTTCACCCTTTAGAAGCAGCCACTGGACCTTTCAAATGCCCTGTGGAGGGGAGAGACTCACTGAGCTCTCCCAGCAGTGAGGGATTGCTCAGCACATCCTTTGCTTCAACAGGAACACTGGGTGCAGTCTGCAAACATTCTCAGCTCTGTACACCCTCCACTGAGCCATGAAATCACACACCCCCAAAGTAAAACACTCTGCTCCCTGAATAAACCCCAACCCAAGGGTAACTCACCCAAGTAATGTTCCCTGTTTACCTTATTCTGGTATCCAGCAATTCCTTAATCATCAGCACAACTTCATCATCTTCTTCTGACGCAGCTTGGGAAAAGTGAAATGTGCAGCTCAGAACTCAGAGAATTCCAATAGGATTGTTAATCCTGCATATCCATGAATCCCAGTATGTCTGCTGACCCCAGATATCCATGAATCCCAGTGGGATTGCTGACCCTGGATATCCATGAATCCCAGTGGGATTGCTGACCCCAGATATCCATGAATCCCAGTGGGATTGCTGACCCCAGATATCCATGAATCCCAGTGGGATTGCTGACCTCAGATATCCATGAATCCCAGTGGGATTGCTGACCTCAGATATCCATGAATCCCAGTGGGATTGCTGACCTCAGATATCCATGAATCCCAGTGGGATTGCTGACCCCAGATATCCATGAATCCCAGTGGGATTGCTGACCCCAGATATCCACAGTGGCAGAAACAGCATAAAAGCACTGCTGAGATGACTGAAACCAAGAGGCAGAAATTTGAATTCACAGTAAGTCTCTTTTCCTGAATTATCCTTATTTACATCCCAGGCTTTTGCTGGCAAACCCCAGGACTGGTTCAGAATTCTCCCCAGGCAAAGGCCTTAGCAGGGAGCAGCAGTGCCACCTTCTAAAGGAAGCAACAACTAATACTGCACAAGGATGCAGGGCTTAAGGCAAGGTCCTCTGAAGGAAGGTTTCAGCAACCTAAAAAATTCAGCAGGGGAATTCTGCACATCTGGCTTTAGCAGGTCTGGGTGCAGTTTTAAACTCAGAGTTACTTTTGCAGAAGCATTTTTAAAGAGAACTTTTTCAAATGAAATAAAGGCTATATTAAGATTAAATTCAGACACAGCACAGCAGAGAGGAGTTCTATTGTCATAATTTTCCTTAGAACACTGAAAAAACTTTAAGTCGGTAAGTTACAAATAAAAAGCAAAATACTGCCCTTGAGTTAAATATTTAGTCCCTGTTATTTTCTATTACAATTTGGAAAGACCTCTCACTATTTTTGTTCATTTAAGACCACAAACCTATCATAAGGCACTGTCATTAAGCCTGGGCACTGGTTTTTTTTATTTAAGGAGAGAAATAAACCCCTTTGTTGGTGCCAATATGAAAAGGACATGCAGCAACACCCCAGAGTGTTCTAAGCTTGGTCTCAGTACTGGCAAAAGCATTTTGCCCCCCAGTGTCAGAGAACAGGGCCCCCAGTGCCAGCACAGCCAGGGATGTTCCACACAGCACTCCTGGGTGAGCTGCTCCTGCCTCCTGCTGCTAATTCCTGCCTGGGTTCATTTGAGCAGGTTTTAAATTTCAATTTGGAGTCTCTTCCTTGCTTCTCTGAGGCTCTTCTGGATGTCAGCTAAACCCAAAGGCAGGTCCTGGCCTCCTCCTGCAGATCTGATTTACCTGTGTCTGTCCTGGGTGCCTCATCAGTAACCACAGGCAAGCCAGAGGCAAAGAAATCCATTATAACTGCATAAATATCTGGTTTCAGCAAGTTCCAATCCAGGTCTTCACTCTCCTATGACAATCAAAAGGAAAAAAAATAGAATAAAACCAGAGTAAGAATACCTGCCTCCTAATAACTGTAAGTTACACAGAGATTCTTCTTACATTAAAAATTCCCCAATGAACTCTCATGTTTGACACACAGATCTGTTTTCACAGTTTTGTCAACTCCAGATTCAAAGTTTAGGAAGAGTCAATTTATCACAGTCAACAAAACAGTCTCCTTGTTTGCAAGCCAAGTGCTACAAAAATACTAGATAAAAAGGTGTGAAAGTCTCCTAAATACATTATTGGACAGATATTTTTACCAAACTGTTTCAGAGACTCCAGATGATCAGATACCACTCCCTGAAGTGCCCTGTGCTCCTCACAGTGCCCTGTGCCCAGTTCCTGTGCTGACAGCAGCTCCACACCTTGAGCACCAGAGCCCCCACACAACCAGCTCCCCAGCCCTGTGCACAGCCCCACACTGGCCATTTCCAAGAGGGAAGAACTCCCTCCAGCTTCCCTGGGAAGGCCTTTCCATGGCTCAGCCACACACTGGGGTTATTTTTCCCCTTTTCTATTAAATGTGGACATTGGCTCTGGAACTTCCACCCTGCACATCCCAGAGCCTGTGGGCTCTGCTCCACAGCCATTCCCAGCACGGCTGAAGCCCTGCTTTGCTCACCTTGGTGATTGTGATGAAGTCTGGTCCAAAGAAAACACTTTTAACTCCTTCAATCCTGAATAACTGTCTGTTAAGGAAACAAAGGAAAAATAAAAAGCTAAAATGCACCCACACTTCAGGCAAAGCCCTCAGGATTTATACAATCTGTCACAGAAGAAGTTCCAGAATACATTTCTAGACAAAAATAAGCACCAAACCCAGAGCCATTAAGAGAAACTCCAGTTATCTCACCCACAGCTTGGGAGGAGCCCAGAGGAGCTGCTGGGAGGAGCACAAGGAGTTAAACTGAACACACTCCCAGGGCTTTCCCCAGGAGTGTGACAGTCACTGTCTCTGCACTTCTCTGCAGGCACAGTTACACTCTGTGTATCAAAGGAGGTTTGTTCACCATCACAACCTGTTGTTTCAGTCCAAATACAAGGAAAGTTCCTTGCAGTTATTCGAAGTCATTGAGCTCCACAGAAAGTGCCCTGAGCTCTGCTGCCATCAAATGCCAAGCAGTCCCTGAGGATTTAACACCAGCTCACCTTGTGAGGCACCTGCAGTATTTTCAGTCACTTGCAAGGCTTGTGAAAAAGGTGAGGATTTAGTAAAGCCTGAGACTCACACTAAAGTGCTTGAGGAGGCCCCACACAGCACCCAACAGGCAGGTGGTAAATGAGCACACAGGAACTCAGAGGATAGGAAAGAGCATCTTTTGGGCAATGTTTTAAGTACAAAAATGAGAATATAACAAACAATATTCATAAATGCTTAATGAAAACCCAACAAATTCATCTACGTAAAAAATACACAAAAATCATTAAACCCAGGATGTACTGGGAGGTAAATCCAGCCTAAGGCTGTAGGAGTGCTTTGTGCAATTACAGGGGGAAAAGATAACATTCCTGAAAGACTGGAAAACATCAAAAATGCAATGACTGAAGGAAGTGGAAATCTTACCACAAAAGTACATGTGATGGCAAATGACAACAGAGATTTCACAATCCCCATTTGAAGGAATTTCTACATATGAAACAGTTGTACTGGGTGTTTACATCACTGAACCAAGGGGATTTTGAAATTACTCAAGCCATGAAATTATGCAAGTACACCAAACCATCTGAGATAAATTAAATAATTCCTCTTCCTTCCTCTTCAGGGAACTTCTTTTAATTCTTTGGAAAACGAATATTCCCTTTTAAAATAAATGAGTATTCCATTTACAAAACCCATAATCTGAGGTTTAACAATATCCAGAGTAGACAGTTTTCCCCATGAACCTGCACACACTGCACACTCCCAGGCTGTTCTGCACTGTGCACATCCAGCACACATTGCTTGGATGAAAACCTTTATCTGCACATATATATGACAACAAAAAGCCACTTTCTGACAGTCAATTTTATTCTGCAACCTGATGCACTTTGGCATAATGAGATCCTACAGCTTCAGCTTCCTGCTAACACGTTTTGATGTCCTCAGAAACCTTTCACATTGTATTTATTACCTTAAGTCATGGAGCTTTGCTTGCAAAGATCCTGTTTGCTCTCACACAACCCTGTAAGAGACCTCTGGAAACAACAGCATGTCTGACACCCCCAGAGATAAATTAAATAATTCCTCATCAATGCCCCATCAGGGAATGCAACAGCTCCTGCTGTTGCACACAGCCCTTCCCCTGAAGTGGGAGCTCCACAGGGAACCCACTGCAGCATTTCTGCATCTCCCCCCTCCACCACAGAACACACAGCTGATGGGGAAGCAGTGACACACTCACAAAAGGGAAGCTCCCAAATATGCCCAGGAGTTGTGATGGTGCTCCAAGGTGCCATGAACTGATTCTTGCTCCAGATTATGCACTTTGGGACTGAAAGCTGCACTTCAAAGACCTGTTAGAGATCCAGCCCAAAAGAGTGGGCAAACCTGGCCTTCCTTTGAGTGAGGAACAAACCTTTAATGAAAGAAAAATCCACTGGTTTGAAGTTCAGAGGAGCCCCAGCACCTGCCAAAGGGAGCTACTGCATTTATTACACAGTATCTGGGGGCCAGTCACTGTTTCCCAAGTCTGACAAGTTACTTCTGAAGAGATTTCCAAGTAACTACTTGAATGAAGAGTGTTCTGATGGGAAAGAATTTGTGAAATCAGGGTCAGAGGTCTCACAACTGCTCATAACTACTGATTTATATCACTCAATCCAGTTGCAAAACTAGACCATGGTGCCTTTTGCCCAGACAGAGCCGTGGGGAGCACAGACACACAAACAACTTCAGCAACAACCACCTTTCCACCTTTAATCCCAGGCAGCATTACAAAGTCAACCCCCCTCCTCCCAGAGAGGAGCAGAATGCTCAGAGCTGTGCTTAGAAACATCAGCTGCAGACACAGAGCCCACACAAACCCCCCAGGCAATTATGGTGTTTCAGAATACCTTGCTAAAGGTGAGCAAAATGCTGCAGCCGGTGTGGAAAACTCCATAGTCCTCGACTCCAGCACTTCCTTCCCTGGAATAAACTTCAAGCTATTTGGATTTGGTGTGTCCTGAGTTTGAATAAACATTCCTCTTACTGGAAATACAAAAACAGAGGAGAACACAGTCAAACCTAAGGAGCTTCAATGCAAGTCAAGCTCTGAGGACTCAGCGAGCCCAGGGTGATCCTGTGGTGCAGCCAAGGGGCTTTAAACACCCCCCGGGGGCTCCAGAGCCACAGGAACACCGGGAAGCACAGGGAATAATGGGCCTCGTGGAACCCTGGCTTTGCTCACCCTCATTTACTCACACACATCCTGCCACACCAGCACTGAGCTGCACAGGCCAGGGCAGCCCCACCTTCCACACTCAGGTCTCTGCTGGGGGTTTAATATTCTCATCCTCAAATGCCATTTAGTCCCTCTTCCAGCATTCCCACTTCCTGTTCAAAGCAGACTCAGCCTTGCTAACCCTCTTTTGAAGATGCCCATGATTTATGGGGTTGGGTTTTCATCTCACTTTTCAGCACTATAAAAAAGAAAATCCAGTGTAACAGTAAAAAAGAAAATCAAGTGTAAAGTGTAACAGTGAAGCAGACCCTGCTTAGATTTTGCCACAGGGTGGGTGAAAAATTACTGTGAGCCTTCACTTCCCCTCCAGAAACTGAACAAGTAATTTACGATAATTTGTCATAATATTATGAATATTTGTAATACATTATTTATAATTCACTGGCAAATTGTTAAAAAGGGACATTTTTACTGAAGCTCCCTTTGTGGCATGGGTCTGTCTTGCACTGGAAGAGTGTAAAAGAACCTGATTTTAACTAAAATGTAACACTTTACATGCAATGGTGTACATTTAATAGTATTTTCCTGTAGACATGTCCATGCAGCACATGCCTGATGTCCCACTGAGGCTGAACATCAGTCAGGGACACTCTCATCTTCTATTTCTTCTTCCTAACTCCCTGCACATCCAGTAACACAAACATGCAGGAAAGAAACTAAAAGTGCATTTTAAACCCCAAAACCTCTAGGAAATAATATTTATAATTAAATTATACTTGAGAAGCACACTCACATAACTTAAAAAACCAGGCACTGGGGGATTTAAGGCAGCAAAAAGAGCTGACATTTTCTTTTTTGTAAAGTGCCATTTTTGTCACAACTCCCTGGTATTAGATGACAAATCACACTATTTATAAATTGCCAAATTGTTGCTTCTGTCATGGTGACAACCTGAGCACACACAATGGCAAACATGCACACACTACATTGTCCTTATGTTTTTAAAGGGAAAAAAAACCCAAACTTAGGATGGAAACACTTTGTTTTAGCATGGAAAGAATATTGCTGACAGAGCATCCCTGGGGATGGAAGAACTACTGAACTTCCAGATCCAGTGGCATCCAAACCCCACCCAGCCCAACCAGGGTTACAAAGAAGCCACACAGGGGACTGGATGGTGTTCCATGGTCCACATCCATCCTCCCAGCTCCTGAATCCCAAACAGCTGGAGCAGCTCCCAGCCAGGGTGTCCAGGTGGGCAGTGTCTGTGTTCAGTGGCCTCTGCAGCTCAACTTGTGCTTTCCTAAGCCCAGCTTTTCCAAGCAGCCTGGAGAAGTCCCTGCCCAGCTGTGCACAACTGGAATTCATCATTCACAGGCTGCTCCCTGCTGTGGTCACTCCACCATCTGTCCCTGTTCTCTGGAGCCCCTGCAGAACACAGGGAGTTATTCCTGTTCTCCTGGTGTCCCAACTGCTCCAGGGGAGGGAACAAACCCAACTGAGGCTGATTTTAACAGGACACATCCAGACACAGGTAAAACACTGAATCTGCTTGTCAGTCTGCCTGTTATTAGAACTGGAATCTAAAAAATGGTGCTGCACCAGCTAAGACTGGACTCTGAAACCAAAATTAAAGAGACTTCTGCCTGAGCAGACTCATTTGAATAACATCTCCATCTGTGACTAATTCCATGCAACAGCACCTGCAGAATATTTTTGTCTCTAAATTCCTCGGGCAGCTGCAAAAGCACAAAGTTTTCTGTGGTGTAGGTTTCACAGGGTGTTTTTGTATTTTTCCTCTGCTCCTGAACATTGCAGCCTACCAAAAAACACCAAAAAAACTCCACCTCAAACATGGCTTTTTCGGGCAACACCAAATGAGAGATAAGATTAATGGAGAATGCCATTAAGGCACCTCACTTGGCTGCAGGTTCAAGATGGGGAAAATTAAAAAAAAGAAAATATTGCAGTTCTGAGAATAAAAAGCTTCACTTTCAGCCTTCGCAGGGTCCACCTGGATGGTCAGCAGTGTTCCCTGGCACAGCCAGCAGCTGCAGGACAGAAGGCAGCACAAAGTCTTTCCAAAGGAACACACACCAAGACAGAAAATAAATTAAGAAGCTCAGCAAAGCCCAAGTAATATTTTGCACTCACAAAGTCTTGGCAGCTGAATGATATAGAAAAACAAGTACAACCAGCACACAGGGAGCCCCCACACCTCCCAGGCCCTGGATGTCCAGATGCACCAGCACTGCATTCAAACCCCCCCAGGAACTGTCACCACACTCACATTTCAGAAAACAGCAAACTTTTGGCATCACCACGAGACATAAAACTCACACTGTGCTCATGTGTTCATTTTAACTGGTGTTTACCTGCAGGATGCCACACTGCAGAGGGGAGGGATGGTTTCTTTTGCAGAAGTTGGTGGAAGGGCTGTTGAGTTGTCCATCTGTGACCTTTTAACAGCAACTGACAGAACCTAGAGAAAAGTAACTTCATTAACCCTTTCCACACTGCACGTCTGCACTGCCCCACAGGAAGGGTATTTCACCTGCTCTTAGTCAGCCCAGGACTCAGCAAGACACACCTGCCTGAAGCCTCTCAGGTAAAGCAGCAAGTTTTCAGGCTGAATCACAGAACACCCGTGTTCCCTTTTCAATGCTGACTCTCATTTCATAAAAACCCAGACAGAACTCTCTACTTTTAGCCACCAAAAAATTAACCCACACTCCTTCAGTCACTAACAGCAGGTGGATCACCTTACTCACCTATCACAGAAGAGGATAATCACCCCAAGGAGGCCTTTTGTCTTAATTTAAAAGTCCTGAGCACCCCTCACTTGGACTAAATACCTAATTTTTGGAGGATTCTAGACAGCTGAGGTAAATCCAACCCCAAGCACCAGAGGCTAAATCAAGGCCAGAATTTACTTCTGTACTCTGTGGGTTCAGCTGGTCCAACACAAAGATCATGACACTTAGAAGGTACAAGACAGGCTAAAAAGGCAGCTGCTCTTAAATAAGCAATTCTCCTAAGAAAAAAATACCAGGACAGCACTTGGATAAAAGATAAAAACTCAATTACCAACACGTGCCACCTCTCTGTATTTATTCCCTATGGGGAACAAAGAAATTCAGTATATTCCTGTACAATTACTGTCCCAGAATTAAACCAGACCAGTTAAAATGAGGTCCTGCTCCACACCGGCCACATTAACTTGCACTGGCAGTGAGAACAGGGGTGAATGAAGGTAAAGGAGGGGGAGAGCAGAGGGAAAGAAAATTAAAAACATTAAGAGGAAAAGCACAGTGCAGTGATGGAGTAACAGGCCTCACTTTCCCAGGTGTAAATACCTGATTCCTCTAACTGTCTGATTTCTGCACAGCCAACAGCATCCAGGTATTTCAGAGCAAAGTGAATGTCAGAAAACGAAACCAAACCCCACCTCATGTCACAGATCAATTTTTACATGCTGTGGATCAATTATTAGTGGTTTCTCCTCTTCCTCATGTACAGATGAGAGGAGAGCTGGTAAATTAAGTAAATAACATCTGCAGGGCCTGCTGTAAGAGGAACCTGGTTCTCTGGGGGTCATAAACCAGAACACAACCGCTGCACAGAGGCCCAGACTCCTCAAACACAGAACAGGAGAACAGCTCTGTCTCATGAAATGAACATTCCAGCTGTGAGTGCGGGAGATGTGAACACAGAGAACGTCTAAACCATGTTATTTGCTTACTTTTGTGGGTTTGAGAGCAGGCAGAGACCACAACAGGGTGTGTGAGAAAGGTCTCAGGAGAGAAAAGTTCTCTTTTCTCCCTTTAGCTTTTAGTTATGCTTATAACCCATTTACAGTGCTCAGCACAGAGCAGGTGTGCCCACCACTGGAGAGCCCTCTAAATTTCCCCTTATTGCTTTACCCCTTAGGAACTCGGGGGAATTTCTTCTTCTTTCATGGCCCTCAGGATACAGATGTGGGGGCACTGACTGCTCCTCACTGCGTGATCCTGAGCACACGTGCGGCGGCGCAATTACTCCTCCTAGCACGGTCCTGGGGGGAATTACTGCCTAATGCAGGGGCCTGAGGGGTGTGTGGGGAACGTCCCCTCACTGCTGGGGCCTGAGGGGTGTGTGGGGAACGTCCCCTCACTGCTGGGGCCTGAGGGGTGTGTGGGGAACCCCCTCACTGCTGAGGCCTGAGGGGTGTGTGGGGAACCCCCTCACGGCTCCCCCAGGTGCGCAGGGCTGCGCCCTCTCAAGACAAGGCCCTCAGGACGTGCGTGTCGAGGGGAAATACCGCCTCACTCCTAGGAGGGGCTGGGGGGAAAACAGCCTCTGGCTGTCCGTCTGGAAGAAGAAGGAGGAACAAGTTTCACCCCCGTTGGCGGAGGGGAGGGGAAGGGGAAGAGCGAGGAGCGCCCGGCGCAGCCCGGGAGGTCGCGGTGCCGCTCGCTGCGACACGGCCGCCCCCAAGCCGCGCGAGGAAGGGGCGAGAGGGGACCCCTCCGGGAAAATGGCGGGCTCGCTCCGGGAAAAAGCCGTGCCGGGGCAGCGGGGGCTGCAGCGGGGGCCCCGCCGTCACCTANCCCAGAACTGGACACAGCCCTGGAGGGTCCCCAGCAGTGCCAGCACAGGGGACAGTCCCTGCCCTGGGGCTGTGGCCACACCAGGGCTGGGACAGCCAGGGGCCATTGGCCTCCTTTGCCCACCTGGGCTCCCGTTCAGCCTGCACTCACGTTCTTTCCAGTCAGCATGTTTGCTAAAAATATAAATATAGAAATATAAAAATATAAATCCTACACCCCCCCCCCCTCCAACCAAAGAACCAACTCCAGGGTAATAATTTTTTTACTATTTACTTTCTCCTTACCCCCTTGGGGTAAGCACACATTCCATAGGGATGTGTCCCAGCTCCGGAGGAGCAGCACAGGTTACCCACAGGGCTCTCAGACAGTCCCCATTTCACCTCAGAGCCCAGTAACACACAAAAAGCCTTTTTATTTTTCCCCTACCCCTGCAAGTCCCACAAGCCATCAAAAATTGCAGATTTAGCCTGGTAACCTTTTCGAGAGGGCAGCTGCAGGAGGAGTTAGGGGTAATGCTTTTATTTTGTTGGAAATATATTTGAGGTGGAAGCTCTTGGTGCAGGTGCTGACACTCAGGGCTGTTGTGCCAGAGGAGGAAGAGCCTCCCCGGGGGAGGAATCACAGAATCCCAGAATCATTAAGGTTGGAAAAGACCTCCAAGATCGAGTCCAAGCTGTGACTGATCTCCACCTCATCTCCCAGCCCCGAGCACTGGGTGCTACATCCAGTCCTTCCTTGGACACCTCCAGGGATGGGCACTCCAACCCTCCCTGGGCAGCCCCTGCCAAGGCCTGACCACCCTTTCCAGGAACAAATTCCTCCTGATGTCCAACCTGACCCTCCCCTGATGCAGCTGAAGCTGTTATTTGTTATTTATCCAGTTACCACTGAATAGAGCCCTGGTTAAAGTGCTACCTGAGCTGCTGACTAATTATTTTAATCTTTACTTCTTAACAAGTTCACAGACACAGCGTGAGCCTAAAGCCAAAGATTTTGGGACACATGGGAAAAAAAGTGATCTCTTGGAAGGAGCAGCTTGGCACCTCAATTTTTATACGGCTTTGCAAGACACCCCAGCACTGCTCTCCCTGCAGAGCCTCCCAAGGGAGTCATTTCTGAGGAGACACATCTGCACTTTCAGCAAGTTAAAGAGGTTCCAGGGTATGTCTGAGCCATTACTGCATGTCCCTGCTCTAGTCTGATTAAAGTCCTGCCCATTTTGGACCAGAAAGTCACTTATATCACTCTGATGGTCGCTGCTTATTCTCTTACAACTAATACAACCTAAAAATCCAACTAAGTTCTCTGAACAAACTCTCAGCCCTGTGTTTCAGTCATTCCTTGCTGGATGTGCTGTACCTTGGCAGGAGCTGCACTCACAGAACACACGTTTTCCTGGGCTCTGCCAGAACCTTTTCCTGGATCCCCCTGTGTCTCAGATGTGACCATGGACCATTCCACACCCAGATCCTCTTCAGTGACGGGTTCAATCTGCACCTCCTCCCTTCAGCAGCTCCTGGGATTGCAGGGAGGGCTCCACTGCTCTGTGGTGCCAAGTTTCACAGCTATTTTTATTTCCATTCTTTCCTGAGCATTACAGCCTACCAAAAAAAGGCACATTCAACAAACTCACCCTCAAACGTGGCTTTTGCAGGGCAACACCAAATGAGAGATAATACTAATGGAGAATGCTGTTAATGCACCACACATGGATGAATGTTCAAGAGGGGAGAAAATTAAAAAAAAGAAAATATGGCAGCTCTGAGAATGAAAAGCTTCACTTTCAGCCTTCGCAGGGTCCACCTGGATGGTCAGCAGTGTTCCCTGGCACAGCCAGCAGCTGCAGGACAGAAGGCAGCACAAAGTCCTTCCCAAGGGACACATTTACACCAAGACAGAAATTAAATTAAGCAAAGCCCATATAATATTTTGCACTCACAAAGCCCCTTTTAAGTCTTGGCAGCTGAACGATACAGAAAAACAAGTACAACCAGAACACAGGGTTGTACAGGGAGCCCCCACACCTCCCAGGCCCCAGATGCACCAGCACTGCATTCAAACCACTGGGGAGCAGCAGCTTTGCAGGGAGGGCTCAGTCCCTCTGTGCTGTTTGCCCTGGATGGGCAGGATTCTCTCTGGATGTATGAACTGGATATAAACTGGAATATCCACTGCTTAAAGCAACAACATCAGTTTGACCTTACAGCTGCCAGATAAAAGAGCAGGGCCAGACCCAGTTCAGCATCTTGGTAGAAAACAACTCATTAAAACCCCGATTCTCTGCATCCATTAAAACCATTTTGCCTGGGGAGGGGAGAAGGAAGGCACAGCAGAGACAGTGTGTTGTCATCAGATAGTGTTTTAATAAAATGTACGTAAGTTTACAAGTCCAACACTTCTTCATGATTACCAGGAACAGACGGTCCCACCCCGAGTGCAAAACTGGAGCCCATCCCTGCCGGGCTGAGGTGCCCCACGGCCCCCAGCACCTCAGTGACAGAGCAGAGGGGACAGTGTCACACTGGGTCACAGCAGGGCCCACGGCTCGGGGACACCAGGAGCTCCTCTCAGGAGTTCCTGACCCTGGAGTGAGCCCCCTGCCCTCCCCCCATCCCTGTGGAGCAGAGGCACCAGGGGCACTGGAACATTTTCCCTCTGACTTCGCAGGGAGCATTTCTAGGGGTGAGTGAGGTTATTTACCACCTACAATAGAAACTACAGGCCGTGGCTTATTTTTAGAAATACTAATGCAGCTGATCAGGTTTCAGGAATGTGTTTCAGAACTGGAACAAGATTTCTCTGTCATGACACTACTGTAAAAATGCTTTGGAGTCTGTCAGTGTGCTGAAAGGCCTCCATTTAACACCACGAGGAAAAAACCAAACAAAACCCAACAAAAATTCAACTCCCCAACACAAGAGTCTTTGGTGGAAGCTGAGTTAAAGTAACCAATTACCACTTTGGAGTGACTGAGGGTTGAGCCCTGCCCAGGACGTGCTCCAGGCTGTGCCACCACTGCCTACACGGGCTGGGGGCACGAGCCCAGCACCACCCCGTGCCCCAGGCACAGTGTGCCCCCCAGGCTGGGCATGTGCTGCCTCCAGAGACTGACCTGTAAACTGAACACCCGCTG
The DNA here is from genome assembly GCA_013390005.1 of Calyptomena viridis. NCBI lineage: Eukaryota > Metazoa > Chordata > Aves > Passeriformes > Eurylaimidae > Calyptomena > Calyptomena viridis. The sequence continues at coordinate 155,328 of WEIV01025282.1, read as the reverse complement.
TGACAAGTGCTGAGCTGCAGGGAGACAACACACGGGGGGAGCCCCAAAATCCTGCAGCCGTGGGGGACCCGGGTGCCCCAACATCATGGCAGTGAGCACAGAGCCAACTGCTTGTTTATTCACACAGAAACTCTGATTAATCACTTTGAAAAGAGACTCTAAGTGCACTCAGTGGGTGAGAACCAAGAACCAGTCCCACTCCCAGCAGGAATTGTCACAGCGATCCCTGCAAACCCTCCGGCCGTGCACGAGGGCCAGGGCAGGGAACAGAATTTACTACAGCTTTACAAAAGAGATGAAACCAGTGGTTCTGTTCAGAAAACTGATTTCAAAACACTGCATTGAGGCTGTATGAGTCCTACTTCATTAAGATTATTCTTGCCTGTTTTAACATTAAAACTGTAAGCTTCAGACACTATGGAAATGAAATTTCCACTTATAACTCATCATGCTGAGGCTGCAGCAGTGGCAGTGCAGGATTAGGAGAAACACAGGCTGGAAATGAGAAGAATATCAGAATAAAAGGCATTGAAATTGAGTTTTCTGACCATAACCAGAAGTCCCATTACTTTACGAGTCACATGCAGAGATAAAATGAGCTGCCTCCACCCTCAAAAGAGGTTTAAAACCATTTAAGCACTGGATGTGTCTGGCAGGATTGTGAGCTCTGGGGCACAGTCAGACTGCAATTTGTGCAAAGTGCTCCAAGGACAGAAAAGCTGCCAAAATGCCAGCTGGAAATTCAGCCTGCCCTGACCTACCAGGGCTGGAAACGAGCCCAGACACCTCAGAGCACCTTCCCTTTGTCCCAGCACAGAGGGGACAGGCCAGTGCTCCTCCAGCATCAGTGGGACCTGGACGTGACAACGACAGAAGCTCCACATAATTATCCAAAAGCAGCTTTTTCAAGTAAAAATGAAGGGCAGGAAGGAGAACCTGAAGCCAGTGAGCAGAGGGAACACCATGAGCCCACACGTGGTACCTCTTCACTCCAGGGAAGCATCTCCCTGTTCCACAGCTCAGCCCACACTGCCAAGGCCTGGCCTCCCTTCCAGCACATTCTGAGTGAATTTAAGAGCTTGAGGCCAAGTGCAGCCCCCTGGCTCAGTGTGGCTGTGACACAGGATGGTGCTGGGACAAATCTGGGCCCTCCTTGAATTCACAGTTTGCTGTCACAGTCATTCTTGGTGTCTCTCACTGACCCCACCCAGCAACAACCCACTTGGGGGTACATATATTCAAAACAAAAACCTTTTGGGGGTGTATTTAAACAGAAAACTGAACAACAACAACAAAACATACTAAACAACAGCCTCAGCTTTGCTGAATTAACATCTCAAGGGAACCCAGAAGAGACTTCTTTACAGTACTTGTGTTTTCAAGAGGTGGTGATGGAGGACAGAAGCCCCTAAACCACCACCATGCACCATATTTATGAACTCCAAGCACAGGGCAGCAGGTTCCCAGTTCCACAAACTCCACCTGACCTGGGGCTGGCAGGTCACTGCTCAGTGTGTGAGCCAGCGTGGCCTCCCCACTTCCCAGTATCCTCTCTCCCCATCCCACAGCTCTAAGACCTCAATCCAAGCTCTTCCCTCTCCCTTCCAGGCAATCACCATGTCCAGGGAAACACTTGGCTCATCTCTTGCAACTGGAGGTATTTTGGAGGGGAACTGAATTCAGAGAGGGGAAAGAGAACACAGAGCAGTCAGTAACTCCCAACTGCAGATGCTTTGCAGTTACCTCCCAGCGTTCAGGGTTTTTTCCATCCATCCATCCATCCATCCATCCATCCATCCATCCATCCATCCATCCATCCATCCATCCATCCATCCATCCATCCATCCTCCCTCCCTCCCTCCCTCCTCTTAGACTGCTGGGATGAAAAGTCAGCACTGAGTTTGCCCCAAACTGTGGAATGTTCTGCTTTTTTGCAGCCTTTACACACATCTTTAATAGGCCTCCTGCATTCCTTTAACATTTAGTATTTGGACAGTGGACAGAGCCTTGTGCTGGAGGTGGTGTCACGTATTTTTCCCCACCAAAACAGACCTAAGTCGAGTTTTGGCTGCAGCAGCTCTGCCAGGTGTGACCTGAGTGAGTCAGCAGGAGCTCCAGCTGATCCTTCCATCTCTCCAAGAGTATTGTCCCTGTTGGAAGGGACAATACTCACAGGATTTGCTCTCCAAGTTCAGACATGTCAGGAAGTGGAGAGGGAGGACCCAGCTCCATACACGGCCCGTCCTGATTTGAGACACCAGCCCTTGGCTCCAGCAATTCCCCTGAAAACACCCAGAGACCCCAACCCCACATGTGGGACACTCCCAAATGTAAAATTCACCCTCAGCACAAGGCTCCAGCTTGGACTGGGAGCCCACAGAGCTCCAGGTATGAGAGCCAGTCCACACTCACAAGAAACCTTTGCAGGCCAGAAATAGCAGGTCCAGGCATTTTGCAAAGTACAGATGGGAGGTTTCACCCTCCTCTCTGTGTCACAGCAGTGAGGAGAGCAGGGAGCACAGTCTGCTCTGCGTCTGCCCAGGTCAGTCTGGCTCTGAACACTGAGCACAGTAAGCACTTGTCCTTCTCTTTGGGAATAGAAAACATAATACTTCAGAAGGAGAGTGAATGATCTTGTTTAGGTTCATCCTTAATCAACAGGAAAACAAAAGGCAGATTTACTTGGAGCCAAGCTCTGCCAGTACAAACAGCCCAACGGGGCTGCAGCCACGTGAGGTACATCAGGACAGCTATGGGGCTGTTTGCATCACCCACTTCCCTGTAAGGTCTAGTTTTAATACTGTAAATACACAACTCTCCTTCACCATAAACAGATTTCCAGGTCCTACACTTTGGCATAGACCAGACAGGAAACACACGTGTAAAAGTGAAAGCTTTGCTGATTGTTTGCACGATGATTCGATTTTCCAGCAACAGTAACAGCCTGATTGTTTCACTGGAGTTCCTGAATCCCAGAGTTCCCGAGACTGAAGGCACTGTGAGTCCTTCCCTGACTCCTCTGGCCCCAGCCCCACGTGTGACACAGCTCTGCTCCCACAGACTGGCACCAGGAGTGACCTGCAGGGCTCTGGCTCGGTGAGCACATCCCCACCAACACCCCCAGAGCCACAGCTGCCACGTTTGCCACCACTGCTGAGCAGCAGGAACATCACTGAGAGCACAGAAGTCACAACCACCCTTTAACCTGTGAAATCACGTCCTTTCCAGAGCAGTAGCAAGTCCCGCTTGACTTGCTCTGTAATTAATAAACCTTTTAGTTCATCTTACAAGGCATTTCTCTAGCCAAGACCAGGAAATATGGAATACTACTGGTTTGGAAAAGCATCTACAAAAATAAATGGAGGGAAGGCAGAGTGAAGAGGAAGGTGAGAAAGGATATGAGGATCCTGAGAGGCAGGAGCTCGGACTAACATAACTTAAAATGGTTCAACTACCTACCACTGCAAATAGAGTTCTGACCGAAAATAATAATTATTTTATATATATATATTGCTATGTCATCCATTTCAGCTAAGAGGTTCGAGGTGCTGTGCGAGGTGTGCTGTGGGAAGCACAGCCCCAGCCCCCAGCACATCAAGGCTTTTGCTTCCCCGCTTTGGGAGGGAAGGGCGCTGAGGAGAAAGGATCCGCGCCGGGCAGCTCCGTAGTCCTGGAGGACGGGGGGACGACAGAGACAGAGCCCGCTATGGCCTGTCTGCTGGTGTGGGACACCACTTTGTAAGCAGCTATGGGCTTGGCCTCCATGCCGGGCCCGTCCTCGGGGCCGTAGTGCCGGGAATACTTGGCCAAGGCCTGCGGACGGAAAGGCTGGTTCCCCCCGGAGCCCAGCGCGGCCTCCTGGGGCAGAGCGTGGCCTTGGCTCCTCTCACTGGCCACGTCCCCCTGCTCCCGCAGCATTCCCTTGGCAGCCACGTTCTCCTGGGCCTCCGTGGCCCTCACGGAGCAGGGCTGGGGATTGCCTGGCTGGGCAAACCCGGCAGGAGGACACGGAGACCTCCCCGAGGCCACGGAGCCTTGTGCTGCCGAATCCCGGCTGGGGAACACGGGCTGAGCTCTGTGCTGGCCATCGCCTGCCTGGCTCAGGAAAACAGGGGCTGTGAACGGCTCCTTATGGGAAGTCAACTCTTCCATGCTTTTCTTCTTGGTGAAAGGGGCTCTCAGAAATACATCTGCTTCTTCTGGATGTCGTAGAACCGCGTTGCCCTTGGAGATAAAAGGAGCTTTGGTAAAGACATCCCCCTCATCAGGCACCTTCCTGGAGCTTCGGAAAGGAGCCGTGGCAAAAACATCCGGTTCGTTAAAAACCTCCCCGGTGTGTGACTGGAAGGCTGGGAACAGCATCTCCCCTGCTCTGGGCTGGGAACGGGCATCTCCTTGGGAGGCCTCGCGCCTCCCCCTGGGCACAGGCTGCAGGAACCCTGGGCTCGGCTTGCAGGTCTCCTCCTCCTCTTCCGAATCCATCAGTAAAGGCCTGGAGCCGCTGCAATCCAGAATGTCTCCCTCATGGTCTGTCCCCTCTCCTTCGCTGCTGTAGAAGGAGCTGTTGCTTGAAGGACCATCTCTGGCTAAATATTCCGACTCCGAGTTGTGCTGCACTTTCACCTCCAGCCTCTCGGACTGAGCCTTGTACAAAGCAGGTCCATCACTGCCAGAATCTCCTTTACGGAGCTCAGCTGGGAACAGCCCCAGATCCCTCTGCAGACCTGCAAACACAAGAGAAGAGCGTTACTGAACCAGCCCCATCTGCTCAGTCATCAACCAGAATGGAAGGTACTTATTGCACAGGAAACGTGACACTGTTCAGATGGAAACCACGACCACGCATGGAAAATGGGCAGGAGAGGGAAGGCAAACCAAATTAAAAATGCCAGGGCAGGAGTTCACAACACACAAACACACACAACTAACTCAGCGCTGCCTCTCTGCCCGGGGGCACCAGAGGTGCCCAGATGTGGAGGATGTTGGACACACGATGGGCACACACAGCACTCTCAGCACCACAAGGTTTTCTGTCCCACCCGCCCACGGCGACAACCACCAGTGCAGAGGGTTCCACTCCCTAACGCTGCTGCCCGGAGTGAGGCTCCAGCAGCCAGTGCTCAGCACTCCCTTCTGCCCTGCTGCTTGCTGACAGCACATCTGCCACGTGGTGCAGCTCCTGGTCCTGTGAGCCAGCCCGTGGACATACGGAATTAAACTCGGGCTTGTAAAATACACAGGGATGCCCCACAATCTGCTAAAATAACATGCCTGTTTCAAAGACTGAAGGTCAGCCTGCAGCTTTTAGTGAAACCTGCAAACTGCAGCAGCATTAGTTTAAATCACTGCCTAAGAAATGATTTTTAAACGCTCTATACCATGGCTCCAAATCCAGTACCATAACTACAATGACCTGGCTGGTTTCTGGCACAAGACAGTGCAGGGAGAGGCTGCCCTGCCTTTCCCCAGCTCCAAGAGCCCAGGCTGGGGTTGGGTTTGCCTCATGACTCACACAGACAGAACAGAAGATCTCTTACCTTCACAGAACTACTGGCAGGTTGGGAGTGTGTCATTGGACTCATGTTAGCAAGAGGATAGGAAAAAATCACATGAAAACTAAGCAGCAGGAACTGCAGGAAGAATGAGGAGGATGAGGAGGCTGGTTGGTACCCAGAGACAGCAGGGCACACCCAGGTGTGACAGAGCAGCCTCCTCACCCAGGGAAAACTCTGCCCACATTAATCCCTCCTATTACACACCCATCACAGCCCTCAAGGCACTGCTCCATCAAGCCCATGGAATTACACAAGTTATCCCATTCTCCATCACAATTAAAGACACAGCAGTCATTCATTAGGCATCAAAACTGGTGTTTATTGGGAAGCTCTTCACTGAGATACACAACACTGGTAAAGACAGTGCAGATACGTGAACATTTGACCAGTCACTCTACAAAAACACCCTCTGTCTTTCCTGAAGCCTCCTGTGTCCACACTGGTTTCCCCTGAGATGCCACTCAAGATCCCAGGAACACACGGACCAGGTGTCACTGGGACACCCTGAGCCCAAGGCTGAAGCAGAGCAGGACCAGCTGCCACATCACACAAATTCCCCAGTTCCCACTGAACTACAGTGTAAGGAATCACGGGAAAAAGGAATTTCTCACGGAGAACACGATGCCAGTGCAAACCAAGGGCCCACTTTGCACAAGAACAGCACAAACTCATCATTTGGTTGGAATTCTGTATCTGACCTGTGCCCACATAAGCCATGACATCTGGGACAAGTCAGAGAGGGATGACAGGATATGAACCCATTGGCTCAGGCAGCACATGTGTCTGAACATGGAGGCACTGTAGGAGAGGCAAAAAGCTCTACTTTAGATAAAATTACTTTGTCCACTGGTCTCTCTGCCCATCCCAGGTGAGAAGGGCACTGAATGCTTGGAGGCAGTTTTCTCCCTTGCCAAGGCCAATGAAGGAGCTGTGAGTTACTCTGGGAGATAAAAACTAAGTGATGCTTCAGCAGGAGCTGGTTTCAGTCAGGGCTGCTGGTGACACCACAGGGGAGGGGTCCTGTTAACTGAACACAACAAAAATGGGCACAGAGGTGGTAAAACTACCTGAGAGTTTGGGGACTCACAGACAGGACAGGAGCACTGCCAGGTACTCTGATCCTCAACCAGGGGCTGGTGCTTCCACCCCTCTCCCACTGGAACTGAGCTCAGCACCTTCTTTCCCACGTTCCTCAGTTCCCTCAGCATTTCCTTTGGCAGAAAGCAAAGGAATGGTCCCAGGAGGAGCCGTAGCAGCATCACTACAAGGCAGGCAACATCACACCAGTGTTCCACCTTAGCAAACATCTGGAGGTGGGCTCAGACATGTCCCCCAGCTGTGAACGTGGTGTGTTACCTGAGGGGCTGAGCTGTGCTGACACAATGACCCCAAACCCAGCCCTCTGGGTGAAGGTCAGGTCAGAGAGAGCCAGACAAGGCCTTCCCAGCAGCAGCCACAGCCACGGGCCTTGCAGACCAACCTTCCAGAGGCACGTCCTGGACTCTCAGGACAACAGGGAATTCCAGTTTGGCAGCACCAAGAGATGCTGGGCAGGGCTGAGATCAGAGACCAGCGAGGCTGAGGAGCCCCAGGGACAGTTCGCATGAAAAGGCCTGGGTGGCCAAACCAGACACAGTTTGTTCTGCTGCACAGGGAAGGACAGAAGGGGCCACTCCACCAGCTGGTGACAGCAAGAGGATAAAGGACAAATCTCATCAGACTCAGTGCCTTTCAATCTGGTGCCCTGTCCCTTCTCCGTGGGGACTCTGCCTGGACTTGGATCACCTGGATGAAGACACAAAGCACCTCAACCCCTCGTGCAGAGATGTCCCTTTTGCAGAGGCAACATTTCCCATCTGCCTGCACTGAGACTGACACCATCACTGGGCAGCCCCTCCTCCAGACTCCCAGGATCCAGGTGTTAATCCATTGGGGAGCATCCCTCAGGTTTTCAGGTAGTGCTCAGGTCTCATGGACACTGCAAACAACCACAAGCTTTACAGAGGGAATTCTTACAGAAGTTGGAGCTTATAGGTGAGGTTTGTCCCTACCCCTGTAAAACCCTGGTGTATAATGGTTTATTCCAGGGTCACACACACATACTGAAGAAAAATCCAAACTGTACTCAAGCTCTCTTTCCACAGGGAGAACCTTAAAAATAAAACCACTTATCACTCAGTACCCCAGGAATACACCCTGTGTGTATTCAGACAGACCTGAAGACAAGAGCATTTACCCCAGTTTACAGCCCTGACACCTGGAGTTTCTCCAGCTTCCAAGGAAAACAGTGCCCTGAAGTGGCAGAGTACTGAAACAACCAAGAGGAAAATGAGAAAAGATTTACTCCCTGTGACAGGAGGCAGAGCAGTCACCACGATGATGAGGATCTCATTCCTGGAGCAGAGCCCAAAACAAAGCCAGGGGAGACAGAAAACTCTCCTGATTTCAACAAGCCGAAGTCGGGAACGTCCCAGCATGGGGTAACAGGCAGCTAAAGATCAGCACAATCACCAGTGGGCAGGATTAGTAGTCTGGCATTTAAAAAGGATCAAAAGACTTCTCATTCCTTTGTTCCTGAGCAGTGGAGTTTTCCCTTGTACCCCAGTTCCTAGAAGCAATCCCTTCAAACAACAGGGAACCACCCCAGCAGCAGTTCCAGCAGGGAGGTACCACAGCAGAGCCCCAGTGTCACCTGTGCCACGGACAGTTTGGACAGAACTGTTCCTGCCCAAAGTCACTGCACAGCAGGAGACCTGGAGGCAGATCCAGGGCCTTCAGTTCCAAAGGACAAGGAATTTAATGCTCTACTTTTGGCACAGTTGCAGATTGTACAGCCATCTGCACCATCTGCACCATGGGAGTGAGACAGAGCAGGAGTTAAACCAACCCCAAACCCCACATTCCAGCAGTTCACAAACAAGACACCGCTTATCTGTGCTGTGCCCAAAGGTGTTACAGACACCAGTGATGCCCTTAGAGCATCCCCCTTCCTGCCCTCGGGGCACAGGCACAGCCAGCCCAGAGCACCAAAGGGACTGCACAGGAACGAGAAGGAAATACGAGAAACCCTTTTTTGAAATGTCTTTCCCCAGGTCTGTGTTTCCTGCTGGAGGGGAGCAGTTGGGTGTGCAGTGCCCACAGCCCTTATCTGTGCTGTGCCCAAAGGTGTTACCACTCTTGGTGACTGAGCTGAGCACCAGCCCCACTCAGAGAACTCCATCCTGTCTCATCCCTGCCATTCCCACATCCAGCTACTCCCCAACTCCAACTGAGTCCTGTGGGAGTTCCTGAACTAGAAAGGTTTGGCTGAAAACAACTTCCACATGGCCCCACTTCAGCTGCAGCACATGGGGGGCCCAGCGACACTTCCTGAAGTCAGAGACCCACAAGCTCCACATTTCATGTTTCCTTGGATACCCCAAAAGTTGCTGAGCTTTGTCTTTGCTCTGAATCACACCTGAACTTTCACTGTAATAACAAATGTTTTTTAAAAATCACTTTTTAAATCAGGTGGGTTTGGACAGCCACTGGAGCCAACACCTGGAGCTTGGCCCAAACTGCCCTTCCCCTGGGGGAGATGCAGGTTTGCCACAAAGCCACCAGAGCCAAGGTTATCCCACCCAGCCCACACTGCCCCAGCTCCCACAGCCCTGGCCAGGGCAGGCCCAGGAGAGCCTGTGACAGCCCAAACCCAGGAAGCTGCACCTTCTGGTTTGGGACAGATGCTTCCACACAGTGGATACTGCCAGAAACAACATAAACTGCCTGATCTCTGAATTGTGGGTGTGACACTTGTGCCCATCTGGTGACAAGATGAACCAGGAGGTTGCCAAAGGCAGGGGCACTTCACAACCCAAGTCCCCTCAGAGTAAGTGAGAACCAATATTGCAATTCCAACTGTTCTTTGAACATTTGCCACCCAGAGTTTGTTCTTGCACCCAAAGCACAACCCTGACTTGAAGGGAAATGGCTCCATGTCCTGTGACTGTGTTTGTAGGACCCTGACAGGAGGATCCACCACAACAGTCAATGCCATCACTGCCAACTCTGCCACCCCATCCCAAGGGAACACACCAGGCAGAGAGGAGAACACTGCTGGGACTGCACTGAACACCTCCTGACCCTACAACCCTCCAAAGGGGACACAAACCTCTCCCTTGGCTTCAAACAAGGCTCTAACCGAGCCACAAGGACTTTTCTCAGCCCGTTGGGGGGATGCAGGTACCAAACGTGTCCCGTGGGGACAAGGGATGGAAGGTCAGTTTGTTCCCACAGACTCCCCAGTTCTGAGCAGCACCAACATCAGCCCAGGGCCTGCAGGACAGTCACAGTTCCTGCAGAGCCTACAATGAATCCCCAGGCTCCACTCATCTCATCTCACCTCTCATCTCCCATTCACTCTGCAAGCACGTGGTGAGTATTTGCTGATGAAGGAGGTCTAAGAACAGACATCTCTAAAATATCTTATTTCCACCCACACCCACGAACAGCTACTTGAAAAAGGAATAAAATAAACATTCACATCTGCTTATTTAATAGCATTATTAACAACCCAGTGCATTTGTCATTTTTTCCAGAACCCTTGAACAAGCGCCATTAGATTTAAAATCTTAAACATTCTTTAAAAGTACTTTAATTCACAGAAATCTTTGTTTCTAATATACAGTAGATGGTTACTTTTTAAAATCCATTCTCTTTTCATATAATCTCAGTATCTGACTATACAATAACTTTCTATCTATACGTCTTCATGTTTTCCAGTCCAGCTTGCCTGTGCTTTAGGAATATAAAACAAAAAAATAATAAAGTTCTATCCACAATTTTACTAAGGTCATTTCCATAGTTCTCATGTAAAGCTTCTCTTGGAAAGTGCAGTATACACATGTAATGATACAACACACTTAAGCAATACTTTTATTATTAAGTGTAGGTTTTAAAAGAAGAGTAATGTCGAGACACAACCGATGGGAGCTCTATGTACAGAATTTGTTAAACTAAGTGTGGGTGGGGATGGAGAGAGGAAAGGAGGAGTCACAAACTTGGGGTTCTTCCCTCCTCAGCGAGGTCAGCACAGACATTCAGTCGCTCGTACTTTCGCACGGGGAGAACTGCACTGTTACTAATACAGCTACAAACACAGACACAGGGAGCAGGGAGTGGGGCTGTTCCACTACACAGGGACAGGCCTTCTGGGCAGAGAGAGCTTTCAAATACAAGAGAGAAATTCCGGACTTCGGGATAAGCCAAGGAAAACGAGTTGAGCGTATCCAGCAAGTTGACAAACTAAGCATGTGGAGGGAGAAAGAAAAGGGAAAACCCATCGAGTTGTAGCAGCACTGATTTCAAACCACCTGAACCAAGTGCATGCGTGTTCACAGGGACTGGGGGGAGAAAGGCCCACAGGAACCTTTGCCTACTGAAACAAGTGGGTCCATACTGAACTGGGGGGCACTACAGCAGTTACAAGAGAAAATGGAGAACCCAGAACAGATACCAGATGCTTGACTAAAACCAGGGTTAAAAATAGACAAACAACCTTAGGACAATTTGTTTCATACACAATTTACAGTAGATTGGGGGGATTTTTTTTCTTTCCAGTCAAACACAGAAGTCACAGAAAATACATCTGCTGCTCCCACAGTGCCCTTTTCACCCCAAAAAAGGTCAACAAAACACCAGTCACAGCCATACTCACATGGATTTGGTTCAAAACCTTGTTATGTTTCACTTAGGGTCATTTCTGCAGCTTTAACAATCTGGTTTTTTTCTTTTTCTTTCCTTTTTTTCCTGGTTTTCCCTCCCCCAGGAAGTGCAGTTCATTCCCGAGCAGGACTGTTAACAGCAAACCATGGGCTGGGGGCAGCTGGAAAACTCTTCACGTGCACCATCAGCAGAGCATGGGCTGTTTCAGGGGAACTCAGGGTTTCCTCCTCCTCTGCAGCCAGTTCAGAGCCACGAGCTCTCCTGACCTGTGTCCTGCAGGTGAGGGACGTCCCTACTGCTGCCACCCGGCCCCTTCCTGCTGGGACACCAGAACGACCCCAGCAGCACAGAGACTGAGCCAGGCTGCTCACACCCTGCTCTAGAGGGAGGGGAGGCTGTGGTTGGCAGGGTCCCCCAGCAGCTGCTGTTCCCCCCCAGGGACAGGGCTCTCCTGGTGCTCCCACGGGGCGGGTGCAGAGGAACCGCAGCGGGGTCTGGAGCTTTACAGAGGACAGGCTGCCTGCAGAACTGAGACAGACTCTTTCCCAGGGCACGGGAAGGCAGGGAGAAAGGTGGGGGACTGTCTCCTGTTGGCAGATTTTTCTTTTAAGGAAAAAAAAAAAAAAAAAAAGCACAAAGCCCCAAAGAAGCACAACGGGAGGAAACTCTTCTGGCAACGGAACCGGAGGGTTGGGGGCGGCACAGAAACCACGTCTGCTACTGTGGCACTGCTACAGGTCTATGAGCTGATCCACCAGCAGCAAAGACCTGGCTATGTTGGGAAGACTGGACTCAGAGCTTCCACTGTTGTTTCTAGAATGCCCACCTGAAAGTGTGAGAGATAGGAATTCAGTATTGAACAGGACACACACACGCGACAGTTTCAGAAGTTCAAGATCAAGCAAGAAAGAAAAAAGCCAAAGCAAACCAGAAAATTGGCTCAAGCCCTTCTCATGACTTGTATCACCACAGCAAAGACATCCCCTCCTTGCTCTTCCACCCTCTCCCCCCAAGCCAAACCAACACAGCAGCCAACAAATCCCTACAAACCAGTTCTTTCCCCAAGGTTTATCCAAGCTGCAGAATCCTGTCCTTGCTAAAGGGTCTCTAAAGCAATTACAAGGACTCCCATAGCCCACAGAAAGGACAATTCAGAGTTTTAAATCTTGAAAAGTAGTTGCTATTTTAAGAGCATCTTTGGGTTGCAGCTGCTCCCAGGAGAGCTGAGCTGTCATGGGGATTCCTGAAACTGGGAAGAATCCCAGAATGGTTTGGGCTGGAAGGGACTTTAAAGCCCATCTGGTTCCAAGCCCCCAGGATGCTCCTCTGCACTCAAGGCAGCCTAATTTGGCCCAGCCTGGGGAGAAATCTCCTCTGCCTTCCAGCAGGAGCAGGGTTTGTAATGTCTGGTCAGGCCCTGAAAGCCAACCCTGCAGAGCAGGGCTACAGCACATTCCTGCTGGGACCACAAATGGACCCAGGGAAGCCAAAAAGTTCTGTGATCAAACTGAAAAAAAAAGGCAAAAAAACCTAAGAAAAAAAAAATAAAGGAGCTCTGGAGTTGTCTTTAAACCTCCACTAGTACAGCAAAGGCTGGAACCAAAACTTTTCAGTGCTGGGACTGCAGGGAGGACTCACTTCACTGACCAGGCTGGGAAATGCAGCCTAATTCTGTCCCTAAACACCTAAAAACACTGCACTGTTGTTGCTTTTAAGCCAACAGAGCTGCTGCTTCTCCATAACCCTGTGTAAGGGTGAAGCTGCTGCCAAATATCACATTAATGGGACTGAGGTGACAGAATGGTCTCAGGTCCCACAGACTCTCCTGTCAGAGCCCTTCAAATGAGGTGGGACCATCAACCAAACTCCTTACATTCAGTTCCCACCTTTGAAAGACCAGTCAGAAGTGAAAAAACCTCACTTTCAGCAGTTTTGGGGGCTATAAAGGATTGTCACCATCCTCCTCCTTTCCTGGGCCTCATGCCAAGCTCCCTGAAAAGCCAAGGATGTCCTGGACAGTAAATGAGAACGTGGGAGAACACAGATCTCACTGCGCTTCAGCCAGAGGTGTCTGTGCCCTCCTGGCAGGCTGGGAAAAGTCACCTCATGGGATCTGAAATCCTTCCACTTCTTATTTTTTGGGACATGGAATCTTCTCAGACAGAGAATCTACAGGAATTTCAAGGCCAGTGTAACCCAGAGACAGCCTAAGCTCACTAAACACAGCCTGGTGATCTCTCAGTCTGGGATTTGGACCAGTCACATGCACTGCAGCACCACTGCCCCAGAACTCATTTATATGTTCACTGTTTTCCTTCCCTTTCTCATCCCCATATCCTGGCTTACCTTGTGAATTTTTGGATATCAACACTGGAATTGGGTCAAACTCATCTTCTGTCACTTTTTCAGAGCCCTCAGGAGCATCAAAGCCTGATATCAGGTTAGTATCTTCTGCAGCACAGGAGAGAGAGAGAGGTAAAGAAGCAAAGACAGCAGAGAGGCTGGTTAGAATTGCCAGGAAGGGTTAGAACATCTTTATGTTTTCAGAGACAGAGTTTAGAAGGTGAAATAAAGTTGGTAAGTTTGGGTAAGAAGGAAGAGAGCCAATTAAACACAGAAGTGGAGGGGAGAAACCAAACCAAACCAAACCAAGCAAGTCACAGGACCCAGAATAAACCGTGGCCGCTCTGAAGGCTCAGCTGGACAGTTCAGAGCTGGGGTTAAACCCCCAAGGACTGAAGGTGTTCTTTGCCTTGGTCTGAGAGCTCAGTCTGGCTCTCAGCTCCCACGAACAGGGAGAGAAGGACTGGGGGAAAAAAGAACACACAGAAGGAATTGCAGTCCTGCAATAAGACAAACCCCTGAGCTTTCACCCGTGGTGATAAAACAAGAAGTGCAACATGAAGTCAGATTTACAAGGAGTTTACAATGCCTGAAAACATAACCTGGTACTGAGAGGGATGTTTCAAAGGCCCTAGAGAAGTTCTGGGAGATAATTCCATTGATCTCAAACCATGTCAGCTGCAGTTTGACACTGGGTGGGAGGCACTTCCAACCATTTCCAGAGGAGAGGAGACATTTATCCACCTTCAGAGGTACCTTCACACTTGCTGTGCATCACTACTTGTTACTTTAGACACCTGAAATACCTTCCCAAATCTGCTCCTCAATTCCTACATGAAATATTTCTGAAAGCTCAGCAAGGACAGGTCCAAGCTGATGGTTTCCATGGAACAGAAACGTTCCTGTTTGACCCCTACTGGGAATAAAAGCTCTTTACTTAAAGCTGACAAAGATGTTACCAGGTCTGGGGTTGGACAATGCAAGACATCTCTTGTGGAACTACACTGTGCTCTGGAGGATCAGACCCAGGAAAAACCAAGCCCAAACCACAGAATCAATGAGATCATCAAGTGACCCAACACCACCATGTCAACCAGACCACGGCACTGGTCTTAAAATGTTCCAGAGAGGAGTGCAAGGAGTCAAATACACAGAGGTGCTTCATCTCAACAGGACATCTCCTCTTGTGACCCCTCTGCCTCCAGAGTTACTTCTTTGTGCCTCTGCAAGCATCCCTGTCCCCTCCATGCCATCCACACACACCCCTGCCCACGGCCCTGGAGCTGCTGCACAAGGTGCTGAAGGAGCACAGCTCAGCTCTGGACTATCCTGAGCAGAGGGAAAGGCTGCAAAGTCTGTGTCCCTGCTTGGACACAACTCCAAAAGCACTGGAGCTCAGCTCAGGGACTTGTACCACCAGACACACACACAGAGCTCGTGCTGAATTCAGCAAATGCAAATTTAGGGCCCCTGAAGGCTGAGCACCAACTCTGAGGGCAACAATCAGCCCAGTAAGGACAAGGACAGGATGCTGGGGCATCACTGGGACACCAGTCCCTGCTCAGAGCATGGCTGCTTTTCCAGCCCCCCTGGTCCCACAGGTAACAGGCAGTGCCTCAGTTCCATGGGCTGAGGATCCCCAGGGACAGCAGCACCTGCCCGGGGCTGTTACACATCACCAACACCAGGACTGGACAAACAAAGCCAACAAGTAAAGACTGGGACTCAGGTACAACTGATAACCACACCCAGAGCTAAAAAATTAGGGGTTGAAAACAAGCCATAAGTGAGTTCTGGAAGATTTTAGTGTCTTTCCCCCCACCCCTCTCCTGCCAGCAGTCTCACTCTCACCCAACACAACCCCTGCCCATCCCAAGGGAACCTGGTCATTCATGTCCTCAGTCAGCCACACCAACAACACTGGGGCTCTGCTGAGTTCCAGGATGGAGCAGCAGCTGCTCCACACACAGTTCAAAGCATTTACACAAAATAAAGTGGCCCACAAGTGTATTAGAGCACTGAGCAATTAGAACCACTGCTTGTTTAACCCAAAAGCTCTGTGGAAAACACCAACTCATTCTGAAGTGCCATCAAGTGTAAAAATTGATTACAAAGTGTTTTTACAGCAATTCCTCCAAGGACAGACCATTTTCTGTTGCTATAGGGATACTCACCCCATGAGCTGAGCACAGCCCAGCACCAGGGAGCATCCAGGAATCAGCACTGGTGCTCTGGGCCTCTCTATACAAGGCAATAAACAGCTCAGAAGCCCTGGCCTTCCCTCCCACCCAATATTCCCTGCAAGTCTGGCCTAGATGAGTCACTCCCCAACCCCTGCACTGTCCCCAGGGGACACAGGTCCTGCTCACAGCTGTTCCAGTCCAGGACAGGGATGTGCCAGAGCAGGAGAAGGTCCCTGTGCACATCACACTCCAGCTGACAGCTCTTCACAGCATTCCTGTGCCACTGCTCCAGCCATGGAGAGGGCCTGGATTTTGGCTTGAAGGAGAAGAAAGCACCACCTGAGCTGTGACCCAGCTCCAGGGTCCTCAGCTCTTGTTTACTGATGACAGAGACCAGAGCTGTGATCACTGCACAGCTCCACTGCAGCTCAAAGCCTTCTGCACTGGAAGGGCTGATCTGCAGCTCCTGGGAATCAACACACACATGATTTGCTTCTCCTCTTCAGCTCTGCTTTTGTGTTTTCATAAACTGTTTCACTCATCTGTGTTTGCTGTGACACTGCAGTTTGACTCCAGAACCTCTGAACTCCCCTGATAAGGAAAGCAGTCTCTAGAAGGGAAAGGGCTCAGTCACAGCCCTGAGATGCCAACTCCAACAAACCAAAAACATTCCCTTTCTTTCAACAACCTGTGACATGAGTATCAGGCTCCCTCCTAGAATTAAAAACACAGCATAAAACCAGGTCTTAAATCCTATGTGAAGAAAGCAGAAGCAGAGAGCACTCCCTGAGGAAGGGCTGCACACAGAGCCCATCCCTCATGCCTGCTGGATCCCTTCTGCTGGATCCCTCTTCCATGACCTGTTCTGACAACCCTTGTCTTTACAGTCAAGCTGAATACTTTATAATTTTTTCCCTTAGTACTTCAGTGTATGTTCTAAGTTTCACCAGCTTGGGAAGAAAAGAAAACAATGGCTTGGGGAAAATAAAAGATGACACCACCAGAACAGGTCAGAGCACCTGCCTGGGCAAACCAGCACCTGCCCATCAGCTACAGCCCACACAGGAGATCAGAGGCCAGTTTACCTTTGTGAGGCTGAGCTGCAAAAGCTACAGGAGCAAACTCATCCAGGAGATCAGCAGCAGGGTTAGAGAGCAGGGAACAGTCAAGCAGAGAGTCTTCCCCAGTGAGAGAGTCTGGATCCAGGTGAGCATCCCAAGGTAGCATTGAACAGGACACAAACAGTGTTAAGCTCATTCCCACACTCCCATTCCCACACACTCAGGGCACAAGCAGAGCTGTGATCCAGGCAGCACAAAACCTGCCATTTCTTGTGATGGGAAATGTTTCATTGCTCTCGGTGAGGGCAAAGTCCAACACCTGCAACAACACTTCCCATGTCCTCTGGGCTGACCTGCCCCAGTGACAGGTTAAAGAAGGGCTGTGCAGGGAGGGAAGAGCTGCACTGTTCCACCAGAGCCCTCTGAAAAGAGCTCAAGTCCACCTGCTATGAAAAGTGGCAAAATCAAGGCCTGCACAGTGAGAAAGGGCCAGGAATTGCTTCCTGATATAACCCCACAACAGATAAATCAGGGACTGCTCCAGAGTTCTAAAGCCCTTCATCAGAGCAAAGCTCCAGCTCCTGCAGGTCTGTGATGGTGGGCTCCAGGAATACTGTACCATGGAGTCATGGACTATCCTGAGCTGGAAGGGACACACAAGGCTCATCCAGTCCAACCCCTGCCCCTGCACAGACACCCCAACAATCCCACCCTGTCCCTGTTGTCCAAACCCTCCTGGAGCTCGGGCAGGTTTGGGGCTCTGCCCAAACCCTGGGGAGCCTGGGCAGTGCCCACCCACCCTCTGGGGGGAGAACCTTTCCCTGAGATCCAACCATTCCTCACCAGCAAAGTGACAATGCCCTCTGAGGAACCACACAGCTCACACAAGCAAGCCCAGGCCACAGTGGTGGAAGAGCAGCAAGAAGAAGATGCTCCCGTGGCTGCAGGCAGTGCTTTGTGGTTCCCAGCCCCCCCAGCCCCTCGTGCCTCACCAACCTGTTCTGTTGGAGGCCACGGACTCGCTCTGGGACACGAGGCGCTGGGGCAGCGGCGCCTCCAGCCCCGGGATGAGACTCTCCACAGCCACGTCAGCTTTTCCTTTCCACAGGGACAAGGCAGCAGAGCACAGGAGAAGCCAGTTAGTTTGCAAGAAAAAGCAGAGGCAGGAGCTGAGGCAGCAGTTGTGTGAATCCCTCAGTGACCCTGTAACACGTCAGCACAGGAGGCTGGAGTCCAGTGTTAATGTGATCATGAGGGAAGACACAACTCATTAGTGTTTGTTGGGGCTGAGACTTTATTTGGTTTAATTTGTTCATTTTAATTTGTGCAAGCCCAATTTGAAACACCCAGAAGGTGGAACAGCAGGTTAATAAACACCTGCCCTGCAGCTGAGCAGCAGGTCTGGGCTGGGCAAATGTCCACAGCAGAAAGAAAACAGTGACCACTGTGGAGTCCCCTTGAAACAGGAATAACAGAGTTAATGTATCTGCTTTGGAGCCTTAGCAGGGTCCCAGCTAAGCCTGGAAAAAGCCAAGATGGGGGACTTTTTTTTTCATTTATGGATCCAAATAAGCAAGGACTGCACAGCCAACAGAGAGGTGACAAAATTTAGGAACTTGGCATCTTACTGGAAACCCCAGTATTGTCTCATCTCATCCATCCTGTGGATACAACAGGAGACGTTTACAAAGGCTGGATGGAAACACTGGGTTTACTGGAACCACAAAGGGAGGGACAGAGCCATGGCAGGACCTGTCACAGCCACAGGCAGTGTTTGTCTGGGTCTCTTCTTCAGGGATCAATGTCAAGGTAATGACCAAGTTAAATTAAAGGACCCGAATGTTAGAACCAGAAAGGGGCTAACTGGTCAGCCTAAGAGAGATTAATGATCATTTTTGTTGCCACAGCAATGTGTGTGCCTGTGATCTGCAGGATCATCACCTAAGAGCATGCAGACAACTGCCAAAAATTGCAAAAGGGAGAAGAGGTTTTACTGTTATGGGGACTCATGTCCTTCTTCTCTATTCAACCCACAGGTTGCACCCAGCTGGGACCCCAACCCACACCAGCAGCTGATGGCAACTGCCTGACCCTGCAATTATTTGGCAAATGGATCAAAATATGATTTTGCAGCATTCCAAAGTCTTGGTCCTGCCTGGAGCCTGTTGCATCCAGGCTCACAGCAGCCTAGCACATTATTCCCAGCATTCCCCAGGTCCAGGGAATGCTGTCCTTCCCCATGCTCTTGTTGAGGGTCTGTGGAGAGACAGACCAGTTCTGTGCCTGGGCTGTGGTTAAATACAAAGTCTTGACTGGAAATAGAGGGATTTGGGGCATCTTCTCCTTCAATTAACAATTAACTTTGCTCTGCCAAGAGAACACACAACGGTGTCACGCTGCTGTGCCAGACCAGGTACAACCTGCACTCCAGGTCACACACCAACTCTGCTCCTCAGCTGTTACTCTCATGGAGACAAGGCAGATCTGTCTCAGCACAATCCACAACTCCCCACACGTCGTTTCACCAACACCAGGGGCTGTTTGGGGAGCCCAGAGGGTGCACATGGAGTCACCACGGGGGACAGGACAGGCCAGACAGAGGGAGGGGGCACAGGCCAGGCCATGCCAGGCAGAGGGAGGGGGCACAGGCCAGGCCATGCCAGGCAGAGGGAGGGGGCACAGGCCAGGCCATGCCAGGCAGAGGGAGGGGGCACAGGCCAGGCCATGCCAGGCAGAGGGAGGGGGCACAGGCCAGGCCATGCCAGGCAGAGGGAGGGGGCACAGGCCAGGCCATGCCAGGCAGAGGGAGGGGGCACAGGCCAGGCCATGCCAGGCAGAGGGAGGGGGCACAGGCCAGGCCATGCCAGGCAGAGGGAGGGGGCACAGGCCAGGCCATGCCAGGCAGAGGGAGGGGGCACAGGCCAGGCCATGCCAGGCAGAGGGAGGGGGCACAGGCCAGGCCATGCCAGGCAGAGGGAGGGGGCACAGGCCAGGCCATGCCAGGCAGAGGGAGGGGGCACAGGCCAGGCCATGCCAGGCAGAGGGAGGGGGCACAGGCCAGGCCATGCCAGGCAGAGGGAGGGGGCACAGGCCAGGCCATGCCAGGCAGAGGGAGGGGGCACAGGCCAGGCCATGCCAGGCAGAGGGAGGGGGCACAGGCCAGGCCATGCCAGGCAGAGGGAGGGGGCACAGGCCAGGCCATGCCAGGCAGAGGGAGGGGGCACAGGCCAGGCCATGCCAGGCAGAGGGAGGGGGCCCTGGGTTTGTTGTTACCATTCCCAGTGTCTGACGTGCTGCCGAAGGGGTCGGCCAGAGGCAGGAGGTCGGGGAGCAGAAGTGCAGGCTCGGGAGATTTGAGTCCCTCAATCAGTTTCTCTGGATTAAGCAGGAAAAGGAGGAAGGAAAGCAACAGAGAGAAAAGGCAAAAGAAAAGAAAAGACCACATTAATCAGGTGCTCAGTTCACGGCTCTCTGTGTGAGCCTCAGAGCAGCATCTGCACCACCTTGTGTGCAAATGGCTCCACCACTGGATCCAGAACAGTCTGGGTTGGAAAGGACCTTAAAGCTCATCCTGTTCCACCCCTGCCATGGGCAGGGACACCTCCCACTATCCCAGGTGGCTCCACCCTGGCCTTGGACACCCCCAGGGATGGAGCAGCCACAGCTTCTCTGGGCACCCTGTGCCAGGGCCTCCCCACCCTCATTGTAAAAAAATTCTCTCTTTAATCTAAAACTGCCTCTCCTTTAGTTTGACAGCACCATCCCTTGTCCTGTCACAACAGGCCCTGATAAAAAGTTTGTCCCCAATATCACTTAGAGACACCAGAGGGCAGCTGNCAGAGGGAGGGGGCACAGGCCAGGCCATGCCAGGCAGAGGGAGGGGGCACAGGCCAGGCCATGCCAGGCAGAGGGAGGGGGCACAGGCCAGGCCATGCCAGGCAGGGGGAGGGGGCACAGGCCAGGCCATGCCAGGCAGAGGGGGGGGGCACAGGCCAGGCCATGCCAGGCAGAGGGAGGGGGCACAGGCCAGGCCATGCCAGGCAGAGGGAGGGGGCCCTGGGTTTGTTGTTACCATTCCCAGTGTCTGACGTGCTGCCGAAGGGGTCGGCCAGAGGCAGGAGGTCGGGGAGCAGAAGTGCAGGCTCGGGAGATTTGAGTCCCTCAATCAGTTTCTCTGGATTAAGCAGGAAAAGGAGGAAGGAAAGCAACAGAGAGAAAAGGCAAAAGAAAAGACCACGTTAATCAGGTGCTCAGTTCACGGCTCTCTGTGTGAGCCTCAGAGCAGCATCTGCACCACCTTGTGTGCAAATGGCTCCACCACTGGATCCAGAACAGTCTGGGTTGGAAAGGACCTTAAAGCTCATCCTGTTCCACCCCTGCCATGGGCAGGGACACCTCCCACTATCCCAGGTGGCTCCACCCTGGCCTTGGACACCCCCAGGGATGGAGCAGCCACAGCTTCTCTGGGCACCCTGTGCCAGGGCCTCCCCACCCTCATTGTAAAAAAATTCTCTCTTTAATCTAAAACTGCCTCTCCTTTAGTTTGACAGCACCATCCCTTGTCCTGTCACAACAGGCCCTGATAAAAAGTTTGTCCCCAATATCACTTAGAGACACCAGAGGGCAGCTGGTGTCCAGCAGACCCGGGTCACCTGAGACAGGTGAGACCATCTCACCACCGTGTGCTGCTCCCCCTGTAAACCAGCCCACAGCTCCTGCACTGCTACCCCAAAGCTTAACATGACCCACTGAACCCCAAACTTAAAGATTAATTTCCCCCTCTCCCTCCTACGCTGAGGAATCCTTTGTAATGAGGAGAAACAAGAGATGATGAGCTGAGGTGTGAGAGCCAGGAGGACAACTCTGCTCAAGGAGGGAACCTTGGAGCCCTTAAGAGCTGAAGCAAAACCAGAAATGGAGACCCTGCAGCTCCAGCCAGCAGAGATTGCCCCGGGGTTAAAGAGCTGTGCAGCCACCAAGCAGTTAATTCACCATCAGGTTTCAAATCAGACACTTTGCTGTCAGCACAACTCCTGAGCTTCCCTTCCCCCTCACACAAACACAGATACCTGGGCAAGGAGTTAATCTCAATTATTCACCCCGTGGCTGAGTGATTTCCCAATCTCTAACCAGGTTTGCAACAAGGAGATTATTTAGCTTTCACTAGAGTTGCTTCACAGAACAAGAAGAGAAAGGACAATTTCAGGATTTACCAGAAGTAATCACCTGCAGCAGAACAGCACTGGTAAAATTTGCTCCACATGGACAAATCTGGTCATTTCAGCTTGTTGGAATGACTCCATTTATCATCTAACATTCACATGTTACAAATTGATACATCTATATTTTAATTCTTGAGTTCAAAGACTGGTGTGATTATTTATTTCCCAAAGAAAATATGCTCACAGCTGCACAAAAGCAGGGGAATCCTGCTGTATAAGAGACTGACCATGCTGAGAACACCAAAGAAAAGCTATTACATACACAGTAATAATATCCATCTTTTTTATTGCCCTATATAAATAATAAAATAGCCTGGTGGCTTTAGAACTGCCTATTTAAAGCAGGACAAATTCTATTCCCTATGAAAACCTTCGCAAGCCAACACTTTAAAGCAACCAGGAGGGGAAGGAAACCTAAAAATCAGCCCAAGAGGCAGCTGTTGTATCATTAAAGGCCTGAAAAGGTCAACTGAAAGGAAAAACCTGGTGGGAACAGCAGCCTGAAATGTACCTGAACCCTTCCCAGCTCTGTGAGGAACACAAAATTTTACAGACTGCATGTGCCAAAAGTCACCCCAAGTGCAGAGGGCCCATCCCTGGGCTCTGTGGCACAGCAGGGGCTTTGTCCTGGGGGAAGGAGAGCTGGGGCAGGGGCTTGGGAACCAAGGGGTGTTAATGGTGTCAGGGTGGGGCTGAGCAATGGGACACAACGCAGGGGAGGGGCACAACACCCACATCAACCCTTTTACCACTCCAAGTGTCCTGCTCCTTGAGGTCTCCCTCCTCTTCCCTCACCTTTCTGACAGTCACTCCTGTCTCATCACTGAACTGCCCCTTGGGCAGGTACTAGAGCTGCCTGTTGGGATCAGCCACACTTTTTAACCACATGGAAATTATGAAAACAAATGTGGTGTTCTCCCTAAATGTTCATTTTCCCCCCTGTCCCCCAGGCCCAGCTGGTTTTAAGCAAAGCTTTAGGCTGTCAGTGGTTCTTTGCCTGATTTTGATCCCTGTCTCAGGAGATCTCCCTCACTGCTGGTGCTCAGGCAGCCCCTGCATCCCCCAGTGCACCATTAAAAGGCACTTCTATCTCTTTTCAGTGAGGCTGAGAAGTTCAATAAAAACAAGAAGGTGGCAGGATGGGTGGGAAAGGAGGGGAAGTGAAATCAGGTGCCTCAGCCTATTTTGAGGCCTAGCAGTTCATTCCCTGCTTTCTGGTTTGACCTGTAGGAGAAAGAGATAAAATAAAGGAACAGTTTCATTAAGTGGTTGGAAAATCACCTTCAACAAGGAGCCAAGGCAAGGCTAGAGAAGGCCCAGTGAAATCCATGGCTCTGTGTTAATTAGCAGGAGTTCCTTCTCAGGAGTGAGGTTTGCTCTCTTCAGCACAACTTGCCTACAAAAGGCCACCTGTGCCAAACAAAGTCTTTCTGAATCCACACCAGCTGCTCAAGTCCCAGAACACCTCGTGCCTTGGCAGTGCCACCAAACCCAGCTCCAGCCCCTGCTCCACCACAGCTCCAGTGCTGGGGGCAGGAACTCGGGGAGGGATGTCCTGCCCATCCCCTGGGCACCAACATGGGCAGCTGCAGCTGAACTACAGCCAGACCTGGACAGAAAAACCAATCCCCTGTGGCACTGAACTGCACTTTGGGTCCTGCTCCCCAGGGAATTCTCCAGCAGGAGTTCAGGCTCCAGGGGAAAACCTTCTTCCACCTGCATGTGGAGTCATGGATGAGATGGGGAGAAACCAGAAGGGATTGGAATGAGTAAGAAGAGACCAAACTGGGATAACCAGTCTGGTTCCTGTGAGCTGTACAAAGACAAGTGCCCAGGGACATGGACACAAGGTGACCACCAGCACATGGCACAGTTCTGCCATTTCCAGAGAGATTTTGGTGACAGCCTGGGGCAGGGACTGCTCCAGAACATCCCCTCCCATGTGCCACCCCTCAGCCAGATGTGCTGGAGGGAGCCAAGAGAGATGCTTTGCCACTGCAGCACCAGTTTCTGGTGACTCTTAGGGCACATGGGCACAACCCCAAGTGGTTTTAGGAGAGAGCACAATGGCAAAGATGCAGCAAACAGCAACAGAACAAGAAATAATAGAAACTCCCCCAATGCTGCAGTTTCAGGGCTCATTACAGCTCATTTAGTGCCTGTGTAAAGCTCAGAGTGGGGTGTGACAGGACACCATCTGTATCAATCACCACACAGTTAAATTCAGGGTTTGCAGTATCAGAGGTGCTTCTGCCTCAAAGCCAAGAGACAAATCCTGATCCTTCACATGCAGACACACAACAAGCCCGAGGACAGACAAGGTTAAGACAAGCAACCCAATACAAAGGTATTTGATCTCATACAGCTCCTGAAGGGCTCTCAGGATGGGCTTTCATTGAACTCCAGCTGGGAAATGTGTGTTTTAACCCATAACTGTGCTCCCACATGAAGTTGCCTCTTGGAGACATCCTCAGTCAGACTCCCAAAAACCTGCCAGATGCTTCCCAGGTCACAGGGAAGTAAAGCCTGATCCAGGTGCAGGACGAGCTGACCACTGGTGTTTCATTTTCTGTTGGATTTCCTGCTGTGCCCATTCCCAGCCCTGGCAGGGCAGGTTTGCTGTGCCTGTGCAGGGGCCAGTGAGGACCATGGCTGAGTAAGCAGCTCACCAGCAAGCCTTGAGAAGGTGTCCAAGCTTTAAAGCACACAGGGGGGTTAAAAAGTGCCCCATCAACCCTTCCCAGAGGTAAAGCCCAGCCACACACTGCAGCCTTTAGATGAGTATTTCACCTTCTTCCCGAGGTCCCTGCTCCTCACTGTAAGAAATTCCTGATTGTTTTCTGTCAGAGTGAGAAAAGGTTGCTGCAGAAAAAGCAAAGCAAGAGTCTACAGCTAAGGGGCCTTGGAGGATCCCCAAATGCCTGATGCCTTTTCAGAGACTGGAAAACCAAATCACTTCCCCCAGGAATGAAAGCAAGAGCCTTTCCTCTGATTTGCACTAAAAGAAGGAAATGAAGCCATTGAATTAACTATGGAATTGTATCTTGGGACAAGCAAACAAGTTCAAAACCCATGCACTGGTTGAGAAGCACAACTTTGGACAATCCAGTGAGAAAATACTGACCTTTGCCTTCAGATCCCTCCTCTAACACATGCACAAATCTGAGTGAGATTCACAATTAGTCCATTTGCACAGATGTGCATGTGCAACACCAGCACTGCCCAAGGCTCTGCTGACAGGCTGCAGCTACTCTGGGCCAGACACCCCTAATACAACAAAGAATATGCAGCAAGCATTTTAAGAAGGACTAGAGTTAGGAAAAAACCATGAATCAAGAGAAGAGGGAGGCAAACAGGCTTTTAGTCAGAGCAGGCTATTAGAGAGAATAAAGAGTCCTGAGGAACCTGCAAGTTAAAAGGGGAATGGAGGCAAAAATCTGCCCTGAACTGAGAACACAGAACAACCAGGATGCACCATCTCCAAGCCAAGGAGGGGCAGCAGCACCACACACAGCAAGGCCAGTACTCACTGGAGGGAGAGAAAAACACAGACAGCTCAAGAGAGGACACAGCAGAGTCCTTTTCCTCGGGTGGCAACTGGGAAAGAAAGACAAGGTTGTAAAACTCCTGCCAGGTCAGCTGTGCTGGGAGTGGGAGGGAAATAACCACCGTGGGCAGGGATTAGTCACTTGGGATGACTTCTGCCTATTGACTGATCAAGTGTAACAGATTAAAGGAGGCCTTGAATGTTATTCAACAACTGAGGACTTGGACTGACCAAGGGAAGACACTGGACTTTAATTTTCCTAATGGAGCTGCTGTGAAATGGGATTGTTTCTTATAAAGCACAAACAGAAAGAGAAGGTGAATAAAGGCAATTGGAAGGCTCTGAATACACAGCACTTTGTAAACACCATGGAGGAGACCTGGACAACATTTAAAAGGGCTCCTGAAGAGATCAAATCAAGCAAATTTAGTTTCACATTCAAGGTCTCAAATATTAGTAAAATAACAAATTATACCCCCTCAGATCAAGCTTGAAAACATTTAGTTGTGACTCCCAAGGTCTGTTGCTTTCTTGCTCCAAATCACCACACCACCATATTGTCCTCTCAGTTAATGCAGTTAATGCAGCAATTAATCCATCAAGTTCCCAGATGAGTAGCTGCCCTTTTGCATCTTCCCAACTCAAGATGCAAACTCAGATCATTAGTACACACCAAAATGTGGCTGTGCTTGACTGTAATTATCTCACTGTGTCATCTCAGTACAAATAAATTCTCATTAGAAATACAGTTTTTCTATTACAGTTGTTACAAACACCCTGACATAGGTGGGCACCCAGTTATCAGAATTTATGGCCCTGGGGAAGTGTTATGCTGATTAAAAACATCTCATCAAGTACTTTGTGCCAAAAAATAAAAGACTCTCCTACATTAATAACAGTGGCCCTGTCACAGCAGCTGAAATTGTGTTTTGACAAGGTTGTCAGTGCTTTGAGTCCCAGCTCACGTTTCCAGGGGCCAGGAACTGCCACCTTCAGCAGCCTCATCTCAACACCTCGGGATTCTGTGCCATTCCCAGTTCTTCAAACATTCCAAGAGCCTGACACTCCCCTCCAGCTCCCTGTGCTGCTTTGAGACAAAGCTGGGACCCAGCTCCTGAAGCTCCCAAAGGCCAAGCATTCAACATAGTCAGAAGAGTCCAGCTTTTTGCTTAAAACTTGGATTTTTGAAGCCATTTACATTTTGAGCAGGAAGGGTTACCAGGGTACATTTCTGGTAACCAGCTCTAGATCAGGCCAAGGGTGTGGACACGTTTTGTTTGGAAGTTGCACTGCAAGGCATCTATTTCCTTACCCTGACAAGCACCCTCAGGGTAATGTGACAACACAGCAGTCCATGAGTATTTGTAGGGAATAAAAAGGCAAACATCACCCCTAAAGTGCTATTTAAAGGCTTTGGAAAACTCCCCCATGGCAATGACTCTTTAATAAGCAACTGTTTGCCTTTGATCCAAGTTCAGTGTGTGCCCAGCTGGCACAGATGTGCTCCCCAGGTCTGTGTGTCCTTCCCAGCTGTTCCTGCTTGTTCACTGAGCTGTGCTACACATGGAATTTCTCTTGGAGTTTTTTAAAGCCAAGACAATGTGGCAGAGGGGTTGGTGTTCCTCTAACAGATAACTCACACCACAGACACATGAATTACTGCAGGGAAGGAATGGTGGTGTAAATTCCCAAAGAATGACCAATTCTCTGTAAAAAAAAAAATAATCATTGTGCCAAGGTGGCATTGGACTCAGTACTGGCACAGAGTTTATCTGGAAATGAGTTAAGGAGGAAACACTCCCTCCCAGCCCAAACCAACAGCTGAAAGGAACATTTCTGGCAGTACCTCAGAGGGCATTTCACTGGGGCCAGCCACCACTTACTCAAAATCCGGATGTGAGCAGATGCTTCTAAAGTGAAGAGGATGAGTCTGAAACCTCCCCTGCACTAATGGAAGGCTGAGTGCAGATAAGTGTGTCAGGCAGCACTTGAGCATTTCAGTGGCTGATAAGGAACATGGGCCAGAGCAGCAGCACCACGTGCTCTGGGTCAAACCTTTCAGGGAAAGCTCTGCAAAACAGGTTTAGAAACTCCAGACTTGAGACACTCAGGGAGTGAAGCCTTGTGGTGGTTTGCCCCTGGCTGGATGCCACTCTCTCACTCCCCTCTGCAAACAGACAGAGGAGAGAAAATAGAACAAAGGGTTCTTTGGTCGAGATAAGGACCAGGAGAGATCCCTCACTGATCATCACAGGCAAAACTCCAAGTAGGAATAGCAACTAAATTATTATTAACAAAATCTGATCTCGAGAATGAGGAGTAAAATAAATCTTCAAAACACCTTTCAAGTTCTCCCTCCTCCTCCCCAGGGGTGCAGGGAGATGGGAATGAGGGTTATGGTCACTTGTAGTTTCTGCCACTGCTCAGAGAGGATCCTTCCCCTGTCCCTCCCACAGCAACAGTCNGAGAGAAAATAGAACAAAGGGTTCTTTGGTCGAGATAAGGACCAGGAGAGATCCCTCACTGATCATCACAGGCAAAACTCCAAGTAGGAATAGCAATTAAATTATTATTAACAAAATCTGATCTTGAGAATGAGGAGTAAAATAAATCTTAAAAACACCTTTCAAGTTCTCCCTCCTCCTCCCCAGGGGTGCAGGGAGATGGGAATGAGGGTTATGGTCACTTGTAGTTTCTGCCACTGCTCAGAGAGGATCCTTCCCCTGTCCCTCCCACAGCAACAGTCCTTCATACATTGCTGCCACGTGGGTCACTTCTCCACAGGAGCAGTCCCTCAGGGACAGGGTCCCCCACGGGGCACGAGTCCTACCAGGAAATCCTGCTCCAGGGTGGGCTCCTGTCCCCACAGGGCAGCAGGTCCCTGCCAGGGCCCTGCTCCAACATGGCCCTCCCCCGGGGGCACAGCCTCTTCCAGCATCCCCTGCTCCTGGGTGGGCTCTCCCTGGGCTGCAGGGGCTCAGCTCTGGCTCCTGGAGCACCTCCTGCCCTTCCTCCTACACTGACCTTGGGGTTTGCATTGCTGTTCACAAGTTCTCACTCTGCTCTGCTCTGGTTCCCATCTTCATTTGCACAACAACATTTTTTTTCCCCTTCTTAAATATATTTTCACAGAGGCACCCCTGTCACTCCTGACTGGCCTGGCTTTGGCCAGTGGCAGGTCCATCCTGGAGCCAACTGGCTCTGCTGGACTTTGGGGAAGCTTCTGGCAGACTCCCACAGACCCCCCCCCTGCAGCCCCCCCACTACCAAAACCTGGCCACAGGAAACCCACTACAAGCCTTGATGACAAAGATCTGTCCTGCAGCTTCACAACTTGCTTTAATTTCAGGCCTCCAGAAGACCCTGTGTACAATGCAGCCTCCTGTGCTTGCAGGAGCTCAGTTCCCCTGCACACACTCAGCAGCCCCACACCCAGCTCACCCTGACCACCAGCATTAGTCAGTGCTGACTCCTGCAACAAGCTCATTAAGAACAACTTGGCTCATTTTCCTGCACATATACAAGGAAAAATGTTTTTAGCATGAATATTTAATTCCTCCTTATTTTAACAGATGTTTTGTTGTATTTTCACATCCCCCTTGCCAGCTCCTCTTACTACTTACAATTCCATTAAGAATTGCAGCCATTACACACAGGAGGAGGAGGAATACACTGAAATCCATCCCACTGCTGACATCCATCCTTCTGAGCATGCAGAGGAAAGCTGGGAGAGGCCAGGGAGGTCTCTGGCCAGCACTCAAGTGATGCCACCTGCTCCTCCAGGTGCCAGAGGGAGCAAGGTTGTGTTTAAGCAGAAAAAGCAGCTCAGCTTTAGCCAGTCCTTCAGCTGCTGCAGGTTTAGAGGGCAGAGTTTTGTATAACAAACAGGGAAAATACCCAATAAAGCCTCACTCATGTACTGAAAACCCTCCTGAACAACACTGCCCTTGTCAGCAGGGGGTGAAGGCTTGAGTTTTCACTTCTGGAAGGCCTGTGCATCCTCCCAGACCTTGTTTTCAAAGCAAGGAGATTTACTATCAAGGTTTTCCCGGGAATAAAAAGATTTAAATATTCAGCAAGAAAAGAAATTGAGCTGCTCTTGCACAGAACTGAGGCAGCTTGGTGAGGTGCAACTGGAGATGTACTGGGAGACCAGTACAACATGTGTGCTGGGAGACTGGACCCACAGGGCACCACTAAAAACACCTTTCACCTGCCCATCAGCACATCCCTCTGGTCCAGGCCACCTCTGGGCTGTGGGGATGTCTCTGCACAGGAAGCACAGACACAGAAGAACAAAGATGACTCTGTTCTACAAGACAGACACAGATGGAAAACCTGAGTCCAGATCCAGGATCTTTATCTTTGCTGTTGAATTTACAAGCAGACAACCCCTCTTGGTTTTCAAAGCTCTGGTCCTTGAAAACACTTAGGAGCTCCCAGCCCCAAGCTTTATGTGAAGAAAATGAAAACTAAATGAGAGCTGCCTTTGCAGGAACCTGCAGGAAGCCCACAAAGCCTCATCTCCTGCATGTCCTTGGCCCCACTGAAGGGGATGCACTGAACTCCACAGGACCAGACCCAGGGAGAGCAGCAGGAGCTGCTTTAGCCCCTCCCTGCAGAGACCCAGGGCACAGACCTGTGGGATGAGCAACCTGGCACCTCAAAAACTGCACCAAATGCTGCTCTGATGAGCTGCCCCCAGGGCAGGGCTCACAGGGCCAAACCTCCACAGGGGTTTGTCTTCTACAAAGAATTCCAGAGCTCCTGAGGCTGCAGCTGGTGCTCTGTGTGGTTGTGCTCTATGGAAATGCAACAGGCAACAAGGAAAACGTCCAGGTGTGCAACTGTGAGCTGGGAATGGTGCTGGGTGACAGACTTCAGCCAGGAAAACCAACACTTCCAATAGCATTTGGGGGAAGGAAGAAGGAAAACGTGCAGTCAGGTGCCTTCTGTGGGTCCTTTTCAAGTCACAGCTGGGCAGGTCACACTGGAGACAAAGCCTCCAGGTTCTGCTTCTCTCCAACTGCAGCTTTTAGGGGTAAAATCCCTTTTGGGCCAAGCCACATTTCTCATGCTCTTTGAGCATCCACCAGAAGGAAGCAAGTTCCACAGACTTAGGGAAAAAAAGAGATTTATTTTTCTCCTGAGTTGCTCAACCCTCCATGGAAAGATGCCACCTTTACCAGCACATTTTGAAGTTTGGATCCTTTACTGTCAAACCCCCAGAGATGCACAGCCTGGGCTGAGCACTTGTCCGGGGCTCACTGACAGGGGACCTGTCACACACAGTCACCAGAGGGCTGAGAGAGACTCCAAGATAAAAACATTCCCATATTCCAAATCCCACCGATTTGCAAATAAGCTCCTAAGCACTTACATAATCTTGTGCTAAAGAGAGTTGGCTGCTGCAGTCAGAAATGTGCAGAGGAAAGACAGAAGCTGCACTGCAAAGGAAATGGAAATAGCACCAACTGCACCAGAAAACTTTGCCAAATCAGAAAAGGTCACACGGAACTTGTGCTTCACATGATGCACGAATTTGGAAGAGACCATGGAAGCCAAAGAACACCAACTCTTACAGGAAAGAAGGATTAAAAACAGCAAAACCTACACTTTCAAAGCTGGAGACCAATTTGAAAAGAGCTTAAGTCAGAACATGTAATTGTTTACCTGGTGATTATTTTTCATAGAATCATGGAATGGTTTGGGTTGGAAGGAACTTTAAAGCTCTTTCAGTTCCACCTCCTGCCATGGGCAGAGACACCTCCCACTCTCCCAGGTTGCTCCAAGCCCTGTCCAGCCAGGCCTTGGACACTTCCAGGGACGGGGCAGGGCCTCACCATGCTCAGAGCCAAGAATTCCTTCCCAATATCCCATCTAGCCCTGCCCTCTGGCAGTGGGAAGCCATTCCCCCTTGTCCTGTCACTCCATCTCTCGTCCCACTCCAGCTCTCCAGCTCTTGGAGCCCCTTTAGCACTGGAAGGGACTCTAAGGTCCCCCTGGAGCCTTCCCTTCTCCAGGCTTTTGACTCCTCTCTCTGTTTTCTCTCCTGGGAGTGCTCTCCAGCCTTCTCATCCTGTTTGGCTTTGATTAGTGAGCTTTAAAGACACCAGCACTGTTGGCATTAGAAGCAATGAGACACCCCTGGGGTGTGCCATGAAAACCCAGCACAAGCAGAACCAGGAGACACAGAGCACAAAGCCAAGCCCCAGACTGTGCCCCCTGCACAGCCCTGCTCTGTTACCTGGCGTGTCGGATAACGGGAGAGGAATGAAAGGATCAGGCACAGTCAGAAGAGGAGGGCTGGACTCCAGACCCAGAATGTCTTTTGTCTTTTCAGCTGCTAGAGAAGAGGAAAGGAAGAGAAGAGGCAGAGTGAAACAGAGAAGAGGAAAGCAGAAAGCTCAGTATCAGAGCCCAAGCTGGAGCCTGACAGCACAACACACACACACTCAGAGCCACTTTATGTTGCCAGTGAAAAGAATAAAAAACCAAACAACTATTACCATGCAGCTCTCCAGCACAATTTAACCCACAGACCTCAAAACATTCCCTGGCAGGGAAGTCCTGTTATCTCCCTTCAGAGCAGCACAAAAGGTGAAATGCCTCAGCAAAGAACTCACAGCCCATGTGGGGCCTCTGTGTCTGGAATAAAAGATGCAGCATCTTGCACCAGAGGCTCCTGTCTCTGAGGAAAGAAACAGAAGGGCTGGGAGGGCCCAGCCCAGCACCAAGACTTCCAAGACACCTTCCTGTGCCAAATCCCAGGACAGAAGAATCAAGGACCCACTAAAACATCTGAACATGGTGCCACACCCAGAAAGCCCAGGACATGCAGATGGTTTTGCAGAAGGTCCATTACAGCTGATTCTGGGGCTGCTGCTGCTCAACTCCCCTCCACAAAGGCTGATGGAACACCATGAACAGCAACTCCTGTGTCAGTGACTGCAAGTCCTTAATTCTCAGGTAAGAGCCAACAGTACCAAGCTCAGTTATAAGCTCCTCTAAATCTCCCTTTATAAATAGAAATAAGCATAAATGGATTTGTCACTTCTTGCCCCATAAAGGATTTTTCAGTCTCTTCCCAGACTCCTCTCACCAAGAGTCATTTTGCTTTCATGGAGAAGCATCAAACAGCTGCATCTGTCACCAATAATATATATGATATATAATATTTGTCACCTGCACCAGGCAGGGAGAGGATCCCTGGTATTTGGAGCTCCTGGAAGCAGCTTTCCAACACTGCTTGGCAGGTCTGTGCTGCTCTCAGTGAGAAATGGTGCTGAAGAATTAGAAGCAAGCAGCAGCACTCACTGAGGGGTTTTGGCATAGAAGGGGCTGCTCATGGCAAAACCTTGGGACCCAAAGACCAAAGGAGACACCAGACAAGGTCCCACATGCAGAGGGTCTCTGCAGAGAAAGTCCTTAGACCAGCCAAGGACCTCTGGACCCACAGCCAGTGCAGAACTCACTGCCCCTACATTTAACATGTCAGTGATGACAGTGGGCTCTTCTGAGCTCTCTCCCTGCTCCCTCACCCCTGCTCTCCCCATTCTGCAGCACACACACTGCTCCCCTGCTCTCCCCCTTCCAACAGCCCAACAGCTCCAGCCTCTGACCAACATCTGAGGCCAATTCCCTCAGTGCACACCATGTTTTACTTCTCATTATGAGCTGTGTGGAATTTCAACACACTCAAAAGCTTTCTTGTGAACTTAAGGGGCTCGCTTAAGTTTCTTCCCTCACCTCTACCTACAGACAGTGTTTCCTGTCTCTGCCACTCAACTGTGACTGGACACACACCCTTTCTACTCTCCCTTCTCCTACACCAGTGACACTATTGAACCCCCTTCCCTACAGCTCTCAATGCCAAGGCCCAGCTCAATTTATATCAGTTTTACTTCCCTTTCAAAGAGGTTATGAGCAAGAGCTGCCATTTTTCTGCAGTGCTGCCCAGGGCACTGCCCTGTAGTTCATGTTCACAAACTCACCTGACCCAGCAGTGAAGGAAGAGCCACCAAATGCATCTGCCTGGGCTGCAGATGAAGCTGGCTGGAAACCTGGAATCAAGTTCTCTGTGGAACTGCCCACCTTTTCTGGAGCTTTCCCTGAAATGACAGACACAAAGTCAGGGGAAAAATTTCCATTCTGAAGGCAGGCTGCTTACCTAGATTTTTTAGGACACCATGTGATGTGACTTTTAGGACGAAACGACTTAAGCCCCTTCCTGCAAATCCCAACTTGCAGATGAAGCAGAGTTTAAACTGTGGCTTCCACAAACAACTGAGCACAGCCACTGTAAAAGCAGTTGGTACCTGCTTTGAGCATCATGGTCATTGAATTGCAACTGCTCAGCAAAGAGAACAGGGACTGAGGAGGGAACTTGGAAGGATTTAGCTCAGAGGCCCATGATAATATGGAGCACCCAGCATCACCTGACCAAAAGCACCACTGTTCCATGCCATGTTCCCTTTCCAGGGCAGGCAGGTGTTAAACCATCCCCAGGGACCTACCATCACCCAGCTTTGCAAAGTCCTTGTTCAGCAGCTCCTCAGCTGTGAGCTTGGAGAAATTATCATCATCAAAGGGGTTCCACGTGGACACGTCGGGCGGGTTGTAGACATTCTGCTGAGAGGTCCTTGGGGAGCCCGAGGGCGTGGTGGAAGCAGATCTGGGTGTGATCATCCCAACCAAACAAGTCATTAATAACCCATCTGAAATCCTCTGGCCAGCACTATCAGCTGGTCCAGGCTACTGCAATGTAATTACTTCCTCAGCACAACAACACGCACACTTGCATGCCCAGACATCCAGGAGCAGTGCAGCCTCAGCTGCTCTTCAGCTGCCTGAGCATCCTGGTCTCAGGGCTTAAAACAAGCATCCCATCAGAAACAGCTTCCTGCAGTGCCCAGGTAAATGCTTCTTGCCTGTAGACACTATAAAAGTGAGCTGGCAAGTACTCCTGGGGAATCATAGCACATTAAGCTTGGAAAAGACCTCCAAGATCACAAAGTCCAATCTCGAGGAAGCACTCAAGGATGCCAAGCAGGAAGCATGAAGAGTGTACCAGGGCTACTGAACAGCTGAAATGGCACTGCTTTTTGTGATCCAGAGCAAGGCCCTGGCCTCTTGGGAAGCCTTTAGGGAGCACAGAACCACTCAGGAGGACTTATGGGCAACTTTTCCAGCAACTTTCTGCCGAGCCCTCAGCTGTGACCTCGGGAAGGCAAAGACTCATTTAAACCTCAGGGTTTTGGGCTTTCCTCCATCTCAGAGCTTTGCACGGGAACAAGAGCCTCCCCCAGCCCTCCCTGCCTGCCCCACATCAGCACCACCTACTTGGACTTGTTGAGACTGGCCTCGGCAGCCGCTGCCTGCAGGAGCTGGGTGGACTTGCTGGCCGGGACCCCGAAGACGGCGCTGTGGGTGACGTCGCTCAGGATGCGCCTGTGCCCCGCGCGCTGCGCCTTGGGCGACGAGGGCGGCGTGAGGGAGCCCTTCTGCCCCTGGGCTGCTGCTGGGGGGGGGCTCTGGCCCTGCTGCTGCTGCTGCCTCATCTGTGCCTGCACCTGGGAGGGGGAGCAAGGCAGAACATCCCTGGGTGTGAACAGCTGGAGGGACCTGAGCTGCAGGTCATGGCCTGGGGACAGGATGGAGGGGGAAAACAGGCCAACAACGGAACCGTGGCAGGGGGTTTGCTGCTCTGCTGTACTCTAGGATTACTACAGTGCCCAGGCAGGGACTTCCTGCCCTTTCTGTGGTGCAGCTCTGGAGGCAAAGCCTCCATCAGCACTTGGTAAAGGCTGGCTGGGATCAAACTTGCTTGTGGATGGAGAGGCTGTGATCCAGGGCAGGGGTAAAACAAGAAATCAGACCACAGGGCGCAGGAGTCTTGTCATGGGGACATGAAGATGAAGAGCAGTGCTGCCTCCAGCAGGTAGTATGTGACTGGGGTCAAATCCCTAAAAGGGTGGAGGGTTTTGTGCAGAAAACTTGAGCAAAAAGCTTTCTCAGGGAGCAGGGGGGGAACAAGGACTACAAGAGCAACGTTTGTCATTCAAATCTGGGGGAGAAAGCCAGGCACGTTTGGTTTAGGTGTGAGCCACAAACCCTTTGGAAACTGAAAGGGGTTTCCTCATGCTGACCTTGTTTTCTCATTGCCTCAGTCTTGTGTTAAACTCACAAACCTGTAAATACTTGAAACATGGTTTTGTAGTGATAAACAACAGCAGCACCTCTGACTGTGTGGTTTTTCACAGTCTGTCAGTGAGGTGTCATGGCTGGATTGAAAGCAGGAAAACTGGAATGCAAGGAGCAGCAGGGCTGTGCATTTCACCTTCCCTGCCTGGCTCCCTGTTCCCAGGCCATTTCCAACCAAGATGAAGGACTTGGAAAGGCCTGAGAGGGCAACAGGAAAGATTCATCCCCAGAGTGGTGCTGAGCCCCAGTGGGACAAGGCACACAATGCTGAGCTGTCCTGCTTTCCCTCTGGCATTTCAGGCACACTCATTCTCTGACCTGCCTCTCCTGATCACCCCCCTCACCACTATGTAGGTCACTGCAGAACAGGACATTTGGTGCTGAGAGATAAAAGGGCAGCACCGAAATCGCCACAGAAATGAAGGCAGAGCTTATTAAGCTGAAATCTCCCAGCGTGAAAGGGTTTTGACAGGTCCTGGCTTGGTGTCTTTTGCTCAGAGACTCTGCTCTGCAGAGACCAGGCCTCACTATCATTTTTCAAATGAGCCAACTACTGTTTTCCCTCCTGACTGCAGGATTGGAAGTGTCCAGATGTGTCCATTCTGATCAGCCCACCAGGGGAATAAGGCTAATTTTCAAGCCAGCTGATTTAATAAAATTAAGGCTGTTTCTGTGCTAGCAAATCACAGCAAAGCTCTTGAACCAATGTTCCATTTCAGGCATTTCTGCTCTAAAGGGAGCAGGGTAATAATGGGCCTCATCCAAAACCTGTCTGCATATACTGGAAATCTCCCACCAGTTTTAATAAACTGACCTGCCCCAGGTCATTCACCAGAACAAGGACAAGAGCAGGAACACAACA
Source organism: Calyptomena viridis (assembly GCA_013390005.1). NCBI lineage: Eukaryota > Metazoa > Chordata > Aves > Passeriformes > Eurylaimidae > Calyptomena > Calyptomena viridis. Next base: position 118,649 of record WEIV01025282.1, on the reverse strand, counting down.
GATCCAAGACTGTCCCCCACCCAAAGCACCAGCTCAGTGCTGCAAATGCAACAGGAAAAGGGGAATATGGCAGAGCCCTGAGGCACATCAGGGAGCAAAGCAAACAGCTCCCCCAGCACTGCTCGGGTCAGGGCTTATGGAGTTTATTAGTCAAATTAATTCCTGATGTCACTTCAAAGGAACCACACTGGAGAGATGAATTAACTGGCAACTCAGGAAGCAGCAAGCACAGAGTGACCCTCAGCTTGGACTCAGACCACGTGTACCCTTGAAATAACACCATCAGGGAATGGCTTGGGTGGGAAAGGACCTTAAAGAACATCCTGTTCCAGCCCCCTGCCATGGGCAGGGACACCTTCCACCAGAGCAGGTTGCTCAGGGCCTTGTCCAGCCCAGCCCTGAGCACTCCCAGGGATCAGTCCCTCAAGTGGGCTGTTGTCAGACACTGCTGGCTTTGCACACCTGCACCTGGGACAGCACAAGAACAGGCAGCTGCCTCTTGCTTTCCTCCCAACAAACCTGGAGTAGGAACACCCCTCTGAGGAAAGAAGGAATGGGATTGCACAGGAATGGAAGCACAAGGCAGGGGTTCCTCCCCCAAGCACTGCAGAGCACTTTGGCTGCAGGCTCCTGCCCTCTGGCACAGCTCCTGCCTCTCCCTGGGGGCAGCTGCTGGTCCCTCCTGCACACAGACAGATTTTCCATCAAGTAAAGAGCATTTATTTTGGATGCACTTTTAGATGATTAGTTGTTATGGTTCTATTAAAGTGGGTGATTGATTGATTTATTTTTAGATAGGGTGCTTTCAAAAGTCTCCTTCGAAAGGTCTCCTTCCCACAGCATCCATTAAAAAGTTATCCCAACGCTGGAAACAGCCAGGAAGCTGCTTTGTACCTTTCTCCAAACATCAGACAGAAGTTTTCCAAACAAACAGCACCAAAGCATTTCTGGTGCCTGCTGCCCATCCTGCTGTGTTAAGCACAAATAATTTCTAAGACGGTTTCTTGTATGTCTTCTATGGCAGTGTGACAGGGGAGGGATGGAGAGAAACTGCATTAAGCAGCTACTTAGATCATCCCACCTACTTTCTACTCATCTATTACTCATTTTCTTTCTCTGGACCCAGAGCACAACTCCAGAGTCCAGCATCCCACTGGAAAGAGAAATCCAAACAGCTGCACATCTCTGAGGCAGCAAGGTCAGTGCTGCTACCTGTGACTCAGTAATGACACACTGGGGCCAGCAAGCCCTGGAATCATGGAATCACTTGGGTTGGAAAAGCCCCCTAAGGTCCTCAAATCCAACTGTTCCCCAGCAATGCCAAGGCCACCACTAACTCATGTCCCCAAGTGCCACATCCACGTCTGTTAAAATCCCTCCAGGAATGGGGACTCCACCACTGCCCTGGGCAGCTGTGCCAGGGCTGGACAGTCCTCTGGGTGAAGACATTTTCCCAATATCCAACTTAAGCCTCCCCTGTTAGGCCCCTATTACCTGGGTTCTGTGGGTCCAAAATGCCAGCTGGGGTGTCCCCAGCATACAGGACCTGGCAGAAGAGCACTCACCAGTCCCCCAAACCCCAGTGCCCCATCCCTCCCCTCAGGGCTGTCCCCACCTGCTCCCAGTCCCCCAAACCCCAGTGCCCCATCCCTCCCCTCAGGGCTGTCCCCACCTGCTCCCAGTCCCCCAAAACCCCAGTGCCCCATCCCTCCCCTCAGGGCTGTCCCCACCTGCTCCTGTGGCTGTGCCGGCTGGGCCGTGCCGGGCTGGGCCTGTGCTGGGGTTTGCTGTTTCTGCTGAGCTGCTGCTGCCACTGTTTTCTGCTGCATGGCTGCCTGCTGGGCCATCAGCTGCTGCTGCTGCTGCTGCTGGTAGTAGTTGTGCATGAGCTGCTGCTGCGCCGGCGCTCCTTGCTGCATCACTGGGAACTGGGAAACAACCGCCTGTTGAGGTGCTCCCTGTGTGCCTGGGAGCTGGGAACCACCACCAGCACTGGGAACCACCCCCAGCACTGGGAACCACCACCAGCACTGGTCACAGCCATGGTAAGTGGCCTGCAGCCTGTGTGGGAGGGGTGGTGGAACAGGGCCTTCTGCTCCAACATCAGATCCTGTCCATGTTACACTTCCCAGACAGGCTCCCACAGCACTGAGTATCCTGTGCTCCCAAACCCCCTCCTTCATTTTCATCAATTATACAACTTCCACAGAATTCAGAATGGATTAGGTTAGAAATGACCTTAAAGACCATCCAGTCCCACCCCCTGCCATGGGCAGAGACACCTCCCACTATCCCAGGGTGCTCCATCCTGGCCTTGGAGACTTCCAGGGATGGGGCTGCCACAGTTTCTCTGGGCACCCTGTGCCAGGGCCTCCCCATCCTCACAGGGAAGAGTTTCTTCCTGTGATTCTGTTAGTTCTTTCAAAACTAACCCTGCCCTCTGTCAGTTTAAAACCACTGCCCCTTGACCTGTCACTCTCTGCCTGTATAAAAAGTCCATCTCTCTCCTTTTGGGCACTGGAAGGTCACAATGAGGCCTGTGTGAAACCTTCTCTTCTCCAGGCTCAGCTCTCCCAGCCTGTTTCCAGAGCAGAGGGGCTCCAGCCCTCAGCTCATCTCCACGGCCTTCTCTGGATCTGCTCTAACAGGTCCACATCCTTTCCCCAGGACAGGAAGATTTACTGTTCCTTTGATTCCACTGTTAAAGATCTTTTAGCAGAGATCTGTGCTGCTATAAACACCTCAGATAAGCATGTGAGTGTCATATCTGTGTAACACATCATGTGTTCACAGATTCCCTTATCATCACAGTCTAACAAAAACCAGATCCAAATCTTACCCTTGAAAAGGCACCCCAGGCTTCTTGTTGGAAAAGAACAGAAGAGAAATTGTACCCTCTGCTCATCAGCTGAACATTGACCTCAAGACCCTGAAACACTTGGAGCTGTAACATCTCAACCAGCACTGCTGATTTCCTGTTAGTACATGTCAAAACTATTCCAAGGCCTTCCACACTGACAGTCAGACATGCCAGCCTTGCATGGCAAAAAACAACAAACCACAGAAGGAAGATCATCCAGCCCAACCATCAAACCAGCACCACCATCATCACCCCTAAACCACGGGACATGAGGCACATCCAGATGCCTCTTGAACATTTCCAGAGACAGTGACTCCACCACCTCCCTGGGCAACTCATTCCAAGGCCTGATCACTCTTTCAGTGAAAAATTGTTTCCTAATATCTTATCTGAACCTTCCCTGGCACAACATGAGGCCGTTTCCTCTCATCCTTTCACTTGAGACACAGCAGAAGAGACTGACCCCCACCTCACTGCAACCTCCTTCTCAGGGAGCTGTAGGGAGCAGATCTTGCTGGAGAACTGGGGGCACACTGGAAAACACCTGAAAACCACACCTATTCCCCCCCCAAATCAGGAACCTTTCCATAAAGGCAATCCAGCCCTGCAGACACCGTGGGCACACAAGGAGCCCAGCAGTGCTCACCCACCTGCTGTGCCTGCATCATCTGCTGCTGCTGGTAGTAGGCAGCTTGTTGCTGCTGCTGCTGCTGCTGCAGGAGCTGCTGCTTCAGGAAAAGCTGCTGCTGATGCTGAGGGGTGGCCTGGGGCTGTGTCGAGGGGACCTGGGGCTGTGCCTGCGGGGCCGGCGCTGCCTTGGCCTGGGGCTGGGCTGGGGGCTGCTGGGGGGCTGCTTTGGGCTGGGGGCTGCTGGCAGGGAGTGAAGGCTGGGCACTGCCCAGGGCAGCCGGGCCTGCAACTGGGAGAAAAAACCAAAACCAGTGTTAGATGAACGTGCAGCACAGCCCTGAGGTGCACAGAGCCCACAGGGACCACGCAGGGAGAGTTGCTCACCTTGGGGCTGAATGGCTGCCTGAGCCGTGGGCCTCTTCCTGGGAGTCAGGGCTGGCTGGATGGGCAGAATGCCAGGGTTGGGCTGGGTCTGCCCTGCTTTAGGTCTCTGCCGAGGTGCTATGGACGTTTCTGTTGTAGGGATGGGATCTGTGAGCCTGTCGAGGAAAGGAAGAACAGGGAGAGCAGTAAGAGCAGTGTTAGGGAACACTCATCCACACTCCAGCAGTGTGTGACCAAGGAAGGTGAAACACTAGTGGGCACCAGACACATCAAGCACAGTGAAACCTCACAGATGCATTGACAACAATTAATACAACACTACTGTTCCAACTTCTCTGCCAATTGTGGCATCTTCTCCTGTTGGACAGCTGGGACCTGTCAAAACCACTCAACTCATTCAAGTATTTGATACAACATATTGTTTAAACCTACTCAGTTCTGAACGAGCAGATGAAGGACACAAATTAGCTCAGGAGCAGCTGGTACCTTTGGGCAGAGTTGTCTAAATTGCCATCTTTAAATGTACCTTAACTTCGGTACACGTACCACAGAACTGGGTCATGGGACTCTTCTGATCTCTGCTCAGTGTTTACTGAGCTCCAGAAATGCACAGCAAGAGAGAGGAGCAGCCAGAACCCCTCTGCCCTTCTGGGGCAGTTAGATATGAAATTGTTCTTGGTAACCAACTAACCTGACTAATGGGAGAGTAACTGCCCTCAGTAATGAGCACAAACACTGCCAGGAATGACAGGCAGAGTGAGGAGAGCAGCTGCTCTGGGTGCCCACTGCTGCACTGCTCCCTCTGCCCTCACACAACCAACAGGGTTTGTCCAACACCATCTGCAAGTTTCAATCACCCAACATCAGGCAGAGCAAGCAGCAGCAGGAGAGGATAAACCCACAGAATACTGTGGTTCCTCCACTAGTTGGGCTCTTCAGATGGAGGCAACTGGGCTTTTGTCTTCCTCCAAAGAAACTACAGGAATCTTGCAGAAATCCCCCCCACTTGGTGCAGGATGAGGTCCCCCTCAGCAGTAGCCCCTGATGCCCTGGCCCAGCACATCTGTGTTCTTTGGGCTGATTCCAGGCCCAGTGCAGCTCCTCTCCCAGCTCTGCTCTCAGGTGCCTCCACACGGGTGACACTGCAGGACCTCCAGGCACTGCTGTCACACAGTGCCTTGGGCACAAAGAGCTGTTGGGTCACACTGCCACCACCCAAATCCCACCCAGTACCTGCACCTGCTGCCCCTCAGGCCCAAGGGCTGCCCCTGGTCTCAGGACTGCAGTGTTTGTCCCCCAGGAAGCACCTAAATACCCCTTTGCTGACCAACAGCAGGGACACCACAGGCAATAACAGAAGTGAGCAGAGAGCAGGGGGGTTACCTGGCCTTTGGTTGACTCTTCTTCGCAGCAGCTTCACTTGCTTTAATCGGGTCTGGGAGTTTAGCAGGGATTGGAGAGTTCTGCAGATCCCCAAAACACCCAATTGGGTGTTTCGAGGGCAGAAAACAGAGTCAGAAATAATTTGCAAAAGCATCACAATAAAACAGGGAGATTTGGGGAGCCCCAAAGCAATTATTCCTCATGCTGGACACAGGACAAACCCCTCAAAGTTCATGTCATGAGGAGGGAATAGATTGGGAGAGTTTTTACAAGGGAAAAAAAAAGGGCTCAGCTTTTTGGCCATTTATTATACATAGAACATGAACACAAAGCCTCACAGCACAACCTGGGCATTTTTAAAAGAAAAAGATGCTGTGTAAGGTCTGATGGAACTCAAATACGAGTCCCAGCCAGGCAACAGACCCAAAACTGCTGTGTTTAAACCCAAGTGCAACCCAAATTACACACACAGTGATGAGTGTGTCTGGAAATCAAATCTGTTTCCCAAGCATGGCCTAATTTTCCATGTTCACATGCACAAAATCTCTTGGTTGGACTCACACTGGTGACTGCACGAGGAGGTAAATCAGGGACAAACAGGAATAAATAAACATATGAAACCCCCTGATTCCTCCCCTCATCCCCCAAAAATCTAAACCAAGCAGCACTGGTTAGTTACAAACAAAAAAAAATTACCCTCCTAATTACAGGACTGGGGAACAACCAACAGAACAGAGCCAAGTGCTCAATATTCAGCAACTGTGCCCCCAGTTCCTCCCACAGAGCCCCCCAGCAATCCCCCCTGCTGCTCACCTGGACATTCTGCACTGGGCACTCCTTCTTGGCCAGTTTGAATGCAAAGTAGGAGACCTGATAAATGTCAGGCCTCTTATCAGGGTCTGGCTCAAGCATATACCCTTTGGGAGACAGAGATGCTGATGTCAGAGAACACACATCCTTTGTGGCACTGTATCACACTGATAAATGAAGGAATTTTTTGTCATGAGGGTGGGGAGGCCCTGGCACAGGTTGCCCAGAGAAGCTGTGGCTGCCTCATCCCTGGAAATGTCCAAGGCCAGGTTGGAGCAACCTGGGATAGTGGGAGGTGTCCCTGCCCATGGCAGGGGGTGGAAAGGGATGATCTTCAAAATCCCTTCCAACCCAACCCATGCCATGACTGCACATTTGGTACAACCAGGTGCCAACAGGGTGCTCTGCTGGGAACAGGGCAGCACAGACACTCAGGATGGACCAGGACACAATCCCCAACTCAGCTCTGACCAATGTGCAGCTGCTGCCAAAGGCTCCAGGGCAAGGAGGGGAAATGCTGCCTGGCCAGGGAATAACTCTGGGTTTGACTGTGCACTTCCAAGTGAACCCACAGGAAAAGAGCTTGATCCAGCCCCAGGGTGTCAGTGGGGCAGGAAGACAGGGCAGCCACAGGTACCACTGCACAGATACCCCCACACAAGCAAAGCAAATACCAGGCTGCTCTGAAAACACATCCAACTCTGTGTGAGTCAAGATTGTGGCTAGGAAAAAGAAAAATCAAATGCTGTGCTGGAAACAAGAGAGCTGCCCCAGCTCTGCCAAGAGTAGTGCATTGTACACTTAATTACACATTCAGTCCAGTCAGTGGGTTATTTATAAATCATTTCAGTTCTGTTTCCCAGTTCACAGAAGATGAATTCTTATCACTAGTCTAAGCCACTGTGGTTCTTTTCAGTTCCTTATCCAAACAGATTTATTACTGGAGAAATACGTTTCTGCATAAATAGGCTTATTGTGCAAGTTCCTGTAGGAGTCCAACCAAACGGTTGTGTGTGTTCCTGCCCCTCCACAGAGCTCACTCCAGCCTGGCCAAACAGACACCTCTTTGTCACAACTGTCCCTCCAGGAGGGATCTCCTAAGCTACTATAGGGTCACTCTAACCACCCCTGGGCAAGCAAGTCTCTTACAAAGGGAGGAAAACTCCTGGTTTTACTGCAGGAGCAGGGACTGTGAGGACAGAACACGGGGGTCTGCCCTGGGACTGTGCTGTCAGACACTCACGGATGAGGCAGTGCATGTCCTGCGAGTGCCGGGAATTGTCGGGGATGGTGAAGTTGCCATCACAAATGGCCACCTGGCTCTCCCCAAATGGCAGGGTGAAGTAGCACAGCTTGTACAGCAAACAGCCAAGGGCCTGCAGAGAGAGAACACAGCCAGGCTTTAACACACTGAGCCAAGCAGGGAACAGCACAACTCAAACACCACGGCGGAGGCAGAGGGGGCAGACAGGACACCAGGTCCTGTGTGAGGTCAGGTCTGTGATGGACCTGAAACAGTTACAGAGGAAGGTAAATACAGGGAGAGCTCTCCTTCCCTAGGCTGAGGCACTGATCTGGGGGATTGTGTATCACCACAGCCCCCCAGCTCCACAGAGCCTGACCCTTCATGTCATTAAACAGGCAAAGCCTCTTTCTGCCACACTGAAAAAAGGAGAGAATAAAGCCAAGTAACAGCACAAATAAATGGCAGCCATCATCATTTATACATTTATTCTGACAAAGAGAAACCCAAACTGTTTCCAAGCTTAAGTTTAAACGACCTTTGCACTGTTACAAATAGAGCTCAGCCTGCAGCCTGCCAGGTCCCACCACCCTCCCTCTACTGCTGAGCTGCTTCTGGCAGCCAGAGCCAGCACCTACTGCAAAAGAAAACACCATTTGTGCACAAAGGGCTGATTATGAAACACTCCCATCACATCAGAGGGGAGAACAGGAAACATTTCCTAATCCTAAGCAACTCATCATCAGCTCATCTCTTTTGTCACAGCGTTTCACAATTAATTCTCTGTTTTAAAATAACCTGGACAATATTGAAGGGAAGGGAGGTTTCCAGCAGAACGAGCACTGAACAGTTCTGTACTCACCATCACACATTGGCCTGGAAACACTTCAAGGGTCATGGGAACACAATTCCTGCCATGCCAGGAAGAGCAGAGCCACTGGATCTCCACCTTCCACACTATCACAGGACAGAGAACAACTCCTGGCTCTTCTCTGGCTGCCTGAGGCCCTGACTGTCCTTCCACACTGTCAGATCTGTGACCTTCCCCCTCCACACACATCAGGGTGAGTGACCTGGTGCTGTGCAGGGCCTGATCCTACAGAATCCTGCTGAAATCTGCTCCCACAGGAGCTGCTGCTTCCCTGACTCCAGCTGAGCTCACTGAGGGCAGAGGGCCCTTCCCAGCAGACACCACACAAACCATTTTCCCTCCTGTACATGCACAGCTACTGAGGATACACCACAACTTCCTTTTTCTGCCACGTTACTTCCTAGCTCAGGGCTCCACAAACCACACAAACATGCTCCCAATTAGTATTTTAAACACATTTGCTGAATTGCCACTACACTCCCAACAGCACAGACTCTTTCAGCTCTGTCCCACCCTGACCAGGTTAGCCAGGAATGGATTCCACCACAGCTGGGTTCTGCTCTCAGCATGCAGAGCATGGCAGGACTGCTCTGGTCACCAGGAACAGCAGAACAGAAGCTTGGCCTTTGGCCAATTTGACATCTCAGCCCTGTGTTACCCAGGATCTCAACTCCTGTTGCTGGGGGCAGGTCCATTTTCTCAGGTTTCTACCCAATTCTGAGCAACAACTTTGATTTCAACCCAACCCAGGCACAAGAACACAATACTGTGAATTTCCTGGTTTAACTGTTCAGATATGAAATCAGGCTTGCCCTGTCCAACCCTGGAGTTTCATACATCTCTAAATTCAAACCACATGAGAGGAACACACACGTTCCACCCACCAGCCCCCTGCTCAGCAGGAACTCATCAGCCACATCAGCACAGGAATTCTTCATTCAGGAACTGCCCAGGCCCTTGGAAAACCAGCCCAGTTTCCCTGCCATGGCACTGACAGCAGCTGCAGCCTGGCTGGAAGGTGTCCAAGGGTTTGATACATACCCAGATGTCTGCTTTTGTAGTGATAAGTTTGCCACTGTACAGGTTGACCATCTCTGGTGCTCTGTAGGACAGTGTAGTATACCTGCAGAGAGACATCCACAGGGATCAAAAGGGCTATCAGAGGCATTTTCACTGTGTCACATTTCCAAATATATCAAAATTCACTCTTTTCCCATTTGTTTTAGGGAAAGGGATACTAAAGATATCTATTGGAAAAATCTTCTAATAGCATCACCTGTTACACACACCTTTAACAATAAAACATCCCTCCAACTGCCCTGGGAAGCCACAACTGTAACCACAACCCTTTCTAAAACAAGGAATTCACTCACAAAACTGTACAGTCATTTTAAGACCTAGAACAGAAATATTCAAGGATCCAGAGTATTAAGAAGGTCAGTAATCAAATGTCCTCTGCAGTGTCCTCACTGTGGGGCTCTGGCCAACTGTATTACAGAGATTGGAACTGGATATGTGGCTCCTAAAAACCAGGACTCCTGCTCAGAGCCACTGTAAGCAGGGGAAGGGTCATCATGTATCTCCAACTAAAGCTAAAATCTGCCTCACTTGAGCAGGTCACAGCAAACAGAAAAGCTGGAAACTGCAGCACAGTTTGAGAGACTCATCTGATGAGATTTCCTACCAGCAGGTCTGTAATTTCTGCTGTGGCACTTGGCCTGCTGCTTACCTCGACCACAGGAAAGCACTGCTGAAGGCAAACCTCTTACAGGCTTAGGGCTACAAACAGGGCATTCCAAAGGGACAGCAACACTGGACTGGGAGAGCTCTGAAAACTTCAGCTGAGCAAGTCTAGGAAACCCAGGCAGGGGTAGCCAAAGGCTCTGCACACATCTCTGACCAGTCAGGATGTTGTAAGGACAGAAGGGGCACCTTTGCAGCAGTGATGTTGTAAAAACCAAAGCAAGACAAAGGACCTGGGATGTGCTCCATCCCCCATCCAGGTCCTGCTGAACTGCACGTGAAGTTCCCTGTTTAGGAGCCCCAAGGAGCACCAGATGCTGCCAGGACTGCTGGTGGTGGATGGGGCAGGAGGAGGAGCTGGATAAACACCTCAGGAGCTGACAGTCCCCAGGCAGAGGAGCAGCTCGGGAAGGAGAGGGATTGTGTCATCCCTGCTCGAGGAAACCAGGAGAGGTGGAGGACAGACAGAGTGACCCCACACAGAGCAGAACCAGTCAGTGCCTCCCGAGGTGGGGCAGCTCCCCTGCATTACACACTCAGCCTTCCAGCTCCAAAGCAAAGACATCAGACCCAGTTCCTTGTTCCACCTGCCCCGGGCACTCATTTACCTGCAGCTGATCAAGAGGCCAAACGAGCCCCAGCACAGGACACAGTCACCCTTCCAACCCCAACGAGGCCCGAGCTGAAGAGGCAAAGCACACTTACTTTTTGATCTCCTCCTCAACTGCATTCACCCCTTCTGTCTGAGGGTTCTGGAACTTGTTGGTGGCACTGCCAAAGTCACACAGGACATAGTGGCCACGGTCGTGCAGCAGGATGTTTTCAACCTATGAGCATCACAGACACACAGTCACTCAGACAAAAAACAGTCAGCTGTTTTGGGGGTATTTTCACACGAGTCAAGGTGTTTAGTGCCTGAAGACATATCAGACACATCTGATATAAAAGCATAACATGACAGCAAAGGAAACAGGCATCAAGCCTCTGTCATAGCTCCTGAAATAGAAGTCAAATGATGGAAGCACAGTTGTAACACTGCCTTTCATCCTGTCACCCCTCCCTTCTCCTCCTGCAAGCACATTTCTTTGCCTCCTGTAAGACCTTCCATGTGCTTCAGGACGAGAACTGTGTCCTGGCATCTTTGGTGCTCAGCATCCCCGAGCTGCTGTGCCCCCCTGTGCCCCCCTGGCAGCTGGGTGGGGACAGCAAATCTGAGCTGCCCCAGCTGTACCAGGGGCTGGGACTCCCCCTGCCTATGGGGCACAGGATGGGAGCACACACATTTCTACACTCCATGAAATGTAAACATCTCCAGCTCTTTGTCTGCACTTCAGCTGCCCCGAGGGTGTCGTTCAGCACAAGTCTGGCCTACACTCACACTTTACCTGCTCCTTCTCAGAATGTGTTGGGTGCCCCACAGGCCCTAAACAGGGGTTAGAGCAGCCAAGGTTCCTCCAGGCTGCTGAGATGATCCCTTTCCTTCAAATATTATTTGGTAGCTTGAATCAGGCAACTGAAACAAATGCTGAAACAAACACCCTGGGACAGTTAAAAAATAAATAAGATCAGCAGAGACAGTGCCTTCCCCTCAATACTCACAAAACAGTTAACAAAAACTAAATTGCCTAAATGTTTCAACACCGATTTAAAATGTGTAAAACCTCGGGTTCAGCTCTTTGCTTTGGCAGAGCACCCCTGTGTTCCCACTCCTCATCTGTACAGAGGCATTAACAGCATGTTCTCTCGAGGGAACAAACAATTTTTCATGTCTTTATCTTCAATCAGTGTCAAACGCTCAAATACAACAACGAGATAAAACATACTGCTCACACAGTTCAAAAAAAATCCCCACATAAGCATTTGCTAACAAAACTCTTTGGAAGGAGAGCTCCCCATCAAGGATGATCTTTACAAGAAGGAAAGAAAAAAGAGTCAGCATTTTAAGCATCAGAAAATGCAGCCAAATTGGAGCAGCTGACGGAGAGAAGGCTGGCTTGGAACCAAGGGTTAAACCCCCTTCCCCCTCTGCCATCCATCTGCTCTGAATAAAGCACTGCACACAGATGTTCTCCCCAGCACAGCACCACTCTTATTCCCTCTTCCCTGCAAGCACTCCTCAAACATTTCCAGAGCAGTCCTCCCACTTTATGTGGCTGAGAAGTCTGAGGTGATTTTTCACTGAAACATCCTGTAAGGTTTGTTAAAATCTGCACTGGACTATCCAGAGACCAGGTTTGGTCAGTAACTGCCAGGAAAAGGAATGAATAAATAAACACAGCAAAACAAAGTTACTGAATCACTGCTACCAACTGCCAGGCCAGAGAAAAGTGTCTCTAGAAGGACTAGGGAGGTGTCTCCTTCTGGTCAAACACCCACAAACTGCTCTCCAGCTTCCAGCACTGCTGAGCACTTCCAGCTCCGACTGCAGTCTTTGACAAAGTCAGATTTAGACCCCAAACAACAACTTCTAAGGGAAATGATGAGTTGCCTTAAGCTTTGTTGGTTACAGAGTGTAGTTTTTCAGTCTTTCCAGAACAGATGACTTTAGTTCTGTTTGAGCAAAGAAGCATAAGAACCCTCTGAAGGCCCCCATAGCATTTCACAGCACATGACACCTTGGAGCACAGACTGATGGTGGCACAGGGACACTCCAGACATGGAGCACGGACTGATGGTGGCACAGGGACACTCCAGACATGGAGCACGGACTGATGGTGGCACAGGGACACTCCAGACATGGAGAAGGGACTGATGGTGACACAGGGACGCTCCAAACATGGAGCAGGGACTGATGGTGGCACAGGGACACTCCAGACATGGAGCACAGACTGATGGTGGCACAGGGACACTCCAGACATGGAGCACGGACTGATGGTGACACAGGGACACTCCAGACATGGAGAAGGGACTGATGGTGGCACAGGGACACTCCAGACATGGAGCAGGGACTGATGGTGGCACAGGGACACTCCAGACATGGCAAACACGAGGCTTTGCCATGAGAAGACTGAACAGTTCTACACCTCACACTCAACAAATCCAGCCAAACAAATCCCAGGCTTGTTGGTGGCACTGCCAGGAGTGATGGAAGGCAGAGAGGTGACAGCAGCACAGTGACTGTCTGATCACACCTCAGAAGGGTGAAACTTCACCAATTTCATCCTGAGAGCACAACCCCCTGGTCATTGCACAAAGAAGGAGAAAGAAAGGAGAAAGATTTGGATCAACAGCATTCCCTGGGTTGACTGACACGGTTTTTGGGAGTATCCTCTGTCTGTCTGTCTGCTACAAGTAAAATCATCTGCTCATCTGCCATCCAGTCACCTGCTCCTGCAACCAGGGGCTTCACACCAGCACAAGCACCACAGGTAGGAATGGGACACCTCTCCCTGCAGAAATCAAAGCTGGTTCAAAGCTGTTGCTTTGAACAACATGAGTTATGGGATGTGAGACTGGAAAGAGGTGGTTAAACGTAAAACAATCCATGCAAACAACTGCCACCAGTTGTGTAAATCATTATCAGCCTTAGATAGACTTTCCCCTCCCTCCACCCCCCTAAACCCTGCTCCTCTGGGCTCTGACAGGTTTAGTGTCTTCTACAGGTTCCAACTTAGCAGCAGAGACTTCCCAAGCACGTGATACAACTGACTGCAACAGGGTTTGGCCATTTGTTCTGCACTGTTAAAAGACCCTAAACTAAAGATCCAAGGTTTGTTCTCACTCAAGGAGAACAAAAATAAATTATTTAGGGACTGCCCTGCAGCAGCAATGGCCCATGAATCCTGAAGGTGAAGAAAATACCTGGAAGAACAAGCAAAGACTGTACAGCAGGGTGACTCTGCCTCAGAGGGTCCAGACTGGGGCACAGACAGAACATGAGAAAAAGCAGCAAGTTCTGTGGCAAGGAAAGCACATGAAACTAAACCTCACAGCCTGTACTGCAAACCATGCAGCTGACACAGCTCATGTCAATGAGACCAGGAAAGAAAACCTTCAGCCACACAGGGAGGACACAGGATCTTTTTGTGGCCCTCACTCACTGGGAGATGTCCCCTTTGCCCAGTGACATGCTGGGTACAGGTGCTGGTCACTTCCACCAGGGGGGACTGTGCCAACAGGGGGCTGTTCTGGGTTAATTCAAAATCAGAGCAACAGGCCCCTGAAACTCCTCCAGCTGCACTTGTCTCAAAGGGCTCAGAGCTCATTCACAGCATCCTTTCTGCTGCCAGGAACCTCCAGCACCACAGGCACATCAAAGAGCTGCAAGGCAAAAAAAGGCCTCCAACCCCCAGGCAGCTGCCTGCAAAACCAACATGTGCCCCCTCCTCAGCAGGGTTATGTTCACCCCAGGATGGACACCCTTCCTTACACCCAGAGCTTGCACTAAACTTCTCTGGCCCTTAATTTCTCTTGGCTTTGCAACTCCCCCTTGACAGTATTACATTTTAACTCAAATAAAGTCAAAATATATAGAAATCACTAATTCTGCATTAGTACTTTAATCCCCAGAGGTCCCCGGGACAGAAATAATACACTGTTCAACCAGGAAATGTCTCTAAGCACAGAAGAGCCAACTCTTTACTCTGGGCACAGCTCAGCAAGAGCCAGGCCTTGCAAAACCTCCTGTGATCTGGGCAGTGGGAGCTGGAGATCAGATCCCAACAGCTCATTTCAACTGCAACTTAGGGCAGAAAGTAACACTCCAGATAACTTCAATTCTGAACAGAAATCCCAGATTTATTCCCATACAACACAATGAGTCTGCTCTTTATTAACAACCCCAGGGATCCTCCAAAAAGGTAATGGCAGGGGTTGATGCCAGCTGGAGAGGTTCCTGTCCCTCATCCTCACACACCAGTTTTCCTGGCCTATACACACTCCTGCAAGATGCCCACAGACTCAAACAGATTTAAGTCCAGGCCTCAAATTGTTACCAGATCACCCCCATTTCCCTCTGGAAAAACAGACATGGGAGTTGTTTCTATATCCAAACTGTGGGGTCACAGTCATTTCAAACATGCCAAACCACAGGACTGAGGATTTTTTCCCCCTGCTCTACCTGCCTCTCCTTGGCACACCTTTGGCTCCTATAAAACAGTGGCCATCAGCACAAACAAACATCTGTGAGGGCTCTGAAAATAGAAAAACAGAATGTGCCCCACAAAGCACATCTGAATTTCAAATGTACTCAGCAGCCCCCTTCCTTCTTGGCTGAATACGTTATTCTGGCATTTTACAAGCTCGTTGAGAGAAAAGGGAACATCTTTTTGTTCTCCTGATTACAGACATGGGATTTTTCCCAAGCTCTCCCCAGCTCTGCTCCCAGCCAAGCACTGAGTTTTACAAAGCACTGTCACACTCAGGGCTCTAGAAGCCACTTCCAAAAGCTCCTAAGGACTCCTGCCCCAGGGCCACCACCTCTGTAATGTGGGCCCAGGTAACACCTTCACAGCACACCTTTCCTGAGCAAACTCAAATCATCAACAGTGTTTCAGGCAGTAGGAAGTCATCATGAATAATTCATCAGGTGCATTCTGGCACGTGTGCAAACCAGAATTATTCACAAACATTTGTGTTTAAGTAGCTCTATAGACAGCAAACATATGGTAAGCAGCAACAAGAGGCTCATTCCTTTCTTTATCTTCCAATAGAGAGGTGGATTTATGCCCATTTCCCCTCATTACTAAGGAGAGAAGCACAGCACTGGCACTCCAGAGCTGGTGTGGGCAGCAGGCAGACACGGTGAGGGNTCCAGGCCCTTCCCCACCTCCAGTCCCTCCTCTGAACACTCTCCAAGGGCTCAGTAACTCTCTTATCTCGTGGTGCCCAACCTGCCCCACCACCCAGGCCCTTCAGACAGTCCCTGGAGCGCGGAGCTCACCTTGAGGTCCCTGTGGATGATGGGGGTTTTGCACTGGTGCAGCCTGGCCACGGCCTCGCAGGTGTCACAGAAGATGTGCAGCACCTCGCCCTCGGTGAAGCCCGTCTGCAGCCGCTGGTTCATGAGGTTCACCACCTGTCCCCCTGGGGAGAGAGGCACAGCCTGAGCCCTGCCCCGCCCCCGGGGCTCTGCACTCCGCGGACAAATTCAAATTAAACTCGCAACAAACCTTTCCCGGAGGCTTTTTGCCATCTGCTTACTCAGCTTGTTTTGTTCTCATTTCCTCCCCTACATCCCGAGGTTTGCACAGCCTGGGCAGGTGTCACAGCTCACCTGGGCCTTGGGCACTGCCTCAGCTCCCACAGCCCACCCTCCCCTGGCGTGTCAGCACTCTGTCAGTCTGACTAAGCCATGTAATTTCCTTTTTTTTTCCAAATAACACTTATTTTGTCTGACTAGAGGAATAAAAGGCTGGATTTGGGGCACCCACAGTCCACAGAACAGCTATGTAAGCAAGGGGAGGGAAGAAGGGAGACACTCAGAAAACCCAGACTAAGTGGCTTGGCTGAAGTCATTGACTGGCAAAGAAATTAAAAAAATCCATCCCAACAAGGGAAACTCCAGACAAAAAGCAGGTTTTTATGAAGGAGTCCTGAATTTGCCTCTGCTTTGAGGTTTTGTTGCCGTTAAGGCCTTTCCAAAACAATCCAGAAGTTCTTCCCCTCCCAAAATACCTCACAGAGAGAAAACTTTCTGAGGCTTTGGCCAAGCAGAACTGCACCATTCCACATCCCAAGGGTCGGAAAACATTGTTCATGGTACAAAAAACTCCTCAGTTTAATAAGCAGTACAGCTGTGAACATTTTACACTCCAAATGAGTGTGGTTCTGCACACAAAGACACTGATTTGGTTTGGAAACCGTTTGCCACAGAAGGAAAGTAACAAGGGAAAAATCAATGTACAACAGCCATTCCAGCCTGAGTGCTGGAGACGGGCAGGAGTGTGCCCAGCACAGCAGCTGGCAAGAGCAGCCACGTGAGAAGTGCCATGTTGCAGCTCTCCTCCTTTCAGATGGAAGGAAACTCCTTAGAAAGATGGATTTTACTTCCTCAGCCCAAAATTTGGCTGATGCAGCTGGAGGAAGTGCCTCTGAATGGCTCAGGTTTGCACTTCCCTCCATGGTGGGCTGTGCTGTGGAGCTGGGCAGGGACCCACCAGCACTGCCAGGCCTCTGGATTACAACACTCCTTGGGATATTTAGGTTTAAGCTTACAGAGAGTTTATGGAGTGACTCCTTCAGCAGAACTACACATAAGGGTCTTGCTTTCACCAGTGCAAGGTACTCAAATTCCTGCACAAAACAGCAGCAAAGAGGACTGGCAGAACAGGAACCTGCACTGTACACGTTTAAAGGCACTTTAGCACCTTGCTACAATGCACTTGAGTTCAGTTAAAAGCCAGACAGGCCCAAAAATACCTATTTCCATCAGCTGCCACCATCCAAACCAGTCACTCCAGAAGTCACCTGGTCAAAACATTACTTTTGCTAAACACTCTTCCTGCAGAGGCATTTGAGCCCAGCACACACATCATGTTCCAAACACCACATCCCAGCCACAAAGCCAGCTGGAAGAGCCTGCCTGGCTACAGACAGCCAAGCAGAAAGGTCAGAGGTAAGAGGAATGCTTTTTGGCTTCATATTAGCCATTTCTTGCTTCTTCCAGAACAATCCCAAATCAGGCTGAAGAGGAACAGAACTGACAGGGCAACATAAAGTGAAGAAAAATGTCAGTCCACAGCCTGGCAGCTTTACAAGAGCCACTCCTTGTGTGCACCAGTCAACAGCAACATGTATTTTAGGGTTCTCCTTCCCAATGAAAAAGATCCAGGACTACCCTGGGCAGGAGCAAAGGTGGTACCAATGCCACTGGCAGAGCCAACACTGTGTCATCCACTCCTCCACCCCTAGTTTGGCTTTGCTTTGTTCAGAACAGTTTCCTGGCAGCCAAGGCAGGGCCAGGCCTAGAGCAGCTTTGTTTTTAAAGGAAGATGTGCAAGTTCCCTGCAGGACAAAGGCCACTCACCCCGACAGAAGTCCATGAGGATCAGCACTTCCCACACGTCCCCACTGCTCACAGAGTTGATGCTGGAGTCGATGTACCCCACGATGTTCTTGTGGCCAGACAGATCCCGCTGCAAGACACACAATTCCAGCCATGAACCAGCCAAGCACAGAGAGCAACATTCTCACCTGGTGCCTCCACACTGCACAAGCTCCTGTCACTTTGGATTAATTGTCACGCAGAGCTGCAACAACCCCGAGCTCTGTCTCTACCTGTTTTCCTTCCAGGAGGATTTGAGGCCAACAGCAGAGAAACAGGCAACCAGGTGAATTAACCTGTTCGGGGCTGCTCCAGATTTTGGCACATTCCCTGAGGTGGCCCAGGCCAAGCCCTCAGAGGGGAGAACAGGGCAGATGGTGGTGGTGGCCATGCAGCACATGTTGTGCTTACTTGTCTCACCTCCTTCCACTCTTCTGCTGGCAAAAAGTATCTCAAATCTTCACAGGATCAAAAAACCCCACTAAAACAACAAAATAAATTCTAACCTTGCTTTTCAAAGTACCTTAAGCAACTTGATTGATTACAGCACAAGTTCTCATCTCAATGACTTATCATAGAATCACAGACTGGTTTGGGTTGGAAGGGACCTTAAGATCACCCAATTGCACCCCTTTGCCATGGGGACACAACTAAACCTGCAGGGAAAAGTCCCTCCTTTGGGACTGCCAGCTTCACACCCCCCAGGTGTGACAGCAGCCCAGCTCACCTTCACCAGGAAAGGAAATCAAGGTGTTGCTGGGCACACTCTAACACTGGGGGGCTGCAAAAACTGCAGGTGAGTTTAAAGTAATTCCTTATTGCAGAAAAACTGGGAAAGAAGTGTTTCCCTTTAGGGATGTACTGGTTCTTCAGGACAAAGAAGAGTGCCAGGGATAAGATCCAGTCCAGGAGCAAGAGGACCTTCTGGGCAAGAAGGATCCTCCTCACCCTCACTTTCCAGGTGAGCCACACGNAGGAGCAAGAGGACCTTCTGGGCAGGTCACTGCCCAGGTGAGCCACACATTCCAAAGGCACCAAAGACATGGACACAATGGAAAACACCAGCGAGTAAAACCCAAGTAAACAAGTTTTGTGAGCACAGCTAAAACCTTTGATGTGAGATCTCATCTCAGCCTTTCCCACAGGACCATGGGGATGACAATCTGTGCCCAAAGCTCTGCTGTGCTATCAAAGACTCCAGCAGTTCACTTTAAAGGTATTAACCTAATTAAGAGCTACTTCAAAAATCACACCCAGAATTGCTACAGGTAAGAGTTTCTGATATGAAGATCATCTCCCCCAAGCCTCGTGTGGTAAATTCACAGAATGAGGAGTTTATGTATTTCATAGTTTCTCCCCCACCTCACAGCTGCTCTAAATGTTCCTCAGTATCTTTGGATACAACCTCAGAAGTGGCACTTCCCATGTTTACCATGCTGCAAACAAGATTAAGCAAATCTATTTGGATCATCTCCATTCTTCCTTTGTTTAGAGATGCTAAGTTTAAAACAGCTATTAAAAATAGCTATCCCATCATACAAATCTCTGTGTTCAATAATCTAGAGAAACATCCCAGAGCTCATTGCCAACACTTTCCTGTTTCAAAAGCCCTGGCAATAACCACCCCTCAAACAATGTTTTAATCTCCCAACCCCATGGATACAGAGACCCTTCAGCCCAACCCACAGGATTAGAAGTTGCTGTGATACAGGTTTATCTCAGGATGGGGGTCTGCCATTCCTGCACTGATTTCAGTTCAGAGACAGAAGAATCATCAGTCTTTTCTGATGAAGTCTAAAAGGCTGAAGACTTTAGCTCTGAGTCAAAGATTGTCAGACTCTGAATTCCATGCTCACCTCCTCAGCTCTTCCCTTTCCCACTAAGCCATGTGGTTTTCCTCCCCTCATTTTCCTGAAATTCCCCCCCTTTTTTTTCCCAACTATCAGATTTTTCTTGTCCACTGGAACTATTTATATTTTAAATAATTCAATACTACATTTTCAGAGTCACGTTAAGAGTCTTTTCCATAAAAAAGCCAGCTTTGCCAAGAAAATGCACAGCCTGTGACCTGATGCCCAGGCAGAAGGTGACCAGGCTGTCACCACTCCCCTCCAGGCTGTGTCCCAGCACAGAGCACTGACTTACCATGATCTGGATTTCCCTCTTGCAGACCTGCAGGTCGTACTCATTATTGACATACATCCTCTTCAGGGCACATTTCACCCCATTGTTTGTCCTCACCAGAAACACTATTGCAAAGCCACCTGTGGGAGACACAAAACCATCTGGTTCATTACCAAAGAAACCTGTTGGTCTTTGCTCCCCTGTCCCTGCCTTTGGAGAGCAGTCACAAGAGGGAGGGCACTGGTGGCAATGCTCCTTCATGTGCTGGGCTCTGCCTAGGCTGTTATTTCTGGGAACTAAAAGGGATCTGAGGGGGTAAATCTTCAATTAATGGCAGCAAAGTTAACATTTAACATCTCCATAAAAACACGCAATTACAGTGGTTCTTCATCCTGCCAGACAGTCCCTCACTGCTCCATTAATGCCTATTTATGAAGTAGAAAGCTGAAGGACAGCAGCATTGCCTTGGACAGAAATCAGAGCTACAGATCACCCACTGAACCACCAAAGCCCTGAACTTGAAAGGCTTCCCAACTCTGAAGCATCTAAGTTACATTACAAAGCTGACTTGTGCAAGAGGCAGAAGAAACGTCTCCCACACATGGTTTGATGTTAATGCTTTTACAACAGCACAGAGGAACAAGGGGGAAAAAGCCAGAATTCATTCTGTGGTCGTTGGTATTAGTAAAGTCAGGACTCCCAGGATAAATTGACTTGTTCAGGATGGAACCTTTCATCTCTGTCAGCACCTGTGCACCCAAACACACAGGTTTACATTTGCAGGCACAGCACAAACAGGAAGGTGATTGAGGAGGGGGAATAAAGGCATCAAAGTTTCCCCCGTGGCTGCTGAGATCAGAATGGATCAGGATAAAGAGCCCCACGGATCCAAACAGCCAGAAGTGCTGCACAGTTGTAAAAAGGGAGGCACAATGACACTGCTGATGCCACAGCCCAGAGCACCTCACACTACACCACACACTGCATTTCAGGTCTCCTAAAGAACCAGCTCAGTAGTGAGTTGTGTGTCGGGGCTGCCACGGCCTTCACAAGTCCCACCCCAACTACATCAGCAGCTACACACCTCAAAAGACAGGTCACATCCCAAAGAATTTCCCTTTTCAAAGTCTGAGCCCTTTAGTGAATCTCATTCTTCACAGACTCCCAGAAGCCACCAGATCAACACCCCCCAGTTCCATCAGACTGTTTGTGCCTGGTGGTGTTTCCTCACTTCCATGAGATGCCCCACATGTCACCAACAGAAAGCCACGTTTGGGTAAAATTCAGTGTTAAACAGGTTGCACGTGACAACTCCAGTTTTCCAACAACCAGTGCTTACAAGATGTTAACAAACCAACTGCCATGGCCTAAAGGCCCATTGAAGCTTTAGGAAAACTGGGATTTATTTTCACTAAGAAAAGACTGAAGAAGAGCAAATGACCAGACCACGCTGCTGTGTCCAGTGTACACCCCTCCCTGTGTGTCACCAAATGGCTTTTATGGCATTACAGCCCACCTTCCACATCAACCACACGAGTTCCACGTGCAAACAACCCACCTGTCAGCACCTGAACACAGACCCCTGGGTTTACACACCACACTCTGCCCAGAACTACAGCAGCAGTTCCAGGGAAGCCCCATTGACTCCCAGCAGCAGCCCCAGAGATGTTGCAAAAAAAATTAGGGGGAAAAAAAGGCATCAAGACTTCAATTAAAGGTCTTAAAAACTATACCCAGGCTGCAAACGGACATTGAAATTCAGAAAACTGGGACATGGCCCTGGGATACAGCTCATCACACAGCTGCTTCCAAGGAGGGCCTCCCTCCACAGTGCTCACATTCATCCCAAAAATAACCCCCACTCTCCCTGAAGCTGCTGCAAGTCGAGGATCTCAAATTACAAGTCATTTTGAAGAGCTCCTGCACCCGCAGCAGTGCCTCACTGTTCTCCCCAGAACACTGGTCTCGTTTTTGGAGAACAAACCCACACATCCCACTGTGGATGTTCAGCCCAAAGGGTGGCTCTGGAAGAAGCAACACAGCACTGCTGACTTTTCTTCCCCCTTTTATAACCCACAGCAGAGTAAGAAATAAGGGACCAATAATCAACACAACTTCCCCAATCCCACATTCTTAATAAGTTATATTTTTCAAAATCATTGAAGAAATCAGGTTTGGACCAGTTTTGGGGTTTTTTTTATTTTGTACAATATTTCCACAGATCTCAGATAAAATCTAGAGCAAACATTAAAAAACCACAAATGAAAAATCGAACAGTTGGTGAGGGTTAATTTATTACAGTCTCAGTCATCATCAAAACTTTTGGGTAATCTCAAGATGTTTTTGGTGGTTTTTTCCCATCCCAACTGAGCAATCAGCAGCCACCCATGAGAATTCCCCCCTCCTCCCCGGGGGTTCAGCTCCCTTCTCCCAGCTCCTGGCCAGGCCAGCAGGATACAGGATCCCTGTTTACAGTGCTGTGCTCAGCAGAAAGAAACACGAGCTGAGCAGCAAAAATAGACCAACTGAACTTAAAAAAAAAAAAAAAAAAAAAGCACCTTCATCAATCTCAAGAACCTCCTCCTCCTAAATCTTTGCTTCAGCTGAGTGGGGCTGGTGCCTCTTCGGACCAACTGCTAACCCTCATTAGCACAGGTACCTTCCCTCCCTGGATCCTGGGCTAATTAACCAAGTCACCTCCAGAGCCCCCTCCTCAGAATATGCACATTGTGGTATTTGCTCACAAGCCAACTGGCAGAGAAAACCACATTCTGTGCAGGGGAAAGCACAGCTAAAGCATCCTGAGAGCTCAGAGAGATATTCAGAATATAAAAAAGTAATAATAAAAAATTAAGCCAATGCTTTGTGACATGGGACTGAAACATCAACACAGACACATGGCCTGGAGCAGCAGTGAGATAAAACTACACCAGGTGAAGCCACATCCACAGAAGGGCAACATCTGTACAACCCACAGGCAAATCCCACCCTCGTGCCCTTCTCTCCCTCACCTTTGCTCCTGCAACTGCAGCTCAGGAAAACATGAAGCAAAACCACTGACCTTCCTTGGCTACTTGATGATTAAACTCCCATATCTGGGTGCAGATTGAAGCAATGCTGCCCCTGGTAAAAGCAGCACGTTTCCCTCCAGAGAAAACAAGGGCTGATTCAATCAGGGGACACAGCAATGCAGAGAAAGGGACTGTGCCACCAGAGGCAAAATTTTATGATCTACATCCATTTGAGAGTTTTACTTTCCAAACAACTAATACATCACCTGGTCTGATTGCCCCAGTTAAAGCAGACCACAAGATTCCTTCTAACACAATTTACTGAGTCCAGGTTTTGTCTGTACCCAGGATTTAGTCCAGAAAGGCTCAACACCATCAAGAATGTCTAATTCCCCCCAGGTGGTCACTCCACATTTAAACCAGAAGGTGTGAAAAATACCACCCTAATTTGAATTTCTCTGCATTTATTACATCTTCCCCTGGTAATTGGCTTCAGCACTCCCAGTCTGGCATGCAGAGAATGGGACTGCAAACATCAGAACAGCAGGAGGATAAGGGAAGGGGGAAGAATAGAGACACTGCTCACACACAAATGGTTCCAGAAATACAAGATCCAAGGCCATTGTCAGAACACACAGGTCAATTTTAAATCTATTGAGAATCTACCCCTACAACCTGCCCTCTAAAGGAAGCACAGAGGGGCCACAGAAATCAGGCCACCAACCCTCACACATCACACACACCTTTACAGGAACAGGGCTTGGGCACATCCCTGTGCCAGAGCAAATGAGCTCCAGCAGGAATCCTGCTCCTTCCAGGAGTGCTGGGGCTGCAGGTCCTGCCAGGCCAAGGTCAGAGCTGAAGGTCCATGTGCTCATGGGCTCCTCGTGCCACAGCCACCGAGAGTCTGAAATGGCAGCAATGCCCTTGGTGCTCCGTGCCCACACCTGGAGACATTTCCTGGCAAGTGCCCTGGGCACAAGACGTGATTTGGCAACTTTGGTCCACCCTTCACCTCCCAAATTCCCCCCATGTTTATTACTGACTGCACAAAGGTAAAGCAAATGGCCCAAACTGCTGCACTGCACAGGAGGTTCAGTGTGCTGAGGTCGGGCTGAAGGTGCACACACAGGGCCAATACATATCGAGCATTTGAAGCACTTGAAATCTTTTTACTGGCAACTGTGGCCAATATTGCAGATTCAAAGAGCAGCCCAGGAGGAACTGTGCTCCTGCAGGTCCCTCAGAACCAGCAGACAGCAAACACAGCTCAGGTTTCCCAGCAAGGTGTGACAGAGAGGGGCAGCAGGACCCACCAGAAGGCTGAAAGTTTCCCTTGGCAGCATCAGCCAGCCCAGCCCAGGGAGGGACTGAGCCATCAAGCACGGGGACTGCAGCCAGCACTGCCTAACCAAGGCTTCCTGATGGCGTGGAGAGCTCAGCATTCCCCAGCAGAGGAGGGAGGGCTGGTCCCACAAGCTGCCGGGTGTCTCCCGTGGGCTGCAGGGTAAGGATGGCAGCAGCCCTGCCTGGTCACTGCACCCACAGCCAGGCTGTGCCCACACAAGTCACCCAGCACCCTCTGAACTCGGATGGGTTCTCACAGCATTAGGCTGAAATGAATACCCCAACCTTACCCTTTAACTTGCTAACAGCTGGTTCACCCCTCCTCCTTGCACTACAGACCTACACCACCACCTCCTCAGCCTCCAGGACTTTCAGCTTCCAGAGTCTCACACCACAACCAAGTTCTCCCTCATCATTGCAGTCCAACCTCCAACTTCACTAAATCTGGCCAAAGCTGGAAGGAAATGGACCACAGACAAATTGACAAGCAGTGATGATGAAGCCATGTTACAGGACCACTTGCTTCTATTCTCAGAGATCAGCAAGAACAGGCCAGGAAGAGCAGCTCCAATGGAAAAACATCCCAGGATTTGTGTAACTCCCAGCCTGCCAAGGTCAGCTCAGGAGCCTGAGCTCCCCAGAGTGAAGTAGATCACTGTGCTACAGGTGCCAGGGAAGGGGGGTCCCACACGGGCAGAGCTTAGAGGCAAAGTATTCCAGGCACCAGGAACACCCCCATGTCTTTGCTTTTTTTCAAGTACTCACATGAAAAGGAAAAGGCAAGAGACCAGTCCAGGTTTCAGCTGCAATAGAATAAATAAATCCAGAGATTCACAAGCCTCAGAAGGGACAACAGGAAGAACTAAGCATGAGAGTCAGCTCAGAAGACACTTTTCCCCTGCACAAGTGCCTGTGAGTTAAAGTTCCAAAGGAATTCAACTCCTTTCCCAAAGCAGCTAGCAGAAGCTGTATTTTAATACCATTCTCATTCTAAGATATAAAAAGTTATTTATATGTTTATCCTCAAGGCACATTAGCACTGCTGAGCAGGCAGCACAGTCAGTGCTGGGATCACCATCAGCTCAGAGCCAGCACCAGCCACAGGTCTCTGGGGAAACTTTTTGTGTCTCTCTGGCACTTTAGGCCTGTGTCAACAGCAGGGAAACATGGTTATCGTGCTTCACACTGCTGGCCTGACTGCTGTTCTTGCTAAAAGGTTTTAGGATAAGCTGAAAAAGTACTGGGAAGTTCCAATTATCTCCAGTCAATACAGATGCCAAAGCAATTTTCCATGCAGGTTTGTGTCAGGGCACTGGCCAGCTGCCAGCACTGGCAGTTCTGTTTTCAGCCCTTCTGTAATTTCAGCAGGATGCAGAACTGTTCACAGCCAGGCCAGCACTGCTGAACTAGGTAAGAGCAGCTGCACGTGAGCCCCCTGAGCCCCCCCAAGGAAAGGAGATAGCCCAGTGCCGAGTTTAAGGGATTCATGTGGATTGCAAGCCTGGAATCCTCTTGCTGGATTGCAATGCTGATCTGCAGTGGAGCCCAGGATTGTCATTCCATGGCATCTGCACTAACTGATGTTAGGACAAGGAAGAACCTAGAGAAACTGATTGCTCCTTCCATCACCCTGTTGTGACAAGCTCTTCCACAGGTGCCTTTCACCAGGGATCATATAAATCAGTCAAGTTCACAACTGAGCTGTACTCTGAACACCACACCCCACACCCTGCACGGACACCCCTCACCCTGCACAGACACCCCTCACCCTGGCACGGACACCCCTCACCCTGACACGGACACCCCTCACACTGGCATGGACACCCCACACCCTGGCACGGACACCCCTCACACTGGCACGGACACCCCTCACCCTGCACGGACACCCCACACCCTGGCACGGACACCCCTCACCCTGCACGGACACCCCTCACCCTGCACGGACACCCCTCACCCTGGGTGAGGGAGCCACAGACCCTCCTGGTCCTTCTGGGATGGCACATTTGGGGGTGGAAGGGGAACCATCCAAACCAGCTTGTCCTGAGAAAGCCCTCGCTACCACCACCACAACTGGTTCACCCCCAGCAGCCCCTCAGTCCCCGCCGTGCCCCAGCTCCTCACGCCCCGGTACCAGGGCACTGCTGCAGGCAGGGCTGTGCCCACCACACAGCCCCGGGGAACTCACAGAACACCCTGAGCTGGAAGGGACCCACAAGGAGCAAAGTCCAACTCCCGGCCCTGCCCACGAGAGCCCAAGGATCCCACCATGTTCTGTCTGTGCTGGGCCAAAATAAAGCAAGTTCAGCTGTAGCCAGGCAGCGTTGGAAGCCCCAGCTCAAGAGACCACCCAAGTTAATCACAGTCCAGGAGCAGGGCTGGACTCTGCCCTGTGCACACCGAGAAAAGCAGCTTGGATTTCTCAGGATCTGCAGGACCAAAGGCCTCTCCACAAGCCATCAGTGCTCCCAGGACACATTTCTGTGTTTCCCAGCCACGCTGGCCCCCTGCCAGAGACAGCAGGTACCCCAGCAAACAGGAACAGCCTCATCCAAACACAACGAGGCAGAACCTCCCTCCAAAACCCTCTGAACACACCTCCCAGAGACAGGAGCAAAGGAGACACAGCACGATCATCTCCCAGCTGCACGTCTGAGCTCTGCAACAGCAGCTACAAAAACGTCTCCATGGATGTGTCTTCCCTCTGCAAACACTTTCAAGGTTTGTTTTTAATCACACGCCTCATTTTTTTCCAAGGCAATGCTGAGTAACCCAAAGGCAGTTGGGTTTGAGGAGGATTCATCCCCTTTTTCAGTTAAGTCAGTCAAACAGGGCTTCAAACTGTCAAATCATCAATTTCCACTTTCAAAAAAATTAAAAAAAAATCACTGTTTAATTTTGGATTTTCTCCACCACCCTTCTACAAACAAATTAACAATACCTGGAATTACCATAGCTCCTGATAAACACTATGGATGCCACTAAAAACTTTATTCTTCAGGGGTGAAATTCTTTTCTGAGCTGGACAAACATTGCAAGTAGTTTTCCACTGAACTGTTCCCAGTTTGCTGGCTTTAGCTCCATCTCATCCCCCTCAATGCTCTGCATGGCAGGAGCCCACTGTGCTGCAGTCCTGCAGCTGAGGGGACAAGCCAAGTGCTGTTCAGGTGTCCCACAAACTGCCCCGGGAGGCATTTTAATCTCTGGCTTTGCTGGCAGGCACTTAAAATTGAGTGCTCTGCTGAGCCAGGCACAAAGCCACTCCTCATCTGCACAATTCCAACACTTACTGATTCTTATCCATCAAGAATTATGTCATATTTTGCCTTATCTCACAAGCCAGAAGAACTTCCTTAGCATTTACCTTCCTAAGTACAAGGCTCACTCAGGTTTGTTTTTTCCCCCACAATCAGGATGCTGTGATCCAGTTACAGGAAAATCAGTGACTCCCTTGCATGGGGTGTTTCCAGCTCACCATTCCCAAAGCTTTACTAAAACACAGCAGTTTATTTTTCCCCACAGTCACAGCCACAACCAGCTGAGACACAGACACTGCACGTGGACATCACTGAACACCACAACCATTTCCTCTCTGCTGCTGCCCCAAGGAAGCCCATCCTGCACCTCTGACACCTCTAACTGGAGTGACATACAAATATAAATACATATTTAACAAAAAAATGAGGTTTTTTCCTAGTTGTGTATATACAACAATCACTCCCTTCCAACACAAACTATTCTATGATGTGATTCTTGATCCTAAAGCATCAACATTTTGGGGCATCTTTTCCAGGGACAGAGATGGCTCCAGCAAACCTCAACTTTGGAGCCACCTACAAAGTGGAGTCACCACAAAGGGAAAGGGCCAAGGAAAACACTTTGGCCAATGTCAAGCAACACAACTCCTTGTTCAGCTCTGCAAGCACATCAGGGAAAAGCACTCCATGTGCCAGTGCTGTTCTCCCACAGCTCTCTGTGCTGGCCTTCCACAAAGGTGAAGGAATAATCCAGACTTGGTTCCCCCACCTGGGGATGGACAAGTGACTCATCTGCAGGACAGGGAAAACCACCGAGGTGCCCTGGGATCCTGGGAGCAACTGGGGCTGCAGAGACCCCCCAAAACCCCCTCCTGTGACTGCTGGGAAGTGTTACTGGGATCACACCACGAGTCTCAAGGAGACTCCCCCAGCAGCTCCCACAAAAAGCACCAGCCTGTCCCCAAAGCAGCAGTGACAGGAAGGAAAGCAAAGGAAAACAGTCCTGATCATGGCTCGTGTGATGGTCTGGTGTGACCCCACACAGGCAAATATTTGCTGGTTCATTTGAACTGCAGCTCTGATGGGCATTAGGATTATAGTGCTATTTTTGTGCCTATTAATCTGCACCAATATATTCTTTCTGCTTGTCTTTTATTCCACTCTTCCCCTGCCCAGCAGGAGTGTCTGGCTGCACGCACCTGCTAAAAACACCATTTCAAATCCCATTTTCCCCCTTTTGATGCCACTTCTCCAACACTTGTGAGCTCTTTGTTTCCAGGACAGCAGATTTCACCCCAAGTTAAGTTTTCTGTTCCAACATTATTCCTCCTTATGACCAAGAGTGCCCACAAACTGCTGTGATACACAACAAGGAATTGCAATGAGCAGGATCACTGCACATTGCTTTTTCTGCTTTGTGAAGCATCTCCAACACCTTTAAAGTTACAGTGTGTCAGCATTAACACCTTTAAAGAAAAATACAACTCCTGTTTAAAGTGGTTTGTGGTATAATTAAGAGGCCACAGTAATGAAGCAGACTTTGTGTTAGGGCTGTAACATCCAAGATCATAAAAATATCAAAGAAAGCAAAGACAACACTGGTACAATCTATGATTTACTGAGTTCAACCTGGAGTTTAATGAGTTATCCCTGCTCCCACTTCCTTCAAATGGAGAGAGTCAGAAACACAAGAAATTTCCAAATAATTTCTCTGTTCTTCAAGTCACGGCCTTAAAAAGGATGTTGCTGGGGTGGGAAAACCTGCAATTAACAGCAAAGGCAAAAGATTTAGGAGCTGACTGAAGATCATGTGGGTCAGTGTGACAACAATCCTGAGAGCAGCAGCACGAAGCACAGGCCCTGCTCACACAGCTCACGGCCCAAGGTCTGCTCTGCAGTCTGTCCCCAGAAAGCAAACTTGTGCTGGGAGAGCACCTAGGGGTGTCCAAGTGCACAACACACCCCTCAAACCACAGCAACTCCTGGTAAGAGACAGCAGCAAGTCATGCCAACAGGATGGGACTGGAGGTTCCCTCTCCTTCCATTCTGTGTATGGCAGAACCAACACTTTTAGAGTACCACAGGTACCACAAAGGGTATCACTGCTGCCAATCAGCCTCAAAATGAACATTAGATCTGTTGCCCTCAGCCTCCTTTGGGCTGGTGAAAGATTAATCACTGATACAAACAGCATTTCCTACCCCATGTTTTCAGCAGGCAGGAGGAGGTTCCTGCTCCTCTAAATCCTGTGGGTGAAGGATTCCCAGAGCAAAGACACCAGACCCACTGCAGGAACAGATCCCTGCAGGATCTCCAGCTTGGCCTCTGGTATTTCATTTCTTTTTCATGCTCATTCCACCCAAGCAGCATCTCCCAGGTGAGCACCTGGGCCTTCACACTTCTCTCCCTCTCTCCAGAGGTTTTACAGCTTTATGACTAACACACAAAACCTGCACAAAGCAGCAGATTTTCTTCCTGTCCCAGCAGAGCTGGAAGGAGGTGTAGGTTGACAGAGAGAGGGCAGAGGGAGGCTTTCCCCAGCCTCATTTCACCCTCTCCAGGCTGCAGATGCTGGTGAGTAACACAGGCCACAGTGGCACCAAGTCACAGGGACAGCAGGCTCAGCCTGTCCCTTCCAGGCAGGGCTGACACTGCCCCAGGCACTGCAGCACATCCTCCAGCCTCCTCTTCCTTCCACCACTCCACTCACACTTTGCACAGGCTCTTGGGCAGTTTATTCCCAGGGTTTTATCATCCTGTCACCATCACAAAACCCCACCAAACTCCACACTGACTTGATTTCAACCCCAAATTCTCATCCTACACAGCAGAGACAAGAAGCTGCAGTCAGTCCTTTCTGGAGGGATGCTCAGCCAGAGTCTTTGGCAGATGATGCTGCACAAGGACTCCAAGGACTCCAAGCAGTGGTGCTGGTACTGATGTTCTCCTTTGTGTTTGCATTTTGTTGCTTTAGTACACGTTGGACTGACACGACACTTGGGGTTTGGGATTTAATTAGTGCCTGTGACTCACTCTCCCACCCAACTCCATAATCCTCTGGTTACATTTGGGTATTTACATGTTATTTCATATCCGTAAGTGAAGATTATTCACCCTCAAGTTGCAAGCACAGAAAACCCCAGCCTGTCCTAGAGGCTGCATCACATCTCAGGTATACACAGACACAATTGGTGTCTGTTTTCCATGATCCAGGCTACAAAATCAGGATTTCCTTCACCTGAGTTAAACTGTGTAAACAGTCTGCAAGCTGAAGCCCAAAGCAGTGACAGGATGGGCTCAGGCTCACACACAGACCTACAGGTGTAAGTGGTACCTGCTGGACTGTGCAGGTGGCAACAGGCAAGAGGTGACACACAGGACACATCACCCAGACAACAACAACAGGCTCTGCACAACCAGGAAGGCCTGAAGGTGCCTGAAGGTGCATCTCCTGCTCTTGTTACACCCAAGTGTCTCTAAAGAGTGCCTGTGTTTGTGTCCATGTGTGTTATAAACCAGAGCCCAGCTGTGAACAAGAACAAACCAAACCCTCATCCCCCACCAACAGCTGAGAGCAGCAGATAATATCCCTAAACCAAACAGGGCCCCAGCCCAGATTTTCTACCTCAAAGGAAATAACAAGCTTTACTGCACTGATTTTTGTTGTGTTGGTTTAAGTCCCTTGACTTATGGGAAGCATAACAGTGTCAAGTTGAAGGGACAACTCTTGTCCAAAGTCCTGTCCCAGCATCTCCCAGGGCACTATTTGGAGCAACTCTGCATGTCAGGAACACAACCCACTGGTCTCTGCAGGGTGAACAGGGGGTTTCATTGAGCTCAGGGCTCTAAACCACCAGGACCCAAGTGCTTACAGCCTGTGCAGCCCTAAAAGCTGCAGCAAACAAAGAACCACACTGCCTTTCATGCACACAACAGTCCCTGGGAAGCTCCCCATGCTCATTGCCAAGAGGAAATGCCCAGCTCTCAGTGTCTGACCTCACCACATCCACCTGCACAGGGAGTTCAACACTAACCCCCAAATCACTGCAGATCCTGGGGGGTTACTGAGCTTCAGTTGTGGGTTCATCTGTTCCTCTGGGCTGTTTCCATTGCCTATAAACAGCATTTTAAAAGGTTTCATCCTGGAGTGGAGATAAAACTGCTCTGGGAAACTTATCAAATCACATCTTGAAACATCAACCACCAATTAAATAGTCTGAACATTTAAAAGTTATCTTGAGGGCAAAGAAAAAAGGCAAACCACTAACTCCAGCTGCAAGAGCTCCAGCTCCACTCTGTGTAAGGAGCAACGGTCACCCTCACATTTCAACCCTGTTCTGCCCATTTTAAGTGGCTGCAGGAGGGAATCAGGGCTCCAGAACTGCAGGAGAGTAGATGGCACCTGGATAAAGCATAAAGGACACCCAGTATTCCATGGCAGGAAACCTGAAACGGGCACAGTATCAGGAGAATCAGCTGAAACCTGCATCTTCCATAATGAAAAATTAGCTGAAAAGGCATTTTTGCAAACAAGATCAGGAATTTAACAGTGATCATACTCAAAAGAAGACTGTAACAGTGACAACTGTGGAAAGTCATGAGAGCTCCGAGCTAAACTGGAGTTACAAGAAATGCAGCTTCTCTTTTAGAAATATTTCTAGTGATACTTAAGTTAAAGAAATGATACAAGGGATAAGAGAGGGGTTGTGTGCCAAGCCAGCAAAGGACAGCATCCCCCTGACACAGGACAAGCTCCTGAAGAACATTCAAGCTTTGCTGGGCAAATCAGCAGCTCCCCTCCCCTCCTTGCAGAGCGTGTTCACAGCTTGTTTCCTCCTGCCTGGGGCTTCCCAGGCTTCATCCCCCTGCCAGAGGAGAGCAGCACTGGGAAGCCAAGGGGCATTCTGTGCTCACCTGGTCCATCCTCAGCTCAACAGGTCACACACTGCTGTGCCACAGCCTGTGGCACAGCCATACACGTGCAGCCCCACCACTCCAGAGGCTCCAAGTTTAGCCAAGAGGCTCCACTCTCCCACCAACAGTGACCATTTCAAGCAGCAAGAAATTCTCCATGGAGCTCACGCTGGAGCTGGAAAGAATTTGATCCCCACAAAGTAAATCTGCTCATGAGCAAAGCAGTTTCCCTGTTGTATTGGCTTAAAAGCAGAAAGCAGAGGAGCCCTCATGGCTGGCCAGCAGCAATCCCTCAGGCAGCCCTGCCTGAGCCAGTTCCCAGGCATGGAAAGCCTGGTGCCCCATACAAAATGCAACTGGGATTTACTGGGAAGGGGGAAGAAAAAAGGAAAATAGCAAACAACCAGATACAAAGATACCTCCAGACACACCATCAGGGCAAAGATGTGCTTCCAGTACAGCAAAACAGCCCAGGCAAAGCCCTGCTTTGCACAAACTCCTCTCACTCCCATCTCCAGAAAGCAGCAGCTTTCCCAGCTCCAGCACTGCTTAAGCTCCAGGCTTTAAATACCAGCAGGCAAACTTAACAGCCAGCACAGCTAACAGAGCAAACAGACTTCTCTCCAGGTAAAACAAAGGTTCAGGCTTACAGAGCTCGTGGGTCAGACTGTGAGCCAGGGGAAAGCAGGGCCACAGTCAGTCCTACAGATTTACCACAGCTGAGAATCCTAATGTGATTACCCAATATTACAAACACAATTATAGGGCCCTTGCTTAGAGTCACCGCTGCAATATCTAGGCCATGACAAGACAGATTTAGATTTACAGGCTCCACCCTCTCCTTTTAAATAGGCAGGACGTCATGTTAATGTTGGTGTGGCAGCCCCAGCCACGAGTGCAAAATAATACAACCAGGAGCCTCATTCACACACAACACAGGCAGGGCCTTTACCTCTCCTAATTTTAGGAGAGCAAGACTGGTTGTCTACAGATTCTGGCAGTTTTGGAAGTGAACGTTTAGTTCATTAGCTACCACGCTCTCAACAGCAAATAAACACAAAATATTTACACTGTCAGAGGCATTTTCACTGCATGGATGACATGGAAAAAGCATAACTGCCTCTCATCACTCCTCTAGGGGTTTATTTTAATAGAGCTGATTTAAAACCATTTAGTTTCATTTCTTTGCATGTGTCAGGGCTCCATCTCATCCCAGAGCTGTACGAGCCACTCCTCTCCCCTGCACGACCCCCCTGCAGCTCCCAGCCAGGTCCATGGAGAAGGACAAAAGAGGAAGTTGTAAATCATATTACAGAGAAAGGAGGCCAGAAGGGGGGTGAGGGGGCAGAAAATTAATCTCTGCCATTCAATAACATTTCAGAAGCCTAAAATAATCAGTGGGCAAGATTCAGCCTGTGCAACAACTCAGCATTGCCTTTTCAGCAGCTCCAGTCCAAGGGCAGCAATGGCCTGGCACTACCCACCCTCTGAGATCCCCAGCAGAATAAAGCCCAGACACCTCAATTTAGGGGTATTAAAGTCCCTCAGTACTTGCAGCGTTTGTGACAGCAATTTCATAACAAGCAGCAGCTCACTGGAGCTGTCCTGGCTGTCACAGCAGGAAGCACGTTTAGGTGTTCACGTGGGGAGGTCTGCTGGGCATGTGCTCCCTGTGCATCCACTCCACTCCTCCCTGACAGGCTGAACTGGAAACCCAAAGCTGACTGAACAGGGGTTTATTACGATTAAGATACGCTGCCTCCAAACAGATCACTTGGCAAGGCAGACTCAGTCCCTCTCTATTGTGACAATTTTAGTCCTTGAACTTCCACTGTAAGCCTGAGAAAACAATAAAAATTAATGGGTCACGAATAACTTGCAGCTTAAAAAAAAACCTGAAAAAGAATCATTTGTTTAGTTATCAGCCAGCCCTTTAAAAAGCACATCTCAGCTGCTATTATTCCAAGCAGCTGCTAATAGCATCTGAGCCCTTGTTCATCTCCAAGTGAAATTAGCACTGGCATCAACATGCTGTGGAGCATGACGGGCTATGAGTGAGCACGGCTGGAACTGCAGAGCCAGCAAGAAGCTGCAGCAACTGCAGGCAGCTGAAAAGCTGCCCTGGAAAGGCAAGGAAATGGTGAATCACATCGACAGGAGAGGAGAAAAAAGCAAAACTAGTCGAGCAGAGAGCAGGTTGTAGCTGGGGGAGCAGAGAAAGGAGAAAGCAGGAGGAAGGCCAGGGCTGGGACTGGTTGGGAACTGGACTCACAGGGGCCGGGCAGGGCAGGCTCCCGGAGTGCCATGGAAACCACACTCCAGCTGGGAAGCAATTATGCAGGGATCCAAGGAGAGCTCATGGCAACACAGAACTTACACATTTAGGGGTTTTAATTACTATGGCAGCACCCAGACATCCCTCCAGAGCAGCATGAAAACCACCCAAGAAACCCCACTGAGAGCCCGAGCTCACAGCTCACAGGACACTGCAAGAGCCTCACAGCACTGTGTGAAGAATCCTTTCAAACCACTTTCTTCTGCTTAAACCCAACGTCAAGCTTTGCAGGGCTCCCACACAACCACCCCTGAGCCACAGAAGTGCCATCTCCCTGAGGAACGGGAAAACACAACTTAAGGACTACATCACATTCCTCTGTAAGAGCAGATGCCAATCGACCCCTGAAGACAGCAATGAACTTTTCAACTCCTCAGTACATGCCAAGCATGGAGAGAGGTATCTACTATCCCACAGGCAGCTCTCAGGGTAATTGAAACCCCCTGGTACATCCAGGAGCACACAGGATCCATCACTCAGCATTTAAAGAAAAAAACATCAGTCCCACATGAAGCAGGGCTTTGAATTTTCCACATACACCTGGGTGAGGAAGGAGAGATATGAGCATTTGTCTGTTCATCTGTCAGATGTCCAGAAACAGGAAGGGGTTGCAGGGGTCCAGAACCTGCAGTCTTGTGACTGTTACTCACCAACCCCGTAACCATCAGGGATTTAATTCATCAGCTCAAATGAATTTAAATAATTGCTTGTGAATACCAACTTACACATAATATATCAATAAATGCATTTCTAGCCTGGTCAGCAGCAGAAAAAGTTTCAAAGGTACAATCTAAGGGTTTCTCACGTTGTTAAGTTTAAAACAAAAGCAAAAGGTAGAAAATGACCATCTGTCCCCCTCCAAAAATAGCATCATTTTAATTTTTAAAAAAATCCAATACATTTAATCCTGTCACATGTTCTGCTGAATGCTGGGTAAGCAAGGCTGAGTTTGTGCATTTCCTGTGGTCCCTGAACAACATCAGACCTTCAGAAGATCCTGTGTGCCAACGATCACATCACAACCACAGCTGCTGGCACTTCACCAGGTCTCTCTGAACAGCTCCCTCAGGCAGCAGCACACCAGGGTATGTAGGTACCAAACACAGTGTGAACCTCAGCAGGCACAAGGAAGGACCAGGAGTCTCCCAGGAGCACGGGCAGGCTTTGTTCTGTGCTTGCATTATGTGACACAGGGCCCTGGTCCATGATAAAGTTTCTGGATACTGTGGTGACATGAATATTAATGACCCCGTGGTTACAACACCAGGCAAGGAGTTACATTTGCATTTAATACAAGGCTTTGTCACTGCTCTCCTACACGGCCCTTATGAAACCTCTACACCTCCATGGGCTTCAGCTTCTCACTGGTAACAAGATTTGCTGAGTGTCCCTCCCCCCATCTGTCTGTCTGCTGTGCAGGGAGGGGACAGAACAGCCCCACAGAGCCAGGGGTTGTGTGACACCCTGTCCAGGGGTCCTCCTGTCCTGAGAGCAGAGACAGCTCAACAGCTCACACTGCCACTGGTAACTGGGCACAGAAACAGAAGGGTAAACTCATATTTTCATATCCAACATCTTCTAAATCAAAAGCAACAGGTAAAGGCCAAATGAAAGGCTCTGATTTTCAGCAGCATTTTTCTTGCCAGAAATGTGCACTCAAGGGGCCCAGGACAGCCTGACCTGTCTGTACTGCCCCTTTTCCTCCTCCATCCTGTGCCACCCCACAATCCACACATCAGAGCTCTGCCAAACATTCCTTTCTTTCCTTACAAACATAACCACTAAAAAAACACAAACAAGGTAAGAACCAGCAGGATCTCACCAGCTGACAACTGGGGCTGGCCTCCTGTGTCATCTTACACTGACTGCCTTGTCAAAGGGCTGTGACAAATCCACAGCCACCAAAGAGCTCCAGCTGGGACACACCACTGTGCAAGGAGTGCTGGCTGGAATTCCCTGGGAATCCCCAGGGCAAACCAGCCAGAGCCCACAGCAGTTGCTCCCAACAGGGCCCCGAGCACCCTGCTGGCACTTCCTGCTCTGCAAGGGGAAATAAGGCACAGAGCAGTTTGGCAGGTTCCTCCCAAGTGTGTATTTGGCCAATGGGACATTGGCAGAACTCCAGCCAAAGCAAGAGGGATCCTCAGGAGGGAACCTTTCCCTCCCAGCCAGGAGCCATCCTTGCCATACCCTGCCCTCAGCCCAGCCCTCTCCCAAAGAGCCACGGCACTGCCCCCTCCCTCCAGCCAACATCTCCTACTTGCACTGTATCCAAAGGCTCCTTATTCCTCCTTACTGAGCCACTCCCTCCCCACCACCTGAAATCCTGTCCGAGAGCTGCTGCAAATCCAGGTAAAGAGACAGGTGTGTGACACCTGAGGACACACACACACACAGGTGCCCTCACAGACCCTCCTACTCCCAAAGGATGTCCTGCCATTTGCATGGCCCTGGTATTAGACACTTCTTGCCAAAGGCCACAGAGAAAGTTATTAGACCAGAGCCCAAGGGCCAACAGCAGCCACAAATAACCCTCCTGGACACTGCAGCCATAAAGGAGGATCTCCCATCGATCCAGCTCCCTCCTCCCAAGCAGCAGCTCAATGCCAGAGAGAAGGTCTTTGTGGCTGAAGCACTTCCCAAGTCAGAAGCAATTAATCCTTCAGAGGTTCATGACAGGTAACTAAAGTAGCACTGACTTAGCAGGTAGGTCATGCAGAGAAGGCAAATGAGGCAATAGGTCTGCACTTCTGTGCTTCTCACATCAGCAATGACTGTTTGTGTTCATTTTAGGCATTTCAAACCACTCTGAAAGTCAGTTTTGCATCACTCTCAACATCTGAACAGCTCCCACACATGACTCAGGATAGCAGTGAAGTCACAAAAACAGGTAACACACCAAACCAAGGCTCCCTCCTGCTTGCTCTGGTGCTTTGAACAGAGACCAATGTCCAGGGACAGCCCACAGGAACCAGCCACATCGTGTCCTCATGGAGCACTGTGCTCTGCTGTGGGACATGCTTGAGTTCATTCTGTTGCTGCCTTTTGTGCAGCAAAGCACATGTCGGCCTTGCAAGCATCGACTGTCTCACAGAAGGGGATACAAGCTAAGGTATCATCTGAACAGCAGCTGGGCAAGTTCAGCATCTTCAGAAGATCTTGCATTTTGCTACCACAGCCTCGAGAGCTGCATCCCAGACTGCTTGTTAAGTTCACACAGGCACATTTTGGGGTCACCCAATACAGTCCTTTGAGCACCTACCAGGAAGTAAAACCAGAATGTCTAACAGTGAATGAAGATCAGCCCTACCTGTGCTCAGCCCAGCTCCCAGCTCAGCTGTGGGGGATACACACACCAAGTCTCTGCCCAGGGAATTCAGCTGCTGATGGCTTTTCTTATTTTTAATCTATGAGATCACCCATCACTGCTACGTAATTTGTTTCTGCAAAATCATGAAGGAAACCAGATGTATGAGCATCTTGTTCCAAAAAGGTCTCTAATCCAATCCTGTGACACGTGGCCTGGGGTCCTGGTGTCAGCAGGGCTTCTGCCACAGAGCTAAAGTAAATTTACACCCAAAGGACACGTGTGCCAAAGCACAGCCACCAAAATCACAGAGAGGCAGCACTTGAGAGCAAACACAGACTACAATTAAAGCAGCCCATCTGCAAGGCCAGACATCAGTCCCTGACTTGGCCACACATGCTCTGCATTGTTTCACCTTCCTATCTCAGCTCCCAGCAGCCCCACAAGGGATGGGAGGACATCTGTGCCAGGGCTCAGATCCAATGGGGAGTGAGAGCTCCCCACCTTAGAGGAGCTCCAGCAGCTCCCCTCTGCCTCCACTCTGCTGCATCACCCTGTAGGCAGCCAACAATAACCTTCAGTGCATTTAGTGGCAATTCCTGGACTTCCTACAAAAGGAGAAAATTTCCATAATGACAAAAAGCCACGAGTGAGAGAGAATTACCTTGCAGTGCCTCACTTAAGCCTTTCCAAACCTTTTTCTTGTGCTTGTAAATCACTGTCAGGGTTGTTCCTATACTCAAAAAGTACAGCAGCCAGTGTGTGATCCAAGGAGGTATATTTTCAGCAGGATACCACCACAAGGACATCCTGTGCCTCTCCCATCCAAGGAAGGAGTCATCCTTTCCTGGGAAACTTATCTATTCAGTTACCTCTCGTTATCAAAAGAGAACTCCTCCATAAACTGAGTTTGCTTATGGCTTGTTCTCCTCAGAGACTTCCTGCCTCCTTCCATATGTGGAACAGGAGTAAACACTTAGGACAAGTGAAGGCAAATTGGTTGTGACTTTCCAGAGGAGC
This sequence comes from Calyptomena viridis, assembly GCA_013390005.1. NCBI lineage: Eukaryota > Metazoa > Chordata > Aves > Passeriformes > Eurylaimidae > Calyptomena > Calyptomena viridis. The sequence goes on along the minus strand of WEIV01025282.1, from coordinate 79,429 downwards.
AGCACAAGCCCTGCAGTTGGCACACAGCCCTTCCAACAGGCACAGCCTCAGCCTGCCCAGAACACTATTGGCACTGAAAAAAGTCACCTTCAAAGGAAGCAGCTCCCTCTCCCAACAGTGTGCAGCACCTTGCCAGTCCTGACCCCTATTAGTCATGATTAATGCAGGTGGGTGAGCTTGGAAAGCAGCAAGTGCTAAACCCAAAGTGGATTCCAGCTTGTCTTCAGCACATTTGTAACTCCCCACTGCTCTCCCCAGCTGCTGACAGCTCCTGACCAAGGGGAGAAGGCCACAGCACAATAAAAACATTAGGGCAGTACCTGTTCTCCCAAGATCCAAAATGTCAGTGCTGCTGTTTCAACCAGAGCTTAGTAACCTGTTTGTAACTACTAGGACACTTCTGCAAGAACACAGCTGGAGAGTAAAATCCTGTATTCCCCCCAGCCAGACCCCAAAACTAAGCTTTCTTAGACTGACAACTTCACAAGGCTGTTGCAGGATTGCTTGAATTACAAATTACTCTGGTTTAACATGGAAGGTTCCTTCCTGGGACAGGGACTGCAGAAGACTCACCCTCCCACCACTGCTCTGGGCTAACACTGCCATTAAATGTGCTTTTATCTACTACAGCTCTCATGCAAGGAAGCAGCCCCCCAGGGACAGCCCGTGACCCCCTCTGTGACACACTGCACAAAGCTCCCAAGGCAGGTGTGAGCCCCTGAGCCCCTGAGCCCCTCACCCCTGCCTTGGCCCATTACAGCTCGGGACACAGCACACAGCTCGGGACACAACACACACTGTCCCAGCACAAACTGTGCTGCTGAAAGCAACAAAGCACTCGGGACACCTCCATATCCACCAAGTAACTCCCTTGGGATTCCTCACCAGTTTGCCTGCCTTGTCTCTGAAAAAAACCAAGACTGCAAGAACACAGAGTATCCAACATCCCACCCAGCAGTGCAGAGTGTGGGGTGCATGTGCTGCCTCACAAGGAACACAGGAACAATAAAAAAATCAAATCACATGTCCCATTCCAAGAGGAGAAACAGTTTAATTCCTAATCCAAATGTCACTGGTCAGCTGATCAGCAGCTGGCCCTTGGCTGAGGCTAGAAAGCAGTAACTCACAAAATGCACTTCAAAAAAATGTCTTGAAACCAACCCCACTGGAACTGGGTTGAGGAGCCTGTAAACCCACAAAATTTGCCTGAGATGGGGTTTGTTTTAAGGCAAAATTATTTCAGAAGACGCTCACGTGTCATTTTGGTGAATTCAGGGAGTTACACACAGGTCACACACAGGGACAGGAAGCCCTGAGGGTTCAGGTCAGCACCAACCCCCTGCAATCAGCCCAACCTCACAATTAGGCACCTCAGGGGACTCCCCTCCCCACTGGGCACAGGTTGGGCATTCACAGCCTGTCACAGCTCTTCCTACACATGCTGGCCTGCAGGTCTGCCAAGGAAAGTCAGGATAAAACCTTCCCACAACGTCCTTCTTTTCAAAACAGAGGAAAAAACACAGCTGGCAAATGTAAGCTGACTTTGCACTGGTTTATAATGTCTACCATTAAATGCTTTGAAATCTCCACGAGCAAGCAGCACACAGGCATGAATGTGAAACCTCAGTGAGAGAGCTGACAATTATCAAACCTGAGTCCCTACTTACACACTTTCAGGGGAAAAGACCTTCACAAAAAATACTACTAATTTTAAAAGTGACTCTTCACAGAAAAGAAACACAGCCTGTACCTTTGCTAGAGGCAGAGCAAACAAAATTCTGCTCAAACATGTGCCCCAACAACTCTTTCACACCTCGGGTCAGCTCAGCAATCCCCTCCAATATTGTGAGTACACAATCACAGAAAACACAGCCCCCCCTCAAAAACGGGGCACTGGGGCAACCCCCACCTTGGGTCAGCTCAGAGGAGTGCCCATGTGCTACTTTGCCACACATCCCTCAAACTCCCTAGCAAATTACTGGTCTACAGCAACATCCTTCTCGGTGTTTCTTCATTTTAGGCCCTCATCAGAGAGACAGCGGCCTCCCTACAGCTCCTTACAGCTCGTGGGGGGTTTGGGGCTGGGCTTTTGTTGGTTTGGTTTTTTCCCTACACACAGGCAGAAGCAAAGAACAGCATCTGATGTGATCACACAGTTTTGGGTCCTTTCCATAAACACAACAGCAAGACAGGAACCCACACTCACCCACACACTCCAACAGCTCCTGGGCATCCACCTCAGCTCTGTGGAACACCCCACAACCAGCACCACCAGCCCCCAGCCCACACCGGGGCACTGGGTGACTGTAACCCTGGCCCTGCAGACCCCCCAGGCCAGCAGCACTGACCCCCCAGAGCAGTTAATCCTCCTGCAAACTCTGAGGGGAATTTTTCAAGAGATTATTCCCACTATTACATGGATGAGAGCAAGACAGCTACAAAAACTCGAGCAGGAATCACCTACTGCAACACACTGTAAAAAACCCACTGATTCACCAGTGCCATAACACAACCAACCACTCAAATTCCTTCTACATTATTCCCATTTACTTCCTTCCAAAAGGAAGGAATGTTCCTCCCTACTCAGGAAAGCAAGTACCCAGACACAACTACTTGTCAGGGGCCAGGGGTGCACACACAGCAGGTATTTGGGGGAATCTAAGCACGAGCACATGGAGCCATTTGCCACCTGGCACACGTCGGTGCTGCATCCAGGGCACACTCCTGTCAGCACAATTCAGGGTGACCAGGCACAGCTCTGGCAGAGAGAAGTAAAACCAAACACTTCAAAAGTTCTGGTTCAACCAGTTCCTCAGTCCTGCAACTCAGATCTCCCCCACACCATCCACCATCATTTCAGAGATTCCTTCTTTTAAGCCACAATCTCATTTGTTTTCTAGGCTTCACATGCTGCACCAAAACACAGGCCTCTCCCCTCCCTCCTGAAGCAAGGGGGATGAGTGGTGTTTCCTTCCCAGACAGGATACTCCTCCTACAAAGTGCTCCCGGGGGACTTTTCCTTTTAGCAGAAATGGCCAAGAGCTCACAAGTTGCCTTTTCAACACTGCTGAACCATCACTGCAGATATGAAGAGGTTTCCCAGCCAAGGATTCAGACGTCAGGAGTGCAGGGACCAGGCTGCCCTCGAGCTCCCTGGGTCTCCAGCTGAGTCAGGGGAAAACTGCTGTTTACCAGCACTCAGCACAGATACAGAGCTGCAGCACTTCTGACCCACACTGCCTCACCTCCCTATGGAGAAAAGGGCATTTGCACCTCTGTTCCCACCAAAAGGTGACAACCTGCAAACCCACAAGCCACCTTGTCCCCTCAGCAGGATCTCACACTGCCCACAGCAGAGTCTGACTGAGGACTGTGCAGCACATCTGGCCCCAAGAATCCCCTCTGCCTTCACAGCAACAGATCACAGCACCCGTTCTACAGGGCTGCACCTCACTCAGCCTGTGTGGGGGTCCAGGAGCTCCATCCCAGAGGCCAGACAAGAAACCAGGAGTGGCAGGGAAAAGCCCCCACGGGCAGCAGCTCTTCCAGGACAGCGAGGGAGGAAGGGGAGGCTCTTCTCCCAGACAATCTGTGCTTCCACCTCCAGTGCAGCTCAGCCCTGCCGAGGAGAGCCCGGGCTGTCAGCACGGGGCACACCCTGCCAGCACATTACTCACTCTGCCTCCCCACTTCACCAGGATGAGGCCACCCCGCATTAAAAAAGACTATGACACTTCTCAGGTTTAGCTCATGTAGCTCCTAAGCTTCCAGGGCAAAAAGGCCTTGGAAATATCAGCCAAGGCAAACCTATAATGCAAATTTCAAGCCAGAAAAAAAAAAAAACAAAATCTCTATAGTTACTAGTTAAGAGCCTGGCTTTGGTGCTCCTCTCAGAACATATCAGAAATCACATCTGAAAGACAGCCCCAAACCTATTTTATTGTGCACTGTGGAGTGTTCTTACAAACCTGAACACAGGCAGCATAGACAGAGTCCCTTTTCCATTTTAGGGCTCTTTCTGTAAAAGCCAACTCAGGTCCTCCCACTCAGCTCTCTCCCAGCACTCCTCTCTCCTTCGCTATTCCCAGATCAAAACAAAACAGTGTTTTGACTGAAATGGCCCAGGATGCTGTAGGAGGGACCAGGAGCAGGTCTAAGGAAGCCAACATCTCTCCGAAGGTCGAGGCTAAGGTTACCAGCCAGGAGGTTCCTCACAGCCCCAACACATGAAATGTAAAACGATAGTGGAAGCAGCAGAGCTGGTTACAATTAACCAAAGCAGCAGCTTGCACTGCAAGGACTGCACACGTCATGAGTTCTATAATCCCCACGGCTCATTTTTAGTTCTTTAAGTGCTTTACTTGGGGAGGAAAATACAGCAATTGGGATCAGCATTTCCCCTTGCAGAGACCCCCCCACGCACAGAAATCTCTCATCCCAGGTCACAGTGCTCAGCCTACCCATGTGCATGACATAGCTACAAGGAATTTACTCCAGTGCTTTAATCCTCTCTGCTTAAGGTAGGAAAGGAGGTAACAGCTGAAGAAAGTTAAAAGAGTGAAGGCCACTGCTTTCTTTATTTACAGCACCTTGTTCTGCACCAAAACATTTAACAATGTTGGGTTAGGGGTTTGTTTGGTTTTTTAACTTCCAGTTTAGGAGAGATGGAAAATAATTAACTTCGAAATCTCCTTTCCTAAAGCATTAAAAAACCCCAAATCTAGCAAACCCACACTGGATTTCCGCATGGGAAGACCACAAATGTCAGCTGTGAGACGCCACTGGATGGCAATTCCATCAAGGACAATGAAATATTCGGGGAACTGGGGACCCAGGGGAAAGCAGGGTGCCCGGGAAAGGCCAAGGCCTCCCTTCCCAGCCTGGGAAGGGAAAGGAGGAGGGCAAAGCAGCACAGGCGGAGCGCTCGGAGAGGCACCGGGGTCTTACCTTCCGCCAGCACCTCGTCCACGGTGACCTGGTGCCGGCCGATGCTGAAGACCCGGCCGATGTAGCCGCTGCCCGGGCCGCTGCTGCCGCCGCCGCC